>CM059497.1:27800000-28193482 GCA_030378355.1 Eleusine indica
TTGGGAAGCTCTTTGAAAGACCTTATGGTGATCTCCTAGTTTCACACCTATTGTAGTGTGAATTGGACAACATGGAGACTCTCTAGTCACTACATAGTGATGAAATCACCAAGCTGTGGGTAAAGTTGTGCAACCTCTGCAGAGTGTAAAATTATTATAACAACCATGCTCACGGTCATGAGCGGCATGGAACTTTCACGCATTTAGGAGGGTTGATTATGGGTGAACTTGGTGGGTAGCCAAGTTTGGTTTGGTTGGTATTGGCTGGCTTCTTAGTGAATAGTGTTCTATGTGAATTGTTCAACTCTGTGTGAGTTGGTGGCTCTGGATTCTATGTGAATTATAGTCCTGTGTGGGCCATAACTACTTGACATTAACGGGTTTTGGTTTTACAACTCACCTAGTAAATAGGATTACTTTTCAAATGGTCTTAGGTATAGATGCTTATTTATGCAAATGAACGATTAAGTTAGCCTTTCTTCTATTCAGCTTGCATGTCATACTTTCCCCCACTTGCTGAGTACGGCATGTGCTCACCCTTGCTATTTCCCTTTGTTGTTGTATTATAAACTGTTGCTCAGAAGATGGAGAGATGGACTACATCGATGAGGACTACTACTAGGCGTCCGTGCCCCTAGTTGATTGCATGTGGTGTTATGATGTCTTCCGCTGTTATTCTACGAGAGAGTCTTTTTTAGTCTTTAAAGACAAAACGCAAGGGGTCACTGTAAGGAACGACGAGGTTGATGATGAGGACATCAACGACATACGAATAATGACGACGGAAGATAGCGCGCCAAACCAAGCTGTCACGCTTCCACCTCTCGTCGTCGCGCCTCCTCGAGTTACGGATCCATCTTCCAACGAGACGACGACGTACAAGGGCCCAATCACTAGAGCTCGAGCCCAGGAATTGAAGACGGTTTTGATGCTAAGGAACGACGGCCCAGGATGATGTCGCCCGAAGGCCCACGTGGCCCAAGTCGCACGACTCCCTCTCCACCGCGCGCCTCTCCACTTCAGCCGGCCCTAGATGCCTCGTCCTCCCCCTATATAGTCAAGGGCTGCGCCCTTGTAATCTTTGAGTTTTGTTTTAAGTTTAGCTTAGCTATACATCCGTCTCTCGACGTGAATTCAGAACTCCACCTTCGTGCAATACATCAAATTGCTCGCCTCTAATTCTTGCTCGTTCTTCGATTGCGCGTAAGAATTGATCCTCGTGATCAGGTTGATCTTGTTTACCGCAAGGTTAATATCCTCCGGGAGTTGGTTCAGCGATTGCATTGGCGCTTCGGCTTGCTCGTCGTAGTCGGATCGTGAGGGTCAACATCCACCAAATCGAAGTTATCTCCACTCGCCGAAAGATCGGGCACTCTACACCTATCAAGTGGTATCAGATTCCAGTGTTTCTCGGTGAGTTTTATCCAAGTCCACATAAACCAAAAATTACAAAAAAAAAGTTTACCCCAGTACGGTTTTGAGCCTCGCACTTTCGTTCAATAATTTGCGTTGTTGAGTTTTTGTGCTTTCGTTTTTGATCCTTGCTGGTACACTGTGTTTCATCGTTTTCTTCCTATCATCGTCGTATCCCTCCGCCGTGCCGCGTGTTTTCACCATCACAGTTTGCTTTCCGCCGCATCTGTTTATCCCGTCTCGCTTGCCAAATTTATCCGCTGCACCGTGAGTCCGGGTCAATCACTGCCTCGACGATCGAGTCCTACTCGGTTACGTCGTGACCGCTCGCCTCACTGATCGAGTCCTACTCGGTTACGTCGTGACCCGCTCGCCTCGAAAAAAAAGTGCTTGTGCTTAATTGCTTATTTGAGGTCTCATTGTTTATATTTTCAGCAAAAAGTATTAAAAAAAAGAGAAAAAAAAAGAAAAAAAAGAAAAAAGAAAAAAAGAGAAAGAAAAAAAAAAGAGAGAAAAGAAAAAAGAGCGGCCGAGCAACACAGGCGACGCGTTCTTGCTGCACTTTGTTTTGATCCTTTTTTTTTCCTTCCTCTTGCACTTGTACCGGCAGCAATCTTTTCGCGTTTAGCACCATTATTCAGCTCTGCAGTTATTGTTTGAATTGTGCTAACCCTTGGATTGAGTGCAGCCTCCTAGCCCCACAAATTTTCTACTACGAGCAGGTTTTTGTTTCACCACGCAATCGCTCCTCCAATCTTCCACCGGTTTTACCTGTGGTTGCAGTTCACGCTTGCGTGCTTGGTAAGGACGGGTAAGAATTTGATAACAGCTTTTTGATTGAGCTTTTCACCCACCACTCACCTCTCGTTGTAGGATCCCGCTTTTTGTATTGCTTGTGTTTCTATGGCAGAAAACAGCTCGAAGTCGGAGGAGCTCACCCTCCAGGATGTCCAGGCACAGGTTGACGGTCTACAAAACGACATGAAGACGATGCACGAGAGACTTGACTCTACGGTCACTTCGTCGAATGAGCGTTTTGATCAACTGGACCTCGCTGATACGGCTGCCCGCACCACGCTCGCGACGATCATGACTCGTCTTGAGGCCATGTCGACGCAGCTTGGGACCATGACGACGCAGCTCACGGAGTTGCAACATGCACGTGACTACGGCGCCGACACCGAGCAGGACGACGACAATCGCCGTGGTCGTGCTCGTAGGGTACGTGTTCCTATTAATGATTCTTTTGCCAAAATAAAATTTCGTATTCCCACTTTTAATGGCAAATATGATCCGGGTGTTTATCTTGATTGGGAATTAGAGGTTAAACAAAAATTTGCATGCCATGATATTCCTGCTAATTTACAAGTTAAGGCTGCTATTAGTGAATTTACTGAATTTGCTTTACTTTGGTGGCGTGAGTATAGACAAAGATATCCTGATAATATTCCAGCCACTTGGACGGCATTAAAAGCTGCTATGCGTCATCGTTTTGTGCCGTCATATTATGCTAGAGATTTGCTTAATCAAATGCAGCGTTTTCAACAAGGTTCACTTTCCGTAGAGGATTATTATCAAGCTTTGCAAAAGGGTATGATTCGCTGTGGTTTAGTTGAACTGGATGATGCTGCTATGGCTCGCTTTAGGGGTGGGTTAAATCGTGAAATTCAGAATATTCTTGATTATAAGCATTATGATGATATGACCACCTTATTTGAATATGCTTGTAAAGCTGAACGTGAAGTGCAGGATCGACAATCTTCGTCAAGACCTAACATTTTTGTAGGGTCCAAGACGCCTTCAGCTCCACGGTCGACACCTCCTTCCACGTCGCGCGACCACTCCTCGACCACGTCCAAGTCGAGTGCTCCATCCACAGCCAAATCTGCCTCGTTCGTGCCGTCCTCCTCGTCGTCTGGACGAGCTCGTGATATTCAGTGTCACCGTTGCCGAGGATTTGGTCATGTGATACGCGATTGTCCAAATAAACGAACTATGTTGATTCGTGACGACGGTGGGTATTCTTCTGCTAGTGATTCTGAGGATATTCAGCAGACTATGCTTGCCACTAATCATGCAGATAATACGGAGCTTCATGTCGACTCTAGTGCCGCCGACAGGTATGCCACTCTTGTTGTGCAGCGTGTTCTTAGTACACAGGTCGTTCAGGATGAAAAGCATCAGCGCCACAACATTTTTCATATCAAAGGCGTTGTGCAAGAACGAGCGGTCCGTATAATCATCGATGGTGGCAGTTGCAACAATTTGGCTAGTACGACCTTGGTGGAGCAGTTGTCATTGCCAACAAGGAAGCATCCACATCCTTATCACGTTCAATGGCTTAATGATGGCGGCAAAATAAAGGTAACGCGCTCGGTACGTGTTCCTTTCTCTCTTGGCGCCTATTCTGATTTTGTAGATTGTGATGTTGTTCCAATGGAAGCATGCTCTTTGTTGCTTGGCCGTCCTTGGCAATATGATGTTGATAGTGTTCATCATGGTCGCTCCAATTATTATTCCTTCATGTTCAAGGGTCAGAAAATTGTTATTCATCCTATGACACCTGAACAAGTTCTTAAAGATGATATTGCTCGAGCGACAAAAGCTGCAAAATTGGTTACATCGCCTCCTGTTGCACCTGTTCAACATGAGATCAAATTGAATAACCCTATCTTGCTTGCTACACGTGCTGATTTTGATGAATTACATGATGCTAATCTGCTTTGCTATGCGCTGGTTTGCTCTCGTATGCTTGTTTCACTAGATGAGGCGCCTATGTTGCATATTCCTCCTGCTGTTGCTAACCTTTTGCAGGTCTATAAAGATGTTTTTCCCACTGAATTGCCGCCGGGTCTTCCTCCTATTCGTGGCATAGAACATCAGATTGATTTAATTCCAGGCGCACAGCTTCCTAATCGCGCCCCGTACCGCACAAATCCTGAGGAGACGAAAGAAATTCAGCGTCAAGTGCAGGCATTGCTTGATAAAGGTTACATTCGTGAGTCTCTCAGCCCTTGTTCGGTTCCTGTTTTGCTTGTTCCTAAGAAAGATGGTTCTTGGCGTATGTGTGTAGATTGTCGTGCAATTAACAATATTACAATTCGTTATCGATATCCTATACCACGCCTTGATGATATGCTTGATGAACTTAGTGGTGCCACAATTTTCTCTAAGGTTGATTTGCGTAGTGGTTACCATCAAATAAGAATGAAATTAGGAGATGAATGGAAAACGGCTTTTAAAACTAAATTTGGCTTGTATGAATGGTTGGTTATGCCGTTTGGATTGTCTAATGCTCCTAGCACTTTTATGCGCTTAATGAATGAAGTTCTTCGGCCTTTCATTGGAATATTTGTTGTTGTCTATTTTGATGATATCCTTATATACAGCAAATCCATAAATGAGCATTTAGATCATTTGCGTGCTGTTTTTGATGCTTTGCGTGCTGCTCACTTGTTTGGGAACATGGAAAAATGCACTTTTTGCACGCAACGTGTTTCGTTTCTTGGATATGTTGTTACTCCACAGGGCATTGAGGTCGATAGCAGCAAGGTGGACGCCATTCAGAGTTGGCCCCAACCGACGACGGTCACACAGGTTCGCAGTTTTCTTGGTCTTGCAGGCTTCTATCGTCGTTTTGTGCGGGATTTCAGTTTTATTGCTGCACCATTACATGAGCTGACCAAGAAGGGTGCGCCATTTGAGTGGGACGCACCACAAGACGACGCATTCAACACTTTAAAGGAACGGTTAACTCATGCTCCTCTCTTACAATTGCCTAATTTTGATAAAGTGTTTGAATTGGAATATGATGCTAGTGGAATTGGTTTGGGTGCTGTTTTGTTGCAAGATCATAAACCCATTGCTTATTTTAGTGAGAAGTTAAGTGGTGCTGCTCTTAAATATTCCACTTATGATAAAGAACTTTATGCTTTAGTAAGAACTTTGCAAACATGGCAGCATTATTTATGGCCTCGCGAATTTATTATTCATTCTGATCATGAGGCTTTGAAACATATTAGAACCCAAACTAATCTGAATCGTCGACATGCTAAATGGGTTGAATTTATTGAATCTTTTCCATACATCATTAAACATAAAAACGGGAAGGAAAATGTGATTGCCGATGCTTTGTCTCGTCGTTATGTGATGCTGTCCCAATTAGACTTTAAAATCTTTGGTTTGCAAGCTTTGAAAGATCAATATGTGAATGATGCTGATTTTCATGATATTATGATGCATTGTAAGGATGGCAAACCTTGGGGCAAATTTCATATGCAGGATGGGTTCCTGTTTCGTGCTAACAAGCTGTGTATTCCAGCTAGCTCGGTTCGTCTTTTGTTGTTACAGGAGGCGCATGGAGGTGGTCTTATGGGTCACTTCGGAGTTTTCAAGACACATGAGGTGTTGGCCGACCATTTCTTTTGGCCACGGATGCGCCGTGATGTTGAGCGCCTTGTTGCACGCTGTACTACATGTCAAAAAGCTAAATCTCGTTTGGGTAATCATGGTTTGTATATGCCCTTGCCTGTTCCCTCTTCTCCTTGGCTTGATATTTCGATGGATTTTGTTTTGGGATTGCCTCGCACTAAGAAGGGGAGGGACAGTATTTTTGTGGTTGTTGATCGTTTCTCTAAAATGGCTCACTTTATACCTTGTCATAAAACAGATGATGCCTCAAATGTTGCTGAATTGTTCTTTAGAGAGATTGTTAGATTGCATGGAATTCCTAAAACAATTGTCTCTGATCGTGATGCTAAGTTTCTTAGTCATTTTTGGCGTTCTCTTTGGAATAAATTAGGAACTAAGCTGCTGTTTAGTAGTACTTGTCATCCTCAAACTGATGGGCAAACTGAGGTAGTAAATAGAACTTTGTCTGCTATGCTTAGAGCTGTTTTAGATAAAAATTTGAGACGCTGGGAAGATTGTTTACCTCATGTTGAATTTGCTTATAATCATGCTACACATTCTGCCACTAAGATGTGTCCTTTTGAGGTTGTTTATGGCTATGTTCCTAAGGCGCCTATTGATTTGTTTGCTATTGATGCTGAGGATGAACCACATCTTGATGCTCTTGCTCATATTGATCACATGAAACAATTGCATGAAGAAACACAACACAACATTGCCATTGCTAATAAAAAGTATCAAGTTGCTGGTAGTAAAGGTAGAAAACATATTTCTTTTGAACCTGGTGATTTGGTTTGGTTGCACTTGCGTAAAGATAGATTTCCTACTTTGCGTCGTTCTAAACTGATGTCTCGTGCTGCTGGTCCTTTTAAAGTGCTAACCAAGATTAACGATAATGCTTATGTTCTTGACTTGCCCATGGAGTTTGGTGTTTCCACTAGTTTTAATGTTGCAGATTTGAAACCATACTTGGGTGAGGATGATGAGTTGCCGTCGAGGACGACTTCACTTCAAGAAGGGGAGGATGATGAGGACATCAACGACATACGAATAATGACGACGGAAGATGGCGCGCCAAACCAAGCTGTCACGCCTCCACCTCTCGTCGTCGCGCCTCCTCGAGTTACGGATCCATCTTCTAACGAGACGACAACGTACAAGGGCCCAATCACTAGAGCTCGAGCCCAGGAATTGAAGACGGTTTTGATGCTAAGGAACGACGGCCCAGGATGATGTCGCCCGAAGGCCCACATGGCCCAAGTCGCACGACTCCCTCTCCACCGCGCGCCTCTCCACTTCAGCCGGCCCTAGATGCCTCGTCCTCCCCCTATATAGTCAAGGGCTGCGCCCCTTGTAATCTTTGAGTTTTGTTTTAAGTTTAGCTTAGCTATACATCCGTCTCTCGACGTGAATTCAGAACTCCACCTTCGTGCAATACATCAGATTGCTCGCCTCTAATTCTTGCTCGTTCTTCGATTGCGCGTAAGAATTGATCCTCGTGATCAGGTTGATCTTGTTTACCGCAAGGTTAATATCCTCCGGAAGTTGGTTCAGCGATTGCATTGGCGCTTCGGCTTGCTCGTCGTAGTCGGATCGTGAGGGTCAACATCCACCAAATCGAAGTTATCTCCACTCGCCGAAAGATCGGGCACTCTACACCTATCACTATTCTAATGCAGCAGGACAGAGTTGAGGTTGGCTTGCATACCCGGATTGGGTCCATGGATAGCTCACTTTCTCTCTACCATTCACTGCTCATAATAGCTGAAAGTGGCCGAACATGGAGGATTTCAAAGGATAGGTAGTGTTGTCACCACCTACTCCCTACCTCTAGCAATCCGTGGACTACGCGAAAAACAAAGGCAACCTACGGCCTAGACACCACGTCTATGCTTTCGATTACTCCTTTAATCTCTACGTACGATGGGCCAAGACTAAGGTCTGTAATAGAGTGTTGAGCGAGCAAAGCAACTAAGTACTAAAACTTACTTAAAAAGAAAAACTAATAACCAGAAAAGAATCACGAAGACTTACTTAAAAAGGCAAGCATCCATTGAGGTACAAGCGCGGAGAAGGGGTTGGACAGGCCTGAATCTCCTATCCTAGACTCCTCCTCACTCTCTCCCTATTTTCTAAACGCTTTGGCAGCGTTGAGCCTTTTGGAAATGAAGTACTAATTATATCTTGAAGTGTTGAGAGAGTGAAGCCCTTCCCTTCCTTTTATAGCACTAAATGGCGGTTTCAGGATCGGTAACACCGCCCTAGGGGGGTAACCGACATAGGAAAGGCGGTGGGGAACCGACCTCAGAAGATGGGCCCCACTGGGCTTAGCCCACCTTTAGTCGAACACCCCTATTCGGCCGAATAAGGGGTGGTGCCCAGTGGGTCCTGCCTCTTCTGGGTGCCTGGTGGGTGGCCCCTCTTCCCTTCTGACGCCATAGGGTTTTTGGTTATGTTAGTTGTTTTCTGAAAGTGGGCCACTTGATCCCCGTGCTTGGCTCTGATTGGCCGGAGTGTGTTTTCTCCCTTGATGATGTGGATTTTCTCTTAATTTCGTGGAATAATCACCTGCAACATATATTTACCAACACTTGTGGAATTTGTTAGTAATAAACTCCTACCACTATGTTGGTTGTTTATTTTATTGCTTTTATGCAGGTAATTGGCAGTCTAAATTAGGCATTTAGTGGTCGTCATCACCTCCAGACCAGCTCCCGGGAGGTGCGCCGCCAAGCCATCCACCCGGAGGGGCGCCGCCAAGCCAGACGCCCAGAGGAGGGGTGTCGCGTGGACGTGGGCCGCCACCAGGCCATGTGCCGGGAGGTGGAGTGCTAGGAGGGACGTTGCCTAACCATGCGCTCGGAGTTAGGGCACCGAGAGGAGGGGCGCTAGGCCAGCGGCCCACAGATGGGGCGTCGTCGACCCAAGCCCCTGATGGGCCGCTGCTGACCCACGTCCCTGACGGGGACCTCGCCGTGGGAAGCCCGCCGGCCAATGTGACGCCACCGACGCGCACCGCACTCGCTCCATGGCCCTCACTGAACTCTTCATCTCCGACACCGCCACGAGCATCAACGGAGTGATCGTTGCTAGATCCATCGATTTGAGAACTCCGGCGACTGTTTCCCCCACCTATGGATGGCCAGTGGAGAGGGTTCATAGAGGTTGGGGATGGGGGCGCCGCGCTAGGAAAAGAGACGAGGGGGGTATGGGGGCGCGGGGGGACAGAAAGAAGAAACGATCAAAACATTTTTTTGCTCTTTGGTAATTTTTTTCCCAGTGACAGTGCGGGTAATTCTGGTGAAGTTGAGGGAGAGGAGACACATAAGCACTATAAGCTACATTTTGCTGCTTTGCCCAAAATGCTTATAGATAGTACAAAATGACAAAGTACTTATACCTCAGCTATTTAAGATTGATAATATATATAATAAATGTGTTATTACTAAAAATTAATGTTTAATTATTAATTTTCTGATGAGGATATATTTCCATCATTACTGATTAATATAACTTTAAATATATCTGCATGTTTGTATATAAGTTTAAATGTATCCTCATCAGTAAAGATGGGAATATATCCTCATCAGTAAATTTTGATTTTATAGTATTATGCACGTGCCGCATGCACATGAACTTCAGTTAACATATATGTTATCCTTTTGTAATAGATACTTAGAACTTTGCATGGAATTAATACAATATAAAAGATCAAGAATTTACAATACCAGCTGACATTGCTGATCACCCAGATAGAGTAGTTATACATACTTCCTCCATACTTCTATTAAATGTCGTTCTGGCTTCATAGCTCATTTTACAAAAGTAAGTCGTTCTCTCGAAAAACAAAAAAATATTGCTGTTGTGGGGAATTGAACCAGAAACCTCATAGGTTAAAGCACTTTCAAAACAAAATAGTAACCACTCAGGTGAGCACATACTATTGATTAGCCTAGTTCCAAGATGTTTTTAATAAAGAGAGAAAAAATATTTTTTAATTAAACACTCCTTGGTATTGTAAATCATATTCAAAATAACATCTAATAAAAGTATGGAGGAAATATATAAACAACGTAATATAAATAATACATGGAATAATATTGACACTGATTGCATTCCTCCATATTCAAATATTAGCCCTTGTACAAAGTATGATCCAATTAGATGACTGCTAAGGCATCAAAACATAAAGCATTGTTCGCTGGATACACCAATATGACTCAAAATGCTTATGCCAAAACCGATAAATGTTTGTTATCTCACAAAAAGACCACTATTATTGCATATAGCCTACTTAGAGAATATAGCCAAGCACTCGTCAAGAGAGTTTATTTTGCTCTTGCTAACCAGCTTGGGGACAAAAGCTGCCAACCGAAAAATATGGATATTAGATACCATTTAAAATCTGCAAAACAGGGTGTCACTTTTCAGTTTTCTCGTGTCTCAAGGAATAAGGATTCATTATCAAGTAGTATATTGTTGCTGAAATAATCATTGCATAACTGTCTGCTCATGTGGTTATGTAGTGACAGTGACTTGTGAGTGCCCGTGTGTTGTATATTACAACAATGTTAACAACTTGTGAGTGTTCCTATAGATTAATGGAGCAATTGCAATGACCATGGGCCAATTGAGAAATAAGACCATGGTAACAGGAAATGAAAAAATTTATGCGAACAAACAAAGTATACAGATCCTGGTCAGAGCCAAGTATTCTAAACATTCTTTTGTGATATATATGCTCAGAACTTTGGATGGAAGATAGCAAAACCACTCTACTCAATATGAAACTGTTTAAACTGAGGGACAACAGCTGAAGATTCGAACTTGCAAAGAACAAAACTATGGTTTTCTTGAAATCTTAATGATACAACTATATGTTATCGACATAGAACAATTTTTATTTGAAGGTCACAAAGAACAATATTACCTATGCTGATGCAGATGGTTATCTTTTTAAATGTACCATATTCTTCAGTCCCATTTGAATACAACATCTACATAAAAGATGCCAAGAAACATATAAGCAAGTAAACCTTGGTTTTAGCAGCCAGTGTTACACAACTAATGAAACCAGCTGATCAGAGTTCAAAACAAAATATGAAATTTTATTTGAGTTAAAGAATGAGAGCATCTGACAGGCAACTCCTAACAGCCAATGTAACAATCTATAGATAGGAATTATGACAATTCATTTGTCAGTTTTCCTTTTATGATGATAGCAATAGCACGTCAAACATGTAAATTTTATTTTACAATTATATATTTAACCAGAATATTAAACACAAAGTCAGCATCACGAAAATAGTTAAGTAGCAAAACTTCTATGCTATGAAACAAGCATCTGAACAAATTTAGACGGCATGACAGAGAAACAAACCTTTTCGAAGGACATTCCTCAAGCAGATTGCTCTCAGCTGCTCCATCTCGTGCTCCTTATGACAGTTTGAGCAAATTAGCTATGACAGGCAGCAGGCAGGCGGCTAACGCGTTGGCATGCCACAGAAATCATGTTGCCTATATATTAGTTCCGTTCACCAACAGATCATAATGAATATCACATTATCAAAGGAAAAGCAATATGAAGATCCAGTTATACTACATTGGTGATTTCACTCATAGTCGCCAACTGACATGGATGCAAATGCAGGTTAGTATGTTCAGTAGGAAGACTATTCATTATCATCAAATTCAATTAAAATCTTGCCTTGCTTGCATAGAGTTCCTAGATTATATTGATGACAACATGACCCTTATATATTTGAAGCCAGGTACCTCTAAGATGGTTCATTTATGTTTGCATGAATAATATGTAAGAAATATGCCCTATGTACTCCCTCCATATTTCTTTTGTTGACCCTCGGACAGGAAACTTAGTGCAAAGTTGGTTCAAACCAACTGGTCAAACTTCAACAATTTGAGCATGGAGGTAGTACATCCATTAATACATCAAATTTATATACAAAAAATAGAAAAAAATGAAAAAAGTATAGATCATGGAATTGATAGTTTCATAATATCCTCCTAATCATGAATAGTTGGGGTGGAGGATATGTTGTCTCACAACCTTTTATTACCATCTTAGATTGCTAGCACGTGCAGACACAGGTGAATTCTTGATAGTATCTAGCTGGAACAACTTGTTCTTCCTGAATACCCTGATTCAAGGACAAAGAATTTCCTGCTTCTATCATATAATATTCATCTCTATTTGGTGATAAATAAACCACCTGTCTCTCTTTTTTTTCTTTTCCTTTCTCAGATATTTCATAAAACAGACTCTCTATAGATCCCCACCAGTGATCAATTCTCACATGAATAGCTAAGGATCCTGTAAGTCCAACATTTATGCCTTCGGATGTCTCAATTGGACAAATACGCCCATAGTGACTCGGATGAATATCTCGGCTCCGAAAACTTGCAGTACTCCCCGTCAATCCTCCAAGACCTAAACAACTCACTTTTTGCCCATGAACCGTTTGTGTCAATGGATTGGGTTGGTCAAAAACTTGAGATAAGGGATATGTGCCAACAAAAGGTCCTTGTCATGTAGAGGTCCTTGAATCCCGAGCGACGGCGGGGCAGATCGAGAGCGAGCGGTCTGACCCCCATAGAAACAGAAGGGGGCGCCAACGGGATGGACGGTGGAGAAGGGGCGGCGCAGGTGGAGGATCCGGCGAGGAGGGAAGAGAGAGCGAGAGAAGGGCGGCGGCGGATCTCGTGAGCTGGTAAGAAAGAGGAGGGCGACGGCACGATCCATGAAAGAAGGGAAGAAGAGAGGAAAGACGACGTGAATCACGGGCGGGGATGTGCGGGCGGGTAGGGAGAACGCCGGTGAGAAAAAAATTTCAAAGTCAGACGACACACAGATTAGGAAGCGTAGATGTTACGCTCTCGTGCACCAGGACCCACCAATCAGACAACGAGTAACAGTTTTCGCCTGACTGATCTAATTACCTGGCCCACAAATCAGTTTTAATCAAACATATATAGGTTGGAGATGGGTATAAAAAAGAGTATAGGGTTTTAAATGCAATGTTTAGTCTTTATAGTATAGATAAGGCAATCAGTAGGGTAGAAAAGCCATATGATGAGATACTCAAATATACAGTTATGAGACACTCAAGTATACAGTGAATCAACTGTCAAGTGAATTCACTTTTTCATGGTCATTGGAACATAAGTGAACCTCAATAGTTGAACATGTAGTATTCTAAATAAAATATATACAACTGTCATTGAATAAAACCATGTTTTCTGATCTCCAAAAATTCTATATTGGATCCTAAGGATGTTAACTTCCAAATTCCAAGAAATAGATAATGTCTAATTAAAATGCAGCAAACTCTAAACATACTTCTATGCAAAATTAATAAATATTTTCCACCCAAAAATACATACTGAATGGAGTGGGCATTTATTTATTGACATTCTCTCTTTTTGGGGACAAATATTTATTGAGCTGCAATGATCAAGGCGCTGACGAGTTTGCACTCTTCCATCTCCAGCTGAAATTTATTAGCCTTCTCAGAACTGTGAAGGAAAAAAACAGACTGATATGGTCCGGCTGGAGTTGCCCATCTCAAGTTTACTCAAAACTCTCGGCAGAAACTGAATATCCCATAGACGAAATCTAAGTTTGCACTCGGACAGGGGTTACCTTGGTTCCAACGTTCTCAATGATGGCCTCCGCCATGGCAAAAATGCCTTGGACAAGGGCGGCCTCTTGGCGAGAGCTTCACGATATGGCAAGGGCCATAACCACTACCACAAGCAGCACCAGCAGGCACGCACCATGCAGTTGAACAAGCCATTCGTGGTAGCCAAGAACGTGGTCACGCGTGGACGGATCCCAGTACGGGCGGCATGGGGCTAGCAAAGCCCATGACTTCGTGGTCGAATCACCTGTAGATTCGGTCGGTCAAGGTGGCTTCTACTGGCGTGTGCGGCTCCTAATGACGGAGGCTCCCGACTGTGGGCTCACTGACCGCGAGAACTAATCATGTTGCAATGAAGGAAAAAAAATCATCAGCGAGTTCCTGTTCTTCCAGGGATCTAAAAGAAACAAACGGAGAGGAGAGAGAAAGTGCGGTGAATCACCATATGCAGGCAAACAACATGTTGCAAAGAAGGAAAGAAATCAAAACCTTTATGGAAATAACCGATGAGTGTTCAGCGCAGTCGCCCGTCGCTGCCAGCAAGCGCATCACCGGCGCTGCTTGCACAGCGGCACCCCGACGGCCCCCAAAGCGTAGCCCGGGAGACGGCGCCCGCGGTGACGCCTTGCCGAGCTCCACCCACCAACGTGGAGCGTAAAACACGCAGATCCGGACGACTCACCACAGGCTCGCCCGAGCCCGCACCGCACCGTAGATCGGCTCGCCACTGTTTCCCCAATGCCGACAGCGTTCGCCGCCACCCCATGCCGATCGCGCGCCCGATGCCGACAGCGTGATGGCCAAGAAGAGGTGGCAGTGGGGCATGGCCTCCACCATGGGCGCCACCGAGGGGGGCAGCTCGCTGGGGAGCTCGATCCGCCGCGCCCACGCCTGGCGCTCTGCATCGGCGAGAGAAGAGAGAGGAGAGGGGAGCATCTGGTCCTCCTATCTGTGGGGTGCCGCGGCAAAAAGATCGAAGGAGGAACCCTAGCAGGAGGATTTAGGGGTGCTCAAGTGCGCTGGAGGATGCGCGATTTACGGGCAGGCGGGTATCGACAGGCGTCGGTGAGAAAAGTCACCAAATATCGGACGAGACACGTCATGTTAGAGACGTAATATGTTACGCTCCAGACAGTCAGGGCCCATAAATCATAGGTCAAGTTAGAGTTTGCGGATGGCTGATCTAAAAACCTGGCCCATAAATCAGTATTAATCAAAGACATATATAAAAGGGATGGGTATAAACTCAGTATTAATCAAAGACATATATAGATAATTACTATTCTATTTTGTTGTTTTGCTGTTCAAATTGCTAAATGAGCATAATAAGCATTTTGAATAAGCAGTGATAAAACACGCAAATCCGGACGGCTCCCCACAGGAGACAAGCATAAGCAGACAAGCAGTCAGACACAAGTTGACCACGGGACGGCGTGACACCGCTGGGCAGCCTAGACCAGATACACCGTCGCTGCTGCTCCGGAGCTGGTGACCTCTGGGTTGTGTTGTCGTCCCGCCGCCGCCGCACGGCATCCATCCACACCATACCTCCCGACTCGAGGCACCATACCTCCCGACTCCAGGCACCAAAGCCGAGAACAACTCCAGACCGCGGATGACGTCCGACTCCGCCGCCGCGACGGTTGACGGCAGCGCGCTCGCGGCGCGAGCCCTGGCCGCGGCGGGGGTGCGGCACATGTTCGGAGTTGTTGGCATCCCCGTCACCTCCCTCGCCTCCCGCGCCGCCGCCGCGGGGATCCGCTTCCTTGCCTTCCGCAACGAGCAGTCCGCGGGCTACGCCGCCGCCTCCTACGGCTTCCTTACCGGCACCTCGGGCCTCCTCCTTACCGTCTCCGGACCCGGCTGCGTCCACGGCCTCGCGGGCCTCTCCCACGCCACCGCCAACGCCTGGCCGCTCCTCATGGTCTCCGGCTCCTGCGACCAGGCCGACGCTGGCAGGGGCGACTTCCAGGAACTCGATCAGATCGCTGCCACCAAGCCCTTCGCCAAGCTCGCCGTCAAGGCCACCACTATCGGCGACATCCCGCGCCTCGTCTTCCACGCCCTGGCCGCCGCCGTCTCCGGCCGCCCTGGTGGGTGCTATCTGGACATCCCCTCCGACGTCCTCCACCAAACCCTCCCCGAATCTGAGGCCGCCGCGGCTATCCTGGCGGCCGATTCAGCCGCATCCGCTTCTTACAATCCAAATCACAAGACACTGGATGAGGGCATCGAGAAAGCTGCGGACCTGCTCCGGCGTGCGGAGCGGCCTCTGGTCGTGATTGGAAAGGGTGCGGCGTACGCCCGCGCGGAGGAGGCGATCCGTAAGCTGGTGGACACCACGGGCATCCCCTTCCTCCCGACGCCCATGGGGAAGGGGGTCGTTCCTGACACGCACCTGCTCTCCGCCGCTGCCGCACGCTCGCTCGCCATGGCACAGTGCGATGTGGCTCTCATTGTTGGTGCTAGGCTTAATTGGTTGCTTCACTTTGGCGAGCCGCCCAAGTGGCCCAAGGATGTCAAATTTGTACTTGTTGATGTATGCGAGGAGGAGATTGAGCTCCGGAAGCCACATGTCGGGATTCTGGGCGACGCCAAGAGAGTCGTCGAGCTTATCAATAGAGAGATCAAGGATAATCCGTTCTGCTTGGCAAGGTCGCACCCATGGGTTGAAGCCATCACCAAGAAGGCCAAGGACAATATGCTTAAGATGGAGACTCAGCTGATGAAGGATGTTGTACCCTTCAATTTCATGACACCTCTGCGGATAATCCGCGATGCGATCCTTGCTGAGGGAAGCCCTGCTCCTATCGTGGTCTCAGAAGGGGCAAACACCATGGATGTTGGCAGGGCTGTGCTTGTGCAGAATGAACCAAGGACAAGACTAGATGCTGGGACATGGGGGACAATGGGAGTCGGATTGGGCTACTGTATTGCAGCTGCAGTGGCTGCACCTGAACGACTCGTTGTTGCTGTGGAAGGTGACTCTGGATTTGGATTCAGCGCCATGGAGGTTGAGGTATGAATGCGAGCATTTGAAAAAAATTTCAATAGTTAAAGTCCATGGCTTATTCATTTAATTTGTATGAACATACTGTTAGTTTTTCTGTTCTGCTTTTTAGCTGTTGCCATGCTGTCCATGCTCATGAAAAGCCACAATAGCAACGTGGATATTGTGATATTGTTATCAGTATTGTGAAGGCACTGGCTGGCACAATCATCCATTTAGTACTAACTTTTATGATTATGCCAAATGCCAAGCACCTGTGTGACAATTAACATCATCACACAAAGAAAAAGGTAATGAAAAGATAAGAAACACTCTGCCTGTAATGGATATGCATATGTGTGACATGATGTTTCAGCGATGTCCCAACGTTTCATGGTGTACATGTAAGTGAATGTAGCAATTAAAAATATGGACAAGAATTCAACATTCCATCTATAAAAGGCTAACCCCTGTTTTCTGGTTGCACCAGAGGGATATAGTTGTCCCTATGCTTCATCCTTCTCAGGCTGGCATGTAGCCTACATTCCAGTGTATATATGCTGCATATTTTGCATTCCAGATCATATCTTGCTAAGTATGTACCTCTGTAATCTCTTATTGGCTCTCAGAGAAAGATGAAGATGTGCAACTTCATATGGATTTCCAAATACAGGGTACCATGTATCAGAATATACATTTTAGAGAGAGCCCAACGTATCAGCCACTTATGTGATGATATTTCTGTATTGGCCATCAAATACTCCCGCCGAATTTTATTTCTTGATGTTAGGACAGTGTCCATAGTTCAAAATTGAACTATAGGTGCTGCCTAACATCCACAAATGAAGTCTGGAGGTAGTAATTAAGTAGTTGTGCTCTTACAACAATCTCAAAAGTAATAGTTATTATTAGAGAAATGTGTACTTTAATAGAGTTTGTTGCAAACATGACACCATATGTTGTGGCACAACGTCAGGGTCCTCAGCTCACGGCACAAGAAGAGGACCGAGCCGCCGCCTTCTTTCTTGCCTGCCCTTTCCCGACCTGCTCACAGCTACTTTGTAGCTATACATGCTGGACTACCAACCTTAACCGATATGGACAGAGCATGCGGCAAGTTCAGATTAATGATAAGTCTTTCGTTAGTTCGGGTTGTTAGTTTGTTTAATCAAATTTGAGATAAGTGACAAAATTATTAGGAGATAAGGTTATTCTGTTAGCAGCTTTGTTAGGAGCTAACATATTATGATTATTAATCAAGCAAGAAGAAACCAAAGAAAACAGTCAGATCCTCAAAGGGACGGCGAGTTGCTGGTTTCCTCATGTCATCTCATCTACTGTTAGCTGAACCATAATTTTGGTACTTAGAGCCAAGGCCCTAATCACCAACCTCGCTGTTCCAAATTGCTCCCCTGTTTTTTTTGACATGGCCAAGTGAGATGCTGGGGAAAGTTGACGTGCATGGTCACCATGATCAAATGTGACCTGCATGATGTCATGGCTAAGATGGAGACCATGGCAGACATTTGTTCCATAATGGCAACAGCTACAGTGGCGACTCAACCGCAGCAATGCCATCCTTGAAGCTGTCATCCTTGCCGGTCATTCTTGTTGCTGCCAAATTGAACAAGGTCAAGGTGTTGCTTGGTGTGCAACTAGCCATTTCTTGCTTCAACATTGGTGTTCATCATGGAGTCAACGCCTACGGCTATGATGTTACCTTCCAGGAGGAATTAAGCGTCGTAAGCCAAGCCAAAGTGGCTAGGGACGGCCGAACTGGCCTAGTCGGATTAAGAGGCTTCGGTTGTTAGGATTTGTTTCCAATTTGTTAGTTTGTTAAGGTAGGTTAACGAGTCCATAAATGGTCTAGATTGTAATCAGGAGGAATTAAGCAAGGATTAGAAGGTGCTTGCCTCTTGCGTCTTGTTCATCCCTACTCACTCCGACCCCGACGTTGGGATGGAGGGCGCCAAGCCGGTCGAGGCGGCAACGAAGGAGCTCACCAAGCTGATCGCGGGCTTCAACACCAAGCTCGGCGACAACATGCTACAGTTGTCCGGCATGTCTGCCCGGCTTGCCACGGTGGAAAGCCGCACCACGCCCCCCCCCCCCTTCCTCTGACCACGACCGTGGCACCGCCTTATGGCATGCCCCTCTCCTATGGCCTTCCTCCACCATCCATGACCCTGCCGCCCTCGACATCAACCATCACCACCATTCCGCCAACCATAGTTGCCACCCCCCCCCCCCCCCCCCGCCCATAACTCAGATCCATTTGCCCCATTCCCCATCACTGATCCTATGTGCCGCCTTCCACAATCCACCCCCGTACGTCCACTATGAGCAGGCACAGCCACAACCGAATCATGCCCAACCCCCACGCTATCACAAGCTGGAGTTTCCCACCTACGATGGCAAAGAAGACCCCCTGGGGTGGCTCAATCGCTGTGAGCAATTCTTCTGGGGCTAGCGCACACTGGCATCCGACAGGGTGTGGCTTGCATCCTACCATCTCACCGGGCCGGCGCAGCTGTGATACTACATGGTGGAACGCGACCACGGCCAGCCATCGTGGGAGCAGTTCAAGGAATTGTGCAACGTGCGCTTCGCACCGGCCCAGCGCACCAATCCGCTCGGCGAGCTCGCCCGGTTCCAGGAGCGGTTCATGGCGTTGTTGTGCTACACCGGGACACTTCAGCCCGAGCAGTAGGTGCGGCTCTTTACAGCTAACCATCCTCGCCAGCCGTGCCGTTTAAGCGGCTAACACCCGCGGAGATGGCGGAGCGTCGCAAGCAGGGGCTGTGCTACGACTGTGACAAACAGTACACCCGCGGCCATCGCTGCCCGCGCTTCTTCTATTTGGAGGTCATGACTACGTCGACGATGACACCACGAAGCCGATACCGGCCACAGTCACCGGTCGTATCTTTGCACGCGGTGACTGGCGCCCACACGGAGGACATGATGTGGCTCGAGGTCCTCATACACGGTTGACGGCTGCACGTCCTCCTGGACTCCGGGTCTACGCACAGTTTCTTCAACCTGCAAGCAGCCCGAGAGTTGCGCATCATCAATCGGGTCATCACTGGCACACACGTCGCTGTGGCCAACGGCGATCGCGTATCGTGCGACGGCCTCTGCCGCGGCATCGCGCTCCGTATCGATGAGGTGGACTTCTCCATTGACGCATACGCCATCGCGCTGGGCGGGTTTGACCTCGTGCTGGGCGTGCAGTTCCTCAAGATGCTGGGCCCCATCCTATGGGACTTTGAGGGTCGCCGCATGGCGTTCTAGTGGAAGAACACCCACGTGCTGTGGCGCGGGCTGGGTGTGCCTTGTGATGACGCGTCCCCGACAGTCTATGCGATCCAATCGGTCTCCTGCTCCCTGATGGATCAGCTGCTGACCAAATTCGACGGCCTATTCGTGGATCCAGTCAGGCTACCATCGCCGCGTTCTCGGGACCACCGCATCACCTTGGTTCCCAAAACGACGCCGGTGTCCGTTCGACCGTACCGGTACCCCTAGCTACAGAAGGATGAGCTGGAACGCCAGTGCACGTCCATGCTTGCCCAGGGGATCATCCGGCCCTCCTCATCGGCGTTCTCCGCACCGGTGCTACTTGTGGTGGACGAGCTCCACGACACGCACTTCTTCCCCAAGCTCGACCTGCGCTCCGACTATCACCAAGTGCGCGTCAACCCTGCCGGCATTGAGAAGACGGCGTTTAGGATGCACCACGGCCACTTCGAGTTCTTCGTCATGCCGTTTGGTTTGACGAACGCCCCGGTGACATTCGAAGGCCTCATGAACGACATCCTTCGGCCCTTCCTCCGCCGGTTCGTGCTCGTGTTCTTTGATGATATTCTAATCTATAGCGCTTCTTGGGCCGATCATCTACAGCATGTCAAGGTCGTCCTCGAGGTCATGTCGGCCAACCAGCTCTTCCTCAAGCGGTCAAAGTGCACGTTCGCGGCGCCCTTCGTATCCTACCTCGGTCACATCATCTCCGCCGACGAGGTTGCCATGGACGGTGACAAGGTGCACTCGGTGGCCACCTGGTCGACCTCGCGCTCGACTTGCGGCCTTCGGGGGTTCTTGGGGCTTGTGGGTTGCTACCGTAAGTTCATCATGGACTACGGAGCAATTGCCGCCCCCTCACACAGCTCTTGAAGAAGGATGGCTTTTGCTGGTCTGACGAGGCGGCTGCGGCATTCCAGGCGTTGAAGGACGCCTTGTCCACCGGCCTCGTTCTCCAGCTAGCAGACTTCGACAGGGTCTTCCTGGTGGACTGCGATGTGTCCGGTATCGAGTTTGGCGTGGTTCTTCACCAAGGCACGGGGCCATTGGTGTTCTTCATTAGGCCGTTCGCGGAGCGACGCACCAAGCTAGCCGCATATGAGCGTGAATTGATCGGCCTTGTCCAAGTCGTCCGACATTGACGCGCCTACCTGTGGGGTCGCCGCTTCGTCGTCCGCATCGACCATTACAACTTGAAGTTCTTGCTTGATCAGCGTCTCTCCACCATCCCGCAGCACCAGTGGATCAACAAGTTGTTCGGATACGACTTCACGGTGGAGTTCCGTTCGAGCCGCATGAACACGGTGGCCAATGCTTTGTCTCGCCATGATGCGGAGGACATCGCAGTGGCTGCCATCTCCACAATGACCTTCCACCTGTTCGACGAGATTCACCAGGAGGTGCTCCACAACACGGAGATGCACCTGTTGCGGGATGAGATCGTGACCGGCGAGCTGGGGCCGTCGTGGCACGTCGAGGAGGGCCTTCGTCACGGCGACGGCCCCGCTGGTGCCCTCCCTCCTTTGGCTGGCACATGGGGTCGGCCATGAGGGCACGCAGAAAACCCTTCTTCGTTTATGCGCCAACTTCTACATCAAGCACGAACGCGCCATGGTACAGGAGTTCGTCAGGAATTGCTCCACGTGCCAATGCAACAAGACGGAGACGTTGCACCCGGTTAGGTTACTGCAGCCTCTGGAGGTCCCTTCACAGGTGTGGGTAGACATCTCCATGGACTTCGTGCATGGGCTGCCCAAAGTCCACGGCAAATCGGTGATTCTCACCGTGGTTGATTTTTCAAAGTACGCTCACTTCTTTCCTCTTAGTCACCCGTACACTGCAAAATCGGTGACCAAAGTCTTCGTTGATGGCATCGTGCGCCTGCACAAGTTTTCGTCCTTAATTGTGAGCGACCGTGACCCGGTATTCACGAGTGCGGTCTGGAGGGACATGTTCAAGCTTGCGGGTGTGAGCCTCAACATGAGCACGGCTTTCCACCCACAATCGGATGGCCAGTCGGAGATCGTCAACAAAACAATCGCCATGTACCTTTGTGGCGTTACCGATGATCGTCCATGCGCCTGGGTTGATTGGCTAGCCTGGACGGAGTACTGCTACAACACTACGACCACACCAGCCTGCGGACATCTCCATCCCGGGTGGTCTATGGCAGCGAACCACCAGCTCTTCGGCCCTTCACCGCCGGCTCAGCACGCACGGACACCGTCGAGTCCCTGCTACAGGAGCGCGACGCGCTCCTGGGTGAGGTGCGCGAGCGACTACTGCAAGCTCAGCATGTTGCCAGAAGATACTATGACGCTCATCACCGGGAGTTGTTGTTCAAGGAGGGCGACTGGTCTGGCTATGGCTGTTGCACCGCCAAGCCCGTTCGCTGGTGGGTCACCATGCCGGCAAGCTGGGACCGCGCTAAGCCAGGCCGTTCCAAGTGCTAGCCAAGGTGGGCGCCGTCTCATATCGCCTCCAGCTACCGGCCGGCGCACGCCTCCATGACATTTTCCATGTCGGGCTGCTCAAACCATTTCGCGGTGACCCCCCTGTTGCACCTCCGGCCTTGCCTCCCATCGTCGATGGTTGTGCGCTGCCTATTCCAGCAAAGGCGCTACGCGGCAGCTACGCCGAGGCGTGTGGCATGTGCTGATTCAATGGGCTGGCGTGGATGAAGCTAATGCTACTTGGAAGCCAGAGATGTTATGGTGGGCACAACGTACCAGCGCTATAAGCCAAGCCAAAGTGGCTAGGGACGGCCGAACTGGCCTAGTCGGATTAAGAGGCTTCGGTTGTTAGGATTTGTTTCCAGTTTGTTAGTTTGTTAAGGTAGGTTAACGAATCCATAAATGGTCCACATTGTAATTAGGAGGAATTAAGCAAGGATTAGAAGGTGCTTGCCTCTAGCGTCTTGCACCTGTGTCTCGTTCCCCGTGTTGTGCGCCATCACGGCGCCCATATGCCGGCGGGGCTGCAACCCACGGTCGGCCGTCTTTCATCCCTACTCACTTCGACCCCGACGCTCTAACACCTGTCATCGCTAGCGACGCCTCCAACAACATGTCGGCTTTTTCCCTGTTCTGCGGCCTTGCTTGTTGCATCCATGCTGTTGTAGGCCCGCTGGTTTCCTCGGTGCTGTGTGTAGCAGTGGACGAGGCAACGTCGCAGCCGGCCTCTTGTTTCGTTGGGGTTCTCAGGGAAGTTGTGCGCCGCTAACATCCAAGGTGCACCTTCCCCTGTGAATCATGTTTTAGTAGCTGAAGTTTCACTCTCATCGGAAGGATGATACTAAGAGTTGGGGCAATTTTCTAGTTTATTTCTCACACAATGCCATACCAACCTAAGGGGTTGGGGATACATATTTATAGCTGGCCTATGCCAGGATGCTAGTCTAAGATGCTAGTGGGAGAGGTTGTCGACGAGTAACAAGAAGTAACGTCGTCCTCGTGGTGTGGCCGGTGTCACCGGGCCACACAAGTCCCCATGCATGGGCTCAAGTCGCTCCTTGGCTCGGAATCTCATTTGCTAGGGAAATGGAAGCCGCCTCTGCTTCGTCAGTACGCAGACGTTGTAGAATTGCTCCACGTGATCAAGGCATAGCAGGCCTCGCATCATCTCCTTGGCATTGAGCCGCTTCTAGGCCTCAAAGTGAAGGTGTCCGAGGCGCTCATGCCACTACCATGCCTTGCTACCTGAAGAGCAGCGAGGCAGAGGGGTTGTGCCACATGCACATTAAGGATGTATAGTCGATTTGCGCCTCTGGTTACCTTGACAAGAAGGCGACAATGGTGATCCAAATCCTCATGATTCCGTCCTTTATTTTCACGCGCAAATCGTTCTTATCTAGCTGTCCTAAGCTAATGATGGAGTTCCTCAACACAGGGATGTAATAGACTCAAGTATGCAGCCTATGCTCACCCAACTTGGCGGTGAAGATGACAGAGCTGACGTCCTTGATTTCCACGCCGGAGGCGTCCCCAGACTTGACGAAGCCTCGAACGCTGGTGTCAAGCTCGGTGAAGAACTCCCGCCGACCGGTCATGTGATAGGTGGCGCCGGTGTCGAGACACTACCCGTCAATCTTGTCGTTGCTGAGCCATCGCCTAGGAAGGCGTGTGCCCTAAGATCGTCAAGGTGGAGATGAGCCGTTGCGGCCGATGCCGCTAGAGGTAGCTTGATGCCAGGAGCTGAGCTGACTCCTCCACTTCTGCAACGTGGGCCTGGCCGCATCATGGCTGTCGACAGTCCTTGGCCGAATGGCCAAGCTTGACATAGTTGTGACAAACATCGTTTCGTGTCGGCTTGCGCTTGCCGGCAGTGTTGCCCTGGGCGCAAAGGGCGCCTTTGCGGGCCTTGCGTGGCTTGCCACGCTCATGACCCCCTGCAGAGGAGGAAGACTCCCCCATCTTGTCGTCACCCTAGCAGGCCTCCCACTGCTCCCGAGTGAGATGGAGCTTCCTGCCAATGGTGATAGGCCCCGAGTGAGGCTGTGGCTCACGACCTATCGCCTGCTTGATCAACATCATGGAGAGGTCCAACATAGACTTGATCGAGCGAGCAATTTGCTTGTACTTCTCAGGGACGCAGCAGAAGAGCTTCTCGACAACTCTCTCCTCGTCGTAGATGTCGTCGTCAAACTGCACCACCTTTTGTAGCAGAGTGTTGAGACGAAGAGCAAAGTCATCAACGTGTTCACCTAGTTTGAAGGCCAGGTTCTCCCACTCCTTGTGAAGTGGCTGCGTTGTGGACTTACGGGCACGGTCGCTATCAATGCGTGCCGCAGGGTCCCAGGCCTCCTCGGCAGTCCGCTCCTTAGAAAGCGAGAACTGCATCTCGGGCGGGAATGCAGCAATGAGGGCATCCAGTGCCCATCGATCGTCGCCGTAGTCGACGTCGTCGTACCGGACTGCCTCCCATATATGTCGCACCTTGAGCCTCACCCTCATCACCGCGGCCCACTCGACGTAGTTGGTCTTGGTAAGGGTATGCCACCTGCCCCTGGGGCCGACTTCCTTGACAACAGCCTAGATCCCGTGGTGACCACGACACCGATCCGAGGGAGAGACGTGCTTCCTGGACGCAATCTTCGTCGACCCGGCTGCCGCCAGGAGCGTGGCCGTCACGTGCGTCTACGCAAGGGACACCGCTCGCCACCACGCCCGTAGGGGTGCGCGGTTGCCCAGCGCACCGCTCGCTCCCGCGCTGCCTCCAACTCCCTGAGCTCTCCGTCGACACTGCCATCAGCAGAGACAGAGCTGTCGATGCTTCTGCCGCCGCCGCATTTGCTGCGTCTGCCGCCGCTGTTGCTTCCGTCTTTGCTGCTGCCAGTTCCACCTTTGCCGCCCCTAGCTCGTGTTCCTCTTCCGTGGCGAGCTTGGCTTCGTGCGGCTCTTGCGCGCTCGAGGCGACCGAACGATGAGGCTGTCCTGCAAACATGGCGCGCCACTGAGGGGCTGCCGCGTGTGGAAGAGGACGCCTCTGACAAGCACTGCGCAGGGGATTTGGGGTGAGCAGGGGCAGCCAGTGTTCCTGCTGCGGATCGGGAGGCTTGGGAGGGAGATTAGCAGGAGATGTTTACACTACAGGATAGAACAACTCTGATACCAGTTGTTGGCAGCTGAACTTTCACTCTCTTCGGAAGGATGACATTAGGAGTTGGGGTAATTTTCTGGTTTATTTCTCACACAATGTCATACCAACCCGAGAGGTTGGGGATACATATTTATAGCTGACCTATGCCAGGATGCTAGTCTAAGATGCTTAGTCTAAGATACTAGTCTATCTAAAAGCATAAAGCAGATGCCATCCTAGATGTTGTCCTAAAGATGTTATTCTAAAGATGAACCAGCAGTGCAAACAAATGCCAAAACCAACAGTACAGAGACTTATTCCCTCATCATGCACATATTCCGCCCGTCTTCCATTGATGATGAGTGGAGCCACACAGCCTTTGCTTGTGCATTGGCATCTCACTGCTCACCCCTCTGTTGCCGCAGGCTCAATGGATGCGAGGCAACTGCAGTCTCATGCCCAAAATTATGGCATATTCCACCATGAGCTGGCGGACAAGTTCAACTGCCAGCATGCCACAACTCTCGTCCTCAAAGCCAGCCTCAGCAACCGCACTTAAGGGACCCTGATCTGTGCTGCCACCAATTCAAGCAGTTGCACACACTTCACCTAGTATTCTGCTGGAGTTGTACGTTCCACCGGTGCAGTCCGCCCTTGCCGCTGCCAGGCATCTCGCCCACTGCACAGCCACATGCGACTGCTGCTGCACATCCGGATGACACTGCCTGACTTGCCTACCACTGTGCGCTGCCCCTCATGTGCCGCGACCAGCACCGCCGGAACTCTGCCGCTCCGTTGAGTGCTCTGCCTGATGGCATGCCGCGCTGTGGCATCAGTCCTGCCTCGTCTTCTCCAGCGTCCTGTAATATAAGTAGCAATGGGGCAACACAGCAAGTTCAGCTTGGAGACAAGTCTTCTGATAGTTCGGGCTGTTAGTTTGTTTTATCAAAGATATAGATACGATTCTTAAGAGATAAGGTTATTCGGTTAACAGCTCTGTCAGGAGCCAGCTATCTATATGATGCTAGATATATTATCATTTCTAATCAAGCAAGAAGAAACCAAAGAAAGCAGTCAGATCCTCAAAGGGTGGACGACTTGTCGGTTTATTCTAGCTATCCCATCTACCATTAGCTAAACCATAACATTAATCTTGTCTAGGCAGCCTAGGATAAGAAACCTACTGACTAATACTTAACTAATGACAGCCTAAGTTATATTATTATGTTGTGGCTTCCACGCCACAACACCATCTGATGATGGGTTATCCAAATTTTAGCTAAGTACATTCCATTCTATGAGGCATTGCTTAAATTTTGTTTGTGATCTCTATAGTGGGTTATTTGTAGTTATCACACATACTAACTGCTTGGTCATGTTTTTTTTGAGGGAATGACAGTAGGGAAGCCCCTACTGCTTGGTCATATTCAACAAAGTAACTGTTTATGTCGACCTAAATGAAAAGGCAACCATGAGTAGCCACCTGATTAGCCCAGACCTGGTAGTTAACTGTGGTTGGAAGTTGTAGTAGTGACCATTAACTATCGAGAGCTTATGCATTGTTGGCTAAGCAACGAACCTATGATTTTAATTGACCTTGTTTTGTTAGTTAGGAGTGGCATTTTTATATATTCAAATGCTTTTTCTATCAACTTGATTTTGCTTGCCTTTTAGTTGACATTGATTTTTTGCTTCTCTATGTGCTACCTAGTTGCTTTAAATAAATTTTGTTTCGCTAAATTGGCTGGATGATATGTGCGTCTTATCATTTTTTTTTACGGTGTACAGAGCTGAGTTTTCCTAATTTACTCACTGCGAGCTCTTCATTTTATAGACCTTGGTGAGGTATCAGCTGCCCGTTGTTGTAATTGTTTTCAATAACAATGGTGTCTACGGTGGTGACCGAAGAAGCCCTGATGAGATAACCGGACCTTACAAAGATGACCCTGCCCCGACTTCATTTGTATCAGCAGCAGGCTACCATAAAATGATGGAAGCTTTTGGTGGGAAAGGTTATCTTGTGGACAGACCAGACGAGCTCAAATCTGCCCTTTCTGAATCGTTTTGTGCCCGGAAACCAGCAGTGATTAATGTTATAATTGATCCGTATGCCGGAGCAGAGAGCGGTAGAATGCAGCACAAGAACTGAGGATGTTTCGCCTGTAACCTAGCAGGATGTGAATGCGACAATTAGTAATGTTCGGCTAAATGGTTTGGACGACCGCTTCGTTGTTCTGCATACAGATGTGACTTGGCTGGGATGATCGCTTCTTTATTCTGCATACAGATGTGACGTTCTGTAAACCTAGCCGGCGTTCCTGTTGAAACTAAGGCATTTTCACGATCTTGAATAGTCATCCTTCTGGTGACATGTAATGTATTGTGATTGTCTACGCGCAAACATGAAACATGAAATGTATAGTACACTCATAAGAAGCAAGTGTTGGCAAATTTGTTAACATGCGCAATATCCTTTTCCTTAGGCCCTGTACCCCAGTTTTTATAACTGGTTATTACTTTCAGTTTCTAGAATCTAATGGTCCTGTTTAGTTTATTAAAACATATCTGTAACCCAATTCTTTTTTTTTTTTGGCCTCAAAAGATGGTACTGTCGTCCTTCCTCGCTGGACTTTAAGATTTGGAATACTCTCGTATCCGTATGTTTGTGGATTATTTTGTTAGGCATAACGACCGCCAACAGCCTCCAATTGCTTGTTCAAGTGGCCTTGCCGCTTCTTTGCTGCCTTAATTCTTCGCAAGTTTCCCGCTTCCTGGTGCGCCATATTATCCAATGCTCAGGACTGTAAGTTCCTCTCCTCGCCCTCTTTCTTCTGCTATTTGTTGACGTCAAAACACACCGTTAAACACGAGCACACAAACATGCAGTAACACATGGCTAAGTGTGTCGAAACCGAACCCTCCGGTTTCCACGTGCTCGCCGTAAAAACCAATGAACGTCTGTCCGGAAAGGACCCCGTTGGGGCAAGCGCACTCTTAGGTTGTTCTAACGTCGGCAGGCTAGTTAGGACGTCTTTCAACGCCGTAGAGACGAAGAAGAACAGCAATTAGGGTTGAGATTGGAATTTAGGGTAGAAAGCAAAAGAATAAAGGTAAAGATGTAGATTGATTTGTTTCGATTGGGTATGGATGCCTCAATCGGCCGTGGCCCTTTGTATATAAAGGGTGGGAGGTCTTGTCTCGTAAGAAACCGAGATTTATATGATTCATATGAAGAAAACTCTAACTCGGTCTGGATCATGAAATCGGACCCTCCGGTTTACAAAACCGGACCATCCAGTTTTACAGTCTGTCAGCATCTTTCAAATATCATAACTTCCTCGTTCGGACTCCAAAATAGGTGTTTCATATGTCCGTTTTGATCGTCTCGATAAGGACTTCATCATGGAGACTTCAAATAATTATTTTGGCTTGATCTTCATACCTTTACATGCATTTCTTTGTTTCTTGAGTGAAACTTAGCCAAAATACTTAGGAAATATGCTCACAACCTGCAAAACATGTCTAAATACCGATTATATGAAATAATCAACATTAGCCTTGATTTAGACAATTTTGACTATTATGTGTCTGCCAAAACCAGATGCTCCGTATTTGTAAACCGGACACTCCGATTTTTCCAGAGTGTATATTTTGGTCGTCAACACATGCCTCCTGTTTTCTGACAATGGTTGTGTGCCAAAAAATATAATTGTAGACCAAAATATTGTAAGGACGATGATTATCATAATTCATCGGCTATAGGTAGGGTATAATCTATAGCTAGCTATAAAATAAGTTATTTTGTAGTCGGGTCGCTCCCACCGCGCCAAGCCACCAATCGACCCGCCCAATCCGCAGGTTCTAACCGAAAGGAGCACCACTCTGGTTTGTCACGTGGAGCACCCTTCCCTCAGCCGAGCCACGAGCCGCAATTTCTCCCCACGATCACACGTCGGAATCACAGTGAGCCTTCTCGTAGTGCTCACCTTGACACAATATATGGACATTTTTTTTATTCAGTTGCAGTTTTCCATTCAATCACTCCTTCACTATAGCGTAAGGCTCACTCGTCGTGGCAGCCAACAAAATAGAAACACGTACATGATTTCATTGTCATCAAATCTTGAAAATCAATAAGGGAATATATTCAGAATTAAGTTCTACGAGTTTGTAGCTGACTTAAATTTCATTCAAAAGATATATTTAATGGGGGTTTGTTTCCACAAACTGCTTCATATAGGCAAAATAAACAAGTCCTGAACTGAGAATTAATAACTTCAAAAATATCAGTTGCATGTGTCTGGACACAAGGAAAATGCACATTCCAAGTTAGAACAACACAATTTGCTGGTTACAAAAGCGTCCTAACTTGTTCGTTTTTGTTTTCTCTTGACCCTATAACTATCAAGAGTACATTCCAAGTTAGAACAGCACAATTCCAGGTCTATCTGTATAGTAGCATGCAAAACGGCATTCCCAAGAGGTCCTGCCTTCCGCTTCCACCGGGATGCATCTTCGCGTCACTTCAGAATGGCGCATGGCCTGAGATCTAGCTGCAAGTCGTCCTCGATGCTGGGTCGCCAACAACGCGGCGTCGTTCATGTGTTCTTGGCTGTCCGTCTTTTGTCATGTTTAGTGTGCGGAGGACCTTAATCATGGTGTAATCATGGTGGAGCCCTGGTACCTTACTGTTTTGGTTTCAAAATCCGTTGGTCCTACTGCGCCACTGGTAAGCAGAGCTCTTCACGAGTCTAAGTCAACATGTAGAACCTTGGGTTTCCTTTTGGGTTGTAGTTATTGGATTTTCTTTCCTTATTGAATCAGAATTTTATTCGTATTCCTAGATTTGCTAATCACCGAATATCATCTGGTTTAATGTGACTTTGCCAGTGCAATTCATGAGGTAACCTTAGGCTGGTTTGTTTGATGTCGAAGAAGACATTTCTTTGTAAAATGGCTCAACCCTATAAGAAAAAGGAAATCTGCATCCCGCATGCCCAGGATGCTTGAAAGATTATTGCGCAGAGCGTCAGCACTGACAGACGCACACTATTGAATCTTTGTCAAAACATACATATGTTCTTGATGTGTTATGAATACTTGCAAGCTAATATGCACACTATTTAGGTATACTTGGAAGGTAATAGCGACATACTTGACCAGCTCAGAAATTTGGAGATCAGAGAATGGATATACATGTCTCTTCAGAACGATTTCCTGTTGTGTGGTTCACAGTTTATTCAATTTGCAAAATGAAAAACAAGATATGTCAAAAGTGTTGTGCTCCAACTTACCAATTCTGAGTTTTACAATTTTTATTTCCACAATAAACTACAATCATCACATACATTAGTAAATATCGCCTTCGAAAATTGAGAAACCAACAAGGGCGCAAATTCAGAGGTGACATAAGGTTCATTACTGTTTCATGTATGCAACATCACAATCCATTAGTGATAATTAAAAACTACAAAGCTATTCCTATGTGTTTACATGTGTACACCCTCAAAGTTCAAACGAACACAGATGCTTGTTTACAAAATCATCACAACTACTTCCTTTCTTTCTCGCCAGATAATAGATCATCCTCACCGGATCCCAGATTTTTAAAGCATGTAAAACATCTCCGCTTGCAGCACATCTTTTATTGTGAGGTACTGGACTCGGCTGCAGTTGTGGCTCAACACTAGCGCAACTACATGAACCAGCAGCTTGCTGTCGAATAAGAAAATTGGTTTTCACACAGAAGCCTGTCAATTATGGTTCAATAGACTAGCTGATCTTTACGCAATATTTGCCCAGATGTCTTCATACCTGAAATCATTATCATTATGAGAAATATTAAACAATGTGGAACAAGACAAATGTGACACTCGCATCCTCAATAATTTGGCCACTGTCTGTAATGGCAGATAACCTATATTACTGCTCGAAGCCCTCGACCCACTCATATGGAAAATTTATCATATAACATATATGGCATAATAAAATACCATTGATGCAGAGTAATAGATTACAACATATGCACAATACCATCATAGACATATTTAATTGTGAGCAGGCATAACAGTAAGTCATCGAGATGCAGTTAAAATACGAAGGAATAGTTAAAAAATGAAATTTCTGGAATCATAGTTTGCAATATCAAGCTCGTAATATCAAGAAATCAATTAGCACAAAAAAATACATGAGAATGGCATGATCATTCAACGAACATTTGTCAGTCTAGCTTCTAATAGAATGCATCAATGTAGCAATGAGAAAAGTGGACAAATCAGGTAGATGGGAATTAGAAAATACATGCAAAATTAGCTCTGGATCTCCCAGCAAGAACATGTTGGGCTTATTACCATTGCAATATAGGACAGACACCATGTATATAATCATCATCCAAAACTCCTTAGGTGTTCAAAACGAAACAAGCATCTGAACAAATTTAGACAACTTGGCTGAAGAAAAATATACCTTTTCGCAGCCTACTCCTCGAGCAGCTTGCTCTCAACTGTTTACACCTTTCCAATCATGTGGCCTTCAGCGTCAGCATGCACACAAGCCCATGCTGTTTAATCTAATACAGAGTTAATTCTGAAAAAACAAGGGCTTCTGCTATTTAATGTATCGAGTTTACTGCTGCATGCATAAGGCTTATCACCACAAGTAATCATATCAGCAACAGTAAAACAGTCATAATACAAAAATAAAATTTCTGAAGCCCTTGTTTTTTCAGAAAACAAATGCAGCATTCATTCTTCATAAATCCTTTAGAGATCAGCATAACTAGATTCTAATACAGAGTTAATTCTTCAGGAATCCTTTACAGATCAGTGTCTACATATTCTAATAACATCAGCGTTCATTTTTCAGTAAAAAAATACAGCATTCAGCACCAGTGAATCAATTATAATACAGAGATTTAATCTCATTTTTCAGAAAAGAAAAGTGATTCATGAATCTATCCTTTGGAAAAGTGACATGAGATAACCTTCATGTGATCAGGGTCACCATATTTCAACAAAGATTTTGATATCTCTTATCTGGATCTGCGTGCAAGGAGAAATAATGAAAATTAGAAAGTTGACTACATGGCAATGATAAATTGAGAAACAAACATACATCATGTAAATACATGGATCACAAATATGCTACAAATTAAATATTGATTTCCCCTGGTGCAGCTATGCTAGTATTTACTGTAAAACTGTTATAGTTTAATCGTAGACCAAGCTGCAGCTCTGCCTTCCTGGTCACCATGGCCAAGACGAGCATTGTGCTTTATGTGCTGGTTACCTTTAAAGGAGAACATGCAAAGCCACTAGCTAAAATACGTGGATAACTAAACTAGCATTTTGACAAAAGAATTCTGATTGAAGAAAAATAATTGGTAATAAACAATGCATAGAAAGATAATCCTGTGCTGCTCTCATGTTGAAATTAGTCTTGCTCCGAGAGTAGTTGCAGTGGGATCAATTGCAGGCCTCCAGATCCAAGCCGATAGGCAGCACCAGTGGCAATACATGGTAGTGTATCGAGTTCTTACCATCAACGACGCCACACTGCCGGATCAGGCAGATAACTTTTCTCCCTCCAATTTAGTATCGTATCCTTCCAGATCTACAGTCAAGCAATAAATTATCACGATTCACGAAAATGGGGAAGAACATGGAAGACAGGCCTCTGATTCATCCACTAACACAGCAAAATAAGAACGATTTGGGGAATCAAATTAGGATGTACTCACCTCCTAATCCTCTCTGTGATTGAACACAATTGTGTTGTGAATATCGCATAATGGAAGACAGTCGCCGCCTCGGGACAGACCTAGAACCTGTGATGAATCAATCCATGACGGGAGAAGCACATTGGCGGAGGAAACCCAAAACTGGGAGGCGGATGTAGGCGGCAACAGGAGTGGAAGAGGATGGTTTTCGGTCTTCTCCGGCGCTGCGTTTGCTCTTCGGGCCGGCGAGAGGCGAACGGCGAATGGGGAGTGGGAGTGCCGCTCGGCTCGCTGGAACTGCTACGTCGTGGGGACCATGGCATCTGTTGCGGTTGTCGAAGCCGAGCCCGGACAGTGCCTGTGCGCTTGGTGGGCCGGCTTGGACCGGATCTGAGCCGAGGAGAGATGGGGGTGGGTCTACAGTCTGCGCTAGAATGATTGACCTCGACTCGGTCGGTGACTGCTTTGGGCTCGGCTACATAATTTTTATTTTGTAGCTAGATATAAATAATATATTCAATATATATATATATTTATATATATATATATATATTATACTACACCCAGGGTGTAAATAACTATTCTACCCCCCGAACCCAAACCAGCGAACCAACAATCCCGAACCCACCTGAGTGACCGCGCCACCCGCAACCGGGTCCGCACCCGCACGCGGGTGCGACCCGCTAATGTGTCGTGCCTGGTTATGACAGTTGCGGGCATGAATATAAAAAAAGAGAAAACCGTAACCTGACGTTTCCCCAATTTGTTTCCACAAATAATTGCTGCTACCACTTGCGACCACGCGCGGCGGCTCCGGCGGCGATTCGGCGTGATTCCGGCGACGGCGGAGGTCCATGACGCGGCGGTTCGTTGGTCTCGGCAGAGCGGAGGCCTAGGGTCCTTCTCCGGAGTGTCGCGAGGGTAAGGCCCATGGGATTCGCGGCGGCGCAGAACCCTACCGAGGGCACGACGAGCTTGGCAGCGACTACGCCGGTAGCGACCTTCACGGCCCCGAGATCTTGGCGACCTCGGCGATGACCTCGAAGATCACACATGAGGGTGCATGTCGACGAGATGGCTGGGATTACCTGCGATTTGGGGCGATTCGAAGGATGTTGCCCCGTCCAGTTGTATCCAGTTGCTATTCCCTGGCCGGTATGCATCCCCGCCCCTCATCTCCATTCTATTCTGTGTTGGCGGATGTTGACTCACGATTTTTTGTGCCTTCCTGTTTTGATTTTTGTTTTATTGCTGATGATTATCGTTGGTAGACATTCTCATGCCGCGTTGTGACCAGATCCGTGGGTTTGATGGGCCACTGTCCTTTTGATGGTGAATCCCCAGCAGGTGGAGCAGCAATGGCGGTTCTGAGGTGAGCAGCCCTCGCTTCTGCCACATTTTCCATGATTTGCTATGATTAGGAAACAGAGTGGTAGTAATTGCACATGGGGAGCCATGGCAGAGGTGCTAATCTCGAGTTGTGGAGCATCATTTCCTGCTCAGAAGCGGCTGAGGATTCGAATCCTCTACAAAATTATATTTATCCAGTTTGGTTATAATTACTTCGTTGAGAGTATGCTTGTTTTCTGACTGAGGCTATTACTTGTAGTCTGCACGCATCCTGTTGTCCCCTTCCCTCTAATCCTGAGCTGTGCTGCACATGCCTCTAGTTTAGGTGCTGTTGGGTTGAGATATGGACACAGGATTTTAGTACTGTTTCCATCCGTAATTTTTCATGTGGCATGCTGTCAATTTTTCTGTGCTTTTGTTCCATTAGGGGGTGTTGGGTTAGAATGTTCAGTAGTTTTATTTGCTCAGTAATTTTGTGCAATTGTACTGTATAATCCCTGTAATTTTGTTCCGATTTATGAAGTCCATTTTGGTGGCTAGGTTCTCGTTAAAATTCAGAACCCATAACAATCTCTGGTCACTAATGGTCTGTTGGTTAGCTTATTTGGTTCAACATTTACATGATTATTTTGATTCTGTTGAGAGTATCACCATTTAGTAGATATTGAAACACCTACTTCAGTAATTTCACTTTGAAAATGCTTTGGACTTTCATGCTGGCCTGTATCACTAATTTGTTTTATTTTCGGGCATTTGGTATACTGAGAATTGTTGCAGGAGATAAGAGTGGACGTAAGATGAGTTCAGGTTGTCCCTCTCGCAGCTGTCTTGTGCTAGTTATGTGCCCAATAATACTTCTGAATTTCTGTTTGCTCTATGTATTTTTAGAAATCTAGTGATTTAGTCCTGGATGTGTCAAGTGGAAAGTAGGATTGTGGAAAAACATATTTTTCCAATTTGATTTTGATAATTACTTGATCTGATACAGGAGGTGTCTTGGGATCTTGATGATTTTATTGAATGAGTCTGTTACGTGGATGCAGCAACACACAGTTTGTATTGAGTCGTGCATTCATATATGCAGATGAGTACCCCAGTTGATTTATTCGACTTTTTTTATTGATATATGCAGGTGAGTACCCTAGATGACTACCTCAAAGCAACACTTCTTTCCTATGGACCCGGTGAGTTTTTTTTCTGCCACTTAACTGCAGGTTTGGATCTTGTTGATCCATCCGTGTCTGTACTCAATCCATTTAGTATGCAAAATCCATCCTCTTCTGCAATAATAGTGAATCAATAATTTTAACGATTCCAACGCATGTCAGATTTTGTTCAGTAACTTTTGAATTCAAGAGCTACTTTCTAGTCTTTGATAGTCAGATTGACTTTGGATTGCTCAGTAATTGTCTAATTTGTTACAAAATCACATCATGTATCAACTGTATTAGTAGATTTGCCTGCAGTTTATCCATTTTCGTATATGCTCCTAATTTGAAATTGCTCTTTTTGATATGCATAGTGTTCAGTAGTTTTGTTTGCTCAATAATTTAATTCTACAGTTATTCTTACCTTCAGTATTTTACTTGATTGAGTTCAGTATTCTTGTGCATGTAGTAATTGCATTCTTTCTCGGTTCAGTAATTTCAAGCTATGTTGTTCCTTCCACCCTTCAGTAATTTCCTCCTTTATTTGTTCAATAATTTCAAGCCATGATCTTCTTTGCATGCTTCAGTAATCTCACTCTTTATCGATTCAGTTATATTCCTGTAATATGTAAATATTTATACTGAACATGAACTATACCACTAAGATACTAGAGCCATGCTCTTTGTTTTTTGGCTCAATCATTTTGTCTTGTAGCTATGTGTATAGTGTTTAGTAATATCTCTATTTTATCAGTAATTTCTTGCTGAAGCATCGTCAGTAATTTTTAACTCTTCTTTTTTTTTTTGCTCAATCATTTGTCTTGTAGCTATGTGCAGTGTTTAGTAATATCTCCATTTTATCAGTAATTTCTTCCTGAAGCATCATCAGTAATTTTTAACTCTTCAATAATTTCACTTTCAACATCTTGAGTAAATATCTGATTTATTCAATAATTCACTTTGAACATCTTTGGTGGATTTTGAAATCAATGAATGTATTTATCTTGCAGTAACTTATTAGATTATTGGCATCGAACATTTACAGGATTTTGATATCATTGGTGCCTATTCTTACATTACAAATAGTGAGAAAATGGATGCAACTAGCATGATGTCACACAAGACCATTGGAGCTATCTACGGAGTTGTGAACTTACAACAAGCTACTTTTCAGGGTGAAGCAAATATGCCACAACAGTAGTTTCAAGGCAATGAATGAACAACAATATGTTACATGTTTGTACGTGTCATGGGATTCATGGTTTCCTATGCAGACTATACATGATTCTTGTGATTCATGTACTATATATGGTTCAGTGATAGTGAACTTCATTCACAAAACAAATTCATTGTGCAAATCTCCATTTTATTTATGAAATGTATTGAGTGTGTGAATGATATATATATGTCCATTTGTAACTATTTTTTCATGTCCAGATTTGTTGTTTTCAGTTTTCTTTCACTATATTTGCAAATATTTTTGAGTAGTTTTGTTGAAATATTTTTAGTAGATTTGTTCTATTCATCAATATTTTCTTAATATTTTTCAATAGTTTTGTTCCTTTCAGTAGTTTTGTTGTATGTGTCAGTAAATTTTAGAAGTTTCAATAATTTTATTGAAATATTTTTAGTAATTTTGTTTTATTCATCAGTATGTTTTCAGTAGTTTTGTTATTTTCATCACTATAATTTCAGTAGTTTTGTTCTATTCTTTAGTATTTTTAAATATTTTTTAGCATTCTTTCAGTATATTTGCAAATATTATTAGTATTTTTTAAATGTTTTCAATATTATTGTTGATATATTTCAGTAGATTTGTTCCTTTCAGTAGTTTTGTTGTATGTGTCAGTAAATTTTATAAGTTTCAATAATTATGTTATGTGTGTTAAGGTTTTTGTAGAATTTACTGTGCAAAGGTTTTTGTAGAATTTAGTGTGTAAAGTATTTATAGAATTTAGTGTTTATTGTCACATGGTTTGGACCCTAGAATCCAACATCGTCTCCTACGGTGATAGAAGTTATTGGCTCATTGGAGAATTTAGTGTGTAAACCATTTAAAGAATTTAGTGTGCTAAGCATTTAGAGAATTTAGTGTGTCAGTTACTTGTAGAAATTAGTATTTATTGCCACATGGTTTGGGCACTTATAATCCAACATCTTCTCCTTTGATGATAGAAATTGGTGACTCATTGGAGAATTTAGTGTGCCAAGCACTAGTAGAATTTAGTGTGTCAAACATTTATAGAATTTATTATGCCAACCATTTATAGAATTTAGTGTGCCAAGCATTTGTAGAATTTAGTGTGTCAAGCATTTGTAGAATTTAGTATGTCAAGCATTTGTAGAATTTAGTTTGCCAAGCATATGTAGAATTTAGTGTGTCAAGCATTTGTAGAATTTAGTATTTATTGCCACATGGTTTGGGCCCTGACAATCCAACATCTTCTCCTTTGATCATAGAAATTAGCGGCTCATCAGAGAATTTAATGTGGCAACCATTTGTAGAATTTAGTGTGCCAAGCATTTCTAGAATTTACTATATCAACCAGTTGGAGAATTTAGTGTGCCAAGCATTTCTAGAATTTAGTGTAGAATTTAGTATGCCAAGCATTTATAGAATTTAATATGCCAAGCATTTGTAGAAGTTCTGTTCTATTCTTCAGTATTTTCTAAATATTTTCAGTAGGTTTTTAATATTTTTTAGCATACTTTTAGTATATTTGCAAATATTATTAGTAATTTTTAAATATTTTATATCAGTATTTTTTTAAATGTTTTTAGTATTTTGTTGATATATTTTTAGTAGATTTGTTCCTTTTAGTAGTTTTGTTGTATGCGTTAGTAAATTTTAGAAGTTTTAGTAATTTTGTTAAAATACTTTTTAGTAATTTTGTTCTATTCAATAGTATGTTTTCAGTAGTTTTGTTCTATTCACCAGTATATTTTCAGTAGTTTTGTTCTATTCTTTAGTATTTTTTAAAATATTTTTTAGTAGTTTTTCAATATTTTTTTAGCATTCTTTTAATATATTTGCAAATATTATTAGTATTTTTAAAGGTTTCGTATCTGTATTTTTTAAATGTTTTCAGTATGTTGTTGATATATTTTCAGTGGATTTGTTCCATTCAGTAGTTTTGTTGTATGTGTTAGTAAATTTTAGAAGTTTTAGTAATTTTGTTGTGTGTGTAAAGGTTTTTGTAGAAGCACAGTCAGAAATGGAAACAAGGTGATTATCCAATTTAGTAGTCCTCGCTGGAAAATCATTTTGGACCTGTGGTAGGAAACTGTACCCTCATTCTGGAGAGTCGGGCTAATTATTTCCTTCTGGAGTAGCAAATTGTACCCTCATTCCACAAATACATCCATTGATGCATTCAATGCCTCCATTTGTCAATCAGTAGCGGAGCTTTCCATTAGATAGAAAACATTCCATCAAAAAAGAAAAAAAATATAGCAGCAGAACAGGCACTAACGAAATCCATTTCCCTGTCACTCTGATTGGGGATTGTTGATGAGACAATTGCTAGTCACTCTGCGGTACTCATCGCATTCCAAGGCCTCATGGTATTTCGCTCGTACAGACGAGAGCCAAATGGGGCAAGTAGCACATCGTCCATTGCTGATCCTTGAGTTGAGAAAATACATAGCATATCGTTGTGGCCCACATTAGTGGCCTCGAGCATTATCTTCAGACCACTAAACTGCTACTGTTCTCCAATAGTCACACTGTGACTATAATACAACAAGAGGCTCAAATTCGACCCAAATCAGATTGCCTAACCACGAAGTAATTTGGTTTCTCACTACTAGGACATCTAATTTCTCATCCCATCGAGCTTCCTTGCTGTCTTAGGTCCTGCAAATTAAAGGCACGGGAGCAGGTTAGCCAATCCAAGCCGAGGAAGTGGAGCAGAGAGGACTGGATCACAGGCGGGGGTGAGGCTGCTCATGCTCCAGAGAGACCCGGATGGCTGCACAAATGGTTCTCCCGGATCTCGACCTTTAGAATCAACCAACACCATGGCACCGTGGCAGGACCTGGAGGATGACGCCTGGGCTGCGATTCGCGCTCCTGCGATGACGAGGAGGAATCGCAACGGGCCCTCGTGGATGGCGCGGCCAGAGCTGGGGGCGCTGTTCCTCTGGCTACGATGAGGAATCGCGGTGGGGCCTCGTGGATGCTGCGACTGGGGTTGGGGCGCGGAGCGAGGAATCGCGGCGGGGCCTGGGTGACGCCGCAGCCGGGGCTGGGGTCACCGCTCCGACGGGGACGAGGATGAATCGCGCCTGGGCCTCCGTAGGGTTGGATTCGCCCCGCCGTGCAGCGGAGCTGGGCCGCTACTCCGGCGGTGACGGCGACGAGGATGATGCGTGCCCGAGGTGCTTGGGGACGGCGTTCGGCGGGGCAGCGTCGTTGCGAGACGGCGCGCGACGGGGCAGGCGTGCCGGTGGGATCTGGGCTTCCTTGTCGGGTCCGGGAGTGCGTTATGGGTGGCGGCATCGATAGGCTGGCTCCGCTGGGTGTCAGTTGGGTTGCCCCGGTGTGCGATGGATGGGTGCGGGTGTAGAATAATATTTTACACCCTAGACGTAGAATATCACTGTCATATATATATATATATATATATATATATAAAAGACCGGATTTCTTATAACAGTGGGTAGGTAGCCATGAGCTCTCAGTCGTTGATCGAGATGCGCGGCGATTCACGCTGCAGGCGCCTCCCACTAATACTTTGTTCATTATGGGGGTGCTTTTGTTTGCACTAGCAATGGATCCGCTGAACCATGGTACGCTGTAGGGCACTGTTCTCTAGTTGGAGGCAGCGAATCAACTTGACGTGCACCACAAAGCAGGTACAAGGTACATGGTACTGTTTCTATATGATGGGCTGGACATGGAATTTCATTCCCGCCAATAATTTTCGGGGCGCGCCTACTAATTTCGAATTCCTATATATGGCCCCCCGCTAACAAGTTTCACACCCATCTGGCTCATTTCTGATCTCTGCGGAGGAGGGATGGCTTGCAACCCTGGCCTTGCTGGTATCCGGTTAGTCTCCCAGGGCCCTTGTTTCATGTTGTTCGCTGTGACTGTTATTCAATGCTTAGAGGGCTTTCATTCTTGTGCAGCTTGCCTGCCGCCTGGAACTATGGCACCGTAGAGAGGGCGTTACGAGAGGCGAACAATAGAGGTGACGGACCTGTCTTTGATCCCACCGTCGGTGCTGTCTTCGATTCACCGCAAGAAGGGTACGAGTTCTACAACATGCTTTCCTGGGAAGAAGGTTTTGGTATCCGTTTTGGTCGCAGTAGAACAAGTGCTAGTGGTAGGCGGACTAGGCAAGATATAGTATGCGCCTGTGAGGTAATGTTATGACCCCCTGCCCCACTTGCTTCGTCGCTGTCGCTGATGTCTCTAAAGTTTTTTTTGTTTCACTGTAGGGGCACGATTCTTCCGCTGATGCTCGTAGTGCTAGGAGCTGTTGTAAGGCTATGATTCGCTTGTTGCGCAATGAAGATGACTCGTGGTACATTAGCCGTCATGTACGTGGGCATAATCACCCTATGTCACTTAGTTGTGGCGAGCGCAAACAATGGAATTCGCATAACAGGATAGATCAGATGACACGCGATCTCGTTCGCAACTTGAGGACGAACAATGTTCAGATCTCTCGGGTGTGTTCTATCCGCTCCCTTTGTGGTAGGCTGGCGTAGGAATCTATAGAAGGTGACATGACTAAAACGATTGAGCTTTTTAGTGCTATGAGGGCGGATGATCCTCAGATGGTCCTCCGGTTGCAATTTGACTCTGACAAACGTGTGAAATCCATGTTTTGGTGTCACGGTTGTAGCAAGGCTAACTATTTTTGTTTCGAGGATGCGATTACCTTTGACATGACATATAGGACAAACCTATACAACCTGCCTTTCGGTCTCTTTGTTGGTGCGAACCACCACTTTCAGACTGTTATTTTAGGCGCCGTGCTTCTTACTGAGGAGACAACTGAGGCATTCCAGTAGGCTTTTAGGACCTTTGTTGAAGCCATGGATGGCGTTTCCCCCCAAACAATCCTGACAGGTATTTCTCGTGATGTTTCTATCTTATTCTTCTTTCATGGATGCATCTGCATTGTTCATTTAACCTTGTTGGTGTTTGGTTTAATGTAGATCAGTGCCAGGCCATGAAGTCTGCCATAGCTACCGAGCTCCCGACAGCTCGCCATCGATGGTGTAAGTGGCATGTGTTGCGGAAGGCAAAGGAGTCTCTCGGAGCACTTTACAGTAAGAACTTTGACTTCAAGCGTGGGCTGCACGAGCTTTTGGACGAAGTAGTTAGTATTACTGAGTTCGAGCATCGATGGGCTGAACTAATTGACCTGTATGATCTCAGTGAGAACCAATTCCTCAACCGTGTGTATGATAACAGAGCAATGTGGGCGAAGCCATATTTCACCGACGTATTTTGTGCCGGTATGACTAGTACTCAACGCAGTGAAAGTGCCAACCACCTATTAAAAACATACATTCCAAGAGCCGCTCCGATGCATGTGTTTGTGTCTCAGTACAACCGCATGGTTGCTGACAGAGAGGCGGACGAAGGAAAGGAGGACCATGTGAGTAGGCAGGTTAGGCATCTGTGCTTGTTTTTTTTTTTAACTGCCGATGGATGTGGATTGAAAATTTATCGATGATGGTTTATGCAGGTAGCTCAAAATCTGAAGTCGGGGGTCCCAATAGAAGCCCATGCGGCTACTGTGTATACAAGAGCCATGTTCGACCGTTTCTCGAAAGAACTATTTAAGTCCGGCTCCTTCTCCTGCTTGCCGGGTGACGGTGATGGTGATTACCGCGTCCTTCTGAATGGGGGGCACCCACTGATGGACAATGGTCTGGTTGAGTATCGGGTTGGTTGTAGTCCTGATGGCAAAGATTTTTTTTGTCAGTGCAAACTATTCGAGCATTCCGGTGTTCCTTGTAGGCATATTTTAAAGGTTGGTTCCTACGCACTTGTGGATGTTATTTTTATGTCGCTTGATGCACTTTTAGATTGTATTAATTAATCCGTCTGAATATTTTTAGGTGTTAGTGCACTACAATTTCCCTGAGCTGCCTCCCGGGCTGATCATGAAGAGGTGGACCGTGCATGCAAAAAGTGGCCTGGCAATCGATGAATTGGCGCTTCGCACCGTTATTTACAGCGCGGCAATGGAGCTTGTAGGGTATTGAGGTTGGTATTGACTTCATATCACGTGCTAAACAGATGATTAGTTGCATGACCGTCATTCCAACTGTTCCCGTGGGACTGGCAAGTCCGCTGGGGCATGTGCACAACAACAGGAATACAACAGAAGGTGGGCTGGACCCTGTTGGTAACCTGGCGAACGCGTCAGCCCCTCCTAGGGTTCGGTCTCGTGGACGGCCAGCTCAGTCACGATTTAAGTCCCCGATCGAGAGTCCTGGGGCTCGTAAGAGGAAGCGGTGGCAGGCCCCGACAAACGTGGGCATGGACATTGCTGCTCCAAGGAAGTCTGCGCGACTCCGTGGTGGATGCAAAGATGTTCCTCATTCTGAGACAGCCACGACGGGGAAAAAGTGCAGGATCTTGTGGGTTGTCGTTTCTTTCAGGTTGAAGTTGCTATCATTTTGATAGGTGTAGAGTGCCCGATTTTTCGGCGAGTGGAGATAACTTCGATTTGGTGGATATTGACCCTCACGATCCGACTACGACGAGCAAGCCAAAGCGCCAATGCAATCGCTGAACCAACTTCCGGAGGATATTAACCTTGCGGTAAACAAGATCAACCTGATCACGAGGATCAATTCTTACGCGCAATCGAAGAACGAGCAAGAATTAGAGGCGAGCAATCTGATGTATTGCACGAAGGTGGAGTTCTGAATTCACGTCGAGAGACGGATGTATAGCTAAGCTAAACTTAAAACAAAACTCGAAGATTACAAGGGGCGCAGCCCTTGACTATATAGTGGGAGGACGAGGCATCTAGGGCCGGCTGAAGTGGAGAGGCGCGCGGTGGAGAGGGAGTCGTGCGACTTGGGCCACATGGGCCTTCGGGCGACATCATCCTGGGCCGTCGTTCCTTAGCATCAAAACCGTCTTCAATTCCTGGGCTCGAGCTCTAGTGATTGGGCCCTTGTACGTCGTCGTCTCGTTAGAAGATGGATCCGTAACTCGAGGAGGCGCGACGACGAGAGGTGGAGGCGTGACAGCTTGGTTTGGCGCGCCATCTTCCGTCGTCGTTATTCGTATGTCGTTGATGTCCTCATCATCCTCCCCTTCTTGAAGTGAAGTCGTCCTCGACGGCAACTCATCATCCTCACCCAAGTATGGTTTCAAATCTGCAACATTAAAACTAGTGGAAACACCAAACTCCATGGGCAAGTCAAGAACATAAGCATTATCGTTAATCTTGGTTAGCACTTTAAAAGGACCAGCAGCACGAGGCATCAGTTTAGAACGACGCAAAGTAGGAAATCTATCTTTACGCAAGTGCAACCAAACCAAATCACCAGGTTCAAAAGAAATATGTTTTCTACCTTTACTACCAGCAACTTGATACTTTTTATTAGCAATGGTAATGTTGTGTTGTGTTTCTTCATGCAATTATTTCATGTGATCAATATGAGCAAGAGCATCAAGATGTGGTTCATCTTCAGCATCAATAGCAAACAAATCAATAGGCGCCTTAGGAACATAGCCATAAACAACCTCAAAAGGACACATCTTAGTGGCAGAATGTGTAGCACGATTATAAGCAAATTCAACATGAGGTAAACAATCTTCCCAGCGTCTCAAATTTTTATCTAAAACAACTCTAAGCATAGCAGACAAAGTTCTATTTACTAACTCAGTTTACCCATCAGTTTGAGGATGACAAGTAGTACTAAACAGCAGCTTAGTTCCTAATTTATTCCAAAGAGAACGTCAAAAATGACTAAGAAACTTAGCATCACGATCAGAGACAATTGTTTTAGGAATTCCATGCAATCTAACAATCTCTCGAAAGAACAATTCAGCAACATTTGAGGCATCATCAGTTTTATGACAAGGTATAAAGTGAGCCATTTTAGAGAAACGATCAACAACCACAAAAATACTGTCCCTCCCCTGCTTAGTACGAGGCAATCCCAAAACAAAATCCATCGAAATATCATGCCAAGGAGAAGAGGGAACAGGCAAGGGCATATACAAACCATGATTACCCAAACGAGATTTAGCTTTTTGACATGTAGTACAGCATGCAACAAGGCGCTCAACATCACGGCGCATTCGTGGCCAAAAGAAATGGTCGGCCAACACCTCATGTGTCTTGAAAACTCCGAAGTGACCCATAAGACCACCTCCATGCGCCTCCTGTAACAACAAAAGACGGACCGAGCTAGCTGGAATACACATCTTGTTAGCACGAAACAGGAACCCATCCTGCATATGAAATTTGCCCCAAGGTTTGCCATCCTTACAATGCATCATAATATCATGAAAATCAGCATCATTCACATATTAATCTTTCAAACCTTGCAAACCAAAGATTTTAAAGTCTAATTGGGACAACATCATATAACGACGAGACAAAGCATCGGCAATCACATTTTCCTTCCCGTTTTTATGTTTAATGATGTATGGAAAAGATTCAATAAATTCAACCCATTTAGCATGACGACGATTCAGATTAGTTTGGGTTCTAATATGTTTCAAAGCCTCATGATCAGAATGAAAAATAAATTCACGAGGCCATAAATAATGCTGCCATGTTTGCAAAGTTCTTACTAAAGCATAAAGTTCTTTATCATAAGTGGAATATTTAAGAGCAGCACCATTTAACTTCTCACTAAAATAAGCTATGGGTTTATGATCTTGCAATAAAATAACACCCAAACCAATTCCACTAGCATCATATTCCAATTCAAATACTTTATCAAAATTAGGCACTTGTAAGAGAGGAGCATGAGTTAACTGTTCCTTTAAAGTGTTGAATGCGTCGTCTTGTGGTGCGCCCCACTCAAATGGCGCACCCTTCTTGGTCAGCTCATGTAATGGTGCAGCAATAGAACTGAAATCCCGCATAAAACGACGATAGAAGCCTGCAAGGCCAAGAAAACTGCGAACCTGTGTGACCGTCGTCGGTTGGGGCCAACTCTGAATGGCGTCCACCTTGCTGCTATCGACGTCAATGCCCTGTGGAGTAACAACATATCCAAGAAACAAAATACGTTGCGTGCAAAAAGTGCATTTTTTCATGTTCCCAAACAAGTGAGCAGCACGCGAAGCATCAAAAACAACATGCAAATGATTTAAATGCTCATTCATGGATTTGCTGTATATAAGGATATCATCAAATTAGACAACAACAAATATTCCAATGAAAGACCGAAGAACTTCATTCATTAAGCGCATAAAAGTGCTAGGAGCATTCGATAATCCAAACGGCATAACCAACCATTCATACAAGACAAATTTAGTTTTAAAAGCCGTTTTCCGTTCATCTTCTAATTTCATTCTTATTTGATGGTAACCACTACGTAAATCAACCTTAGAGAAAATTATGGCACCACTAAGTTCATCAAGCATATCATCAAGGCGTGGTATAGGATATCGATAACGAATTGTAATATTGTTAATTGCACGACAATCTACACACATACGGCAAGAACCATCTTTCTTAGAAACAAGCAAAACAGGAACCGAACAAGAGCTGAGAGACTCACGAATATAACCTTTATCAAGCAATGCCTGCACTTGACGCTGAATTTTTTTCGTCTTCTCAGGATTTGTGCGGTACGGGGCGCGATTAGGAAGCTGTGCGCCTGGAATTAAATCAATCTGATGTTCTATGCCACGAATAGGAGGAAGACCCGGCGGCAATTCAGCGGGAAAAACATCTTTATAGTCCTGCAAAAGGTTAGCAACAATAAGAGAAATATGCAACATAGGCGCCTCATCTAGTGAAACAAGCATACAAGAGCAAACTAGCGCATAGCAAAGCAGATTAGCATCATGTAATTCATCAAAATCAGCACGTGTGGCAAGCAAGATAGGGTTATTCCATTGGATCTCATGTTGAACAGGTGCAACAGGAGGCGATGTATCCAATTTTGCAGCTTTTGTCGCGCGAGCAATATCATCTTTAAGAACTTGTTCAGGTGTCATAGGATGAATAACAATTTTCTGACCCTTGAACATGAAGGAATAATAATTGGAGCGACCATGATGAACACTATCAATATCATATCGCCAAGGACGGCCAAGCAACAAAGAGCATGCTTCCATTGGAACAACATCACAATCTACAAAATCAGAATAGGCGCCAAGAGAGAAAGGAACACGTACCGAGCGCGTTACCTTTATTTTGCCGCCATCATTAAGCCATTGAACATGATAAGGATGTGGATGCTTCCTTGTTGGCAATGACAACTGCTCCACCAAGGTCGTACTAGCCAAATTGTTGCAACTACCACCATCGATGATTATACGGACCGCCCGTTCTTGCACAACGCCTTTGATATGAAAAATGTTGTGGCGCTGATGCTTTTCATCCTGAACGACCTGTGTACTAAGAACACGCTGCACAACAAGAGTGGCATACCTGTCGGCGGCACTAGAGTCGACATGAAGTTCCGTATTATCTGCATGATTAGTGACAAGCATAGTCTGCTGAATATCCTCAGAATCACTAGCAGAAGAATACCCACCGTCGTCACGAATCAACATAGTTCGTTTATTTGGACAATCGCGTATCACATGACCAAATCCTCGGCAACGGTGACACTGAATATCACGAGCTCGTCCAGACGACGAGGAGGATGGCACGATCGAGGCAGATTTGGCCGTGGATGGAGCACTCGACTTGGACGTGGTCGAGGAGTGGTCGCGCGACATGGAAGGAGGTGTCGACCGTGGAGCTGAAGGCGTCTTGGACCCTACAAAAATGTTAGGTCTTGACGAAGATTGTCGATCCTGCACTTCACGTTCAGCTTTATAAGCATATTCAAATAAGGTGGTCATATCATCATAATGCTTATAATCAAGAATATTCTGAATTTCACGATTTAACCCACCCCTAAAGCGAGCCATAGCAGCATCATCCAGTTCAACTAAACCACAGCGAATCATACCCTTTTGCAAAGCTTGATAATAATCCTCGACGGAAAGTGAACCTTGTTGAAAACGCTGCATTTGATTAAGCAAATCTCTAGCATAATATGACGGCACAAAACGATGATGCATAGCAGCTTTTAATGCCATCCAAGTGGCTGGAATATTATCAGGATATCTTTGTCTATACTGACGCCACCAAAGTAAAGCAAATTTAGTAAATTCACTAATAGCAGCCTTAACTTGTAAATTAGCAGGAATATCATGGCATGCAAATTTTTGTTCAACCTCTAATTTCCAATCAAGATAAGCACCCGGATCATATTTGCCATTAAAAGTGGGAATACAAAATTTTATTTTGACAAAAGAATCATTAATAAGAACACGTACCCTACGAGCACGACCACGGCGATTGTCATCGTCCTGCTCGGTGTCGGCGCCGTAGTCACGTGCATGTTACAACTCCGTGAGCTGCGTCGACATGGCCTCAAGACGAGTCATGATCGTCGCGAGCGTGGTGCGGGCAGCCGTATCAGCGAGGTCCAGTTGATCAAAACGCTCATTCGACGAAGTGACCGTAGAGTCAAGTCTCTCGTGCATCGTCTTCATGTCGTTTTGTAGACCATCAACCTGTGCCTGGACATCCTGGAGGGTGAGCTCCTCCGACTTCGAGCTGTTTTCTGCCATAGAAACACAAACAATACAAAAAGCGGGATCCTACAACGAGAGGTGAGTGGTGGATGAAAAGCTCAATCAAAAAGGTGTTATCAAATTCTTACCCGTCCTTACCAAGCACGCAAGCGTGAACTGCAACCACAGGTAAAACCGGTGGAAGATTGGAGTAGCGATTGCGTGGTGAAACAAAAACCTGCTCGTAGTAGAAATTTTGTGGGGCTAGGAGGTTGCACTCAATCCAAGGGTTAGCACAATTCAAACAATAACTGCAAAGCTGAATAATGGTGCTAAACGTGAAAAGATTGCTGCCGGTACAAGTGCAAGAGGAAGGAAGAAGGATCAAAACAAAGTGCAGCAAGAGCGCGTCGCCTGTGTTGCTCGGTCGCTCTTTTTTTTTCTCTTTTTTTTTCTTTCTTTTTTTTTATACTTTTTGCTGAAAATATAAACAATGAGATCTCAAATAAGCAATTAAGCATAAGTGCTTTTTTTTTTTGAGGCAGGGGTAGAACGGTAACCGACTAGGACTCGATCGTCGAGGCAGTGATTGACCCGGGCTCACGGTGCAGTGGAAAAACTTGGCAAGCGAGATGGGGTAAACAGATGCGGCGGAAAGCAAACTGTGGTAGTGAAAACACGCGGCACGGCGGAAGGATACGACGATGATAGGTAGAAAACGATGAAACACAGTGTACCAGCAACGATCAAAAGCGAAAGCACAAAAACTTAACAACGCAAATTATTGAACGAAAGTGCGAGGCTCAAAACCGTACTGGGGTAAACTTTTTTTTGTAGTTTTCGGTTTATGTGGACTTGGATAAAACTCACCGAGAAACACTGGAATCTGATACCACTTGATAGGTGTAGAGTGTCCGATCTTTCGGCAAGTGGAGATAACTTCGATTTGGTGGATGTTGACCCTCACGATCCGACTATGACGAGCAAGCCGAAGCGCTAATGCAATCACTGAACCAACTTCCGGAGGATATTAACCTTGCGGTAAACAAGATCAACCTGATCACGAGGATCAATTCTTACGCGCAATCGAAGAACGAGCAAGAATTAGAGGCGAGCAATCTGATGTATTGCACGAAGGTGGAGTTCTGAATTCACGTCGAGAGACGGATGTATAGCTAAGCTAAACTTAAAATAAAACTCGAAGTGTTTTTTGCGGTGTTCTGTTGCTTTTAGTTAGGGAGAGCTCTTGAACATCTGTGTGTTTTTTTTTATAATATTGGAGCAGCTGTAATGTGTTCGGAACCAATTTAAACTGAAGTTGATGGCGCCTGATTTATTGTCTCTTGGCATGCTGTCTCTCCCAGCATTAGATTAAAATAAATCTAAACCGGCAATCAATTTAAGATGCAGTGATGTCCAAGGGTTCAGCAGTCATTGCATGGCTGAAAATAATTGTCATAAAAAAGACACAGGTTACATGTTCATTCTACATCGAGATTTCAAAAGACAAAAGGTTGAATGCTCTCTCGGGGGCAGATTGTGCATCGCCATGGTAGCCACTGCCATGGATGGGTTCATGGTAGTGGTAGCCCGGCTGGCAGCTTCCCTTTGTTGTAGTCCATCAGCAGCATCTTGAAGCCGACGTCCATCCGAGTCTGTACGCCGGCGACCTGCATATTAGGCGACATTGTCGGGAATCGAAACCTGCATCAGAATTTCACTATTGAAAAGACCAAATGATTGAGATTTGGTGTACCAGGTCCATTGAACTGGTGCTGATGTCGAGGTCGTTTTCATCGCCGGCTACATCCCGCATCCAGCGCATGCAGTTTACTGTGTAAATTCCAGTGTCCCACCTGTGGAAGAACATTGCAATGCAGTTTACCGTATGCACTTGGTTCCTGTTTTGTTGTATACGGGCGTTGGTTGGTCTATATGATCATAAGACCACTTATACATTGCATTTCGGGTGGTCCAGAAGCTGCAGTCGGATGGACCAGGACCTTGCAGAAGGGCGGCGTTGTCTGTGATGTCCGATACACTTCAACGCTTGGTGCAGCACAAGCCTTGACGCATGCTCGTGGAAAGCAATATACTTTTCTTCGGGCGTTACGAGCAGTTGCGAGTCAAGGACAACCAACACTTTGTTCTCCAAGTCGATGTAGTAGCACGCCCATGTGGACGGTAAGTCTACAGGAAGACGAACAGGGACAAAGATCTGAGCATGAAAAGAATGATGTGGTAGTATGAGAATTCCTGCATTTGTCGGTCAAATTGATTGAGTTGCAATTAGTCTAAAATTTTTAACCTTGTGGCAGTCAGCGTAGTTTGTATACTCCTGGTCCGCTTCTAAAATACTGCACCGATGTTCCCATGTCCGTTGGCCCATTGCTTATGTAATCATGTTTGACAAATTGAAATTAGATTTGCATGTTGGAATTTTAAAAAAGGAGTGCCGGGCAAGGATGAAACGAGATCTCACCATCCATTCCGGGGAAATGTAGTGTTTTGGTGGCAGTGTCACGCCGTGGGCCCTTAAAAGTGTGTCAAACTCTTGCACAAGCCGAACCATGGCCGCCATAAGCTGGATATCCAACTCTCTCGGGCGAATGAGCACATCTCTGAAATGGTAGCCGGAGATCCGGATGGTGTTCTTGGTGAATATGACAACCCAGTCCCTGCAGTGTTACAGAAAATGCTTTGTCAAGCACGGCTGTTCATGGTAGTATTGTAAGAGAATAGATTGCACGGAAAAAGATTTCGTAGTTTGTACTTGGACAGATCCGTGTCCGTAGCGAAGAGGGTTAGCCATGACGAGGCGACATCGCAGTATGTTAGAACTGCATCAGATAGCATAGCCTGGTACGGTGGGTGTGTCGCCGTGATCTTTGCAACCCGTAGAACCCGCACATGTACCGATGTGGCAGACTGCATTCGGGGAGTGCGGAGGGTCAGCTTGCAGCCGGAACTAGCGCCGGATGCAGTGATTCCTCCGCTCGGGGTGGCAGCCGTTGGAATAATGCGACCAGTTTCAGGCTCCACCCCGATTATTTTGCCACATTGGGTCTGCTCTGTCTCCCTGTCGTGGAAAAAGAAAACGAATCAATATAACGGATCTTGACAGATAATCAATTTTTGGAACTACCGATAAGAATTGTTGCAGGCACCCTACCTTTCCTGGCTGGGTATCCATTTTCCCTTGAATGATGTGGTGAATCTAACCTTGCCGATGTTGTTGCCCACCATTTGAAGCTCTTCCTCTTTCCCATGCATCGCAGGTTCATCAATTTCGACCAGATTGGATCTCTGCTTCTTCTGTCCAGTAAGAATACCGGTGAGGTAGCTGATTGTCTTCTCTAGAGCATCACACTTGCGCTTCATGCTTCCGATGCCTTGCTCACAATCCTTCAAGATCTTTGCCAGGAGATCCGTATCTGTTGATCCTTCTAACACAAGTGACTGAAGAGGGGCAATGTAATTGTGTAAGTAGAGGGGGGGGGGGGGGGGGGGGGGGGCGGGATGAGGATCTAGCAAAACTGTAGTCACCTGAGTTTGAAATCCTTCCTTTAGCTTTGCTATGTGGCATCCACTAGTTTCCTGCAAAGCATGAGGATGCTATGATGCAACGAAAAAATAGACAAAAAAAAAAAATGCTCGTGCATGTTAAGAAGACAATAATTTTGGGGAGCGTGGTTGTAAATTATGCACCCTTGGTTGTTTTTTTGTGGACGAACAGCATGATGAAGCTCTTTGCATTTTTTGATGATTTGAACAGTGAGTGTATGGTAGGGAGGCGTGGGTGTTTAAATAGCTCGTGCCGGTGTGATGGTGTAGCGTTGGTGGTACTAGTGCACTTCATTGTATATCAGGGTTATAAAAAAAAAGCTAGGTGACGATGGAAATGTACATTTCTGTTTGGAGGGTGTACCTGTTGCTCTGTTGCAGGGCCGTCTGAATCGATGTGTGCCTGCGGTGCTCCGTTGGAGTCAGACTCGGAGGGCGCTGGTGAAGCCGCAAAGACGATGCCTTGTTGCACGGGATGCGGCATGTAGTTGTACCCCTCTAACACGGCCATGGCGTCTGTCAGGTTGCTTGTGTCCTGTGCGCATATAAGAAACATGATCGGCCGTGGTTGCCTAACGGTGCAGTAGTACCAGATGAAAAATGTAAAAGCAGTTTGATGTCTTACAATAGGTGGGTGTGAGAGGTTCGGTTGGGTGCTGCACGCACGCAGTGCTTCTTCTAGAGCAAAGTCAACTTGCTGTGATGCAGTCAATGACTCCACCGATGTGGGCTGCTGCAACTGTACACAAAATAGTACTTGTCAGACCCGAACGTTGGGGGTGCGCATGGTGGTTGTGCTTACATGGAGTGGGTGCCGAGTGCCGGCGTCGTTGGGTTCATTTGAGAGGGGTGCAGCTGCATGGTGCAAGCAACTGTGCCCGTGTTGATCTGCGGTTTGGTCTGCTGCCATTGCATAGTTTGCTCCTAAGTGGGCGTCGGGCTGTGTATATTTTCCAAAAAGACGATGCAAGTCAGCTAGCGCGGCAGCTACATGCATGCAAGTGTTTGTGGGTGTCATTGTCGGTGTTGCAAAACTAATTCTAAATAAATATAATTCAACATAGTGCCGGGTCCCTTAGCATGTAGGAAGTATTTGTAAAAAAAATGTATTTTGTCAGATCGCATACGGATTCTAGTGTTGGTAGTTAAAAAAAAGCAGTAACAATCGCTGGCAGACTAGTAAAGCTAAGCACATGGTACTCTACATGCGGTGACAAACTAAGACGTGGCCATAAGATACACATATAGAAGCTGAAGTTCAAGAAATTGTAGGGATCTCGCTGAAAACTCACCTTTTCGTGTGCTCCTGTTCCTTCCTCCATGCTATTTCCTTGTTTGCTTTCCCCAGCACAAGACCATGTAACTTCGTTGGTTTGGACTGAACCTCGCCACATTGCTTCTCTTTATACTGCGACCCCCCTTCTGCGTGGAGCAAGAGTTAGCTACCCACCTTGCATTGCATTGAATGGAGCAATTCGGCGTTGCAGCCCCGTTGATATTCCTATGGTCGCATGCATGCATATGGAATTAATCAGGTGATGCAACTGCTCCCTTCCACATCCGTAGAAGTATAGTTAAGATTTGTGTGCACTTTCCCGTCGTGTGTTGTACCTGGTGAGCGGGCTCAGCTGATTGTACAGTCCTTCGTTCATGCCGACGCGAGGAGGACTGTCCATGTGTTATGTACCTGAAATAGTGGCGTCAACTGGATTTGACGTGCAGCAGCATGAATTCAAGGCCTTGCTTTGCACGCGTGCGTACGGCGAAGCGACCGTGACATGCGTATCTTACAGGGCTTTGGCAAGGGGATGGGCTGTGTAGCGTACCGTCAGCATGACAATCCATGCTTTGTCGAATCAGAGGGATTCCTTGCCTGCAACTGCTTGATATGCATTATATGACCACTGATTTTTGCAGAGATAGGTATCCATTTTTTGTACCTCTGTGCCGGAACGATCTGTTATAATTAGTCTTGCCTAGGCTATCATCTAGGGAGGTAATCATGGGTAGCAAGGTTCTGTGTTCGGGATCTAGAGAGAGAGGGAGATGACTGATACCTGGGTTATGTGGAAGTGGAGCGTGAGCCGTCACGAGGTCGACGGCCGGAGAGGATGCAGAGGCCGCAGAGGCGTCGGTTCCCGTCATCTCCACGGCGAGAATCTCGTCGAGGGCGTCGGCGATGTCTCGGGGCAGAGGGGACGAAGACCGCCGGTGTCGATGGCCTTCGGGTCTTCACCGACACTGTCTCGGTGATAGGTGTAGAGTGCCCGATCTTTCGGCGAGTGGAGATAACTTCGATTTGGTGGATGTTGACCCTCACGATCCGACTACGACGAGCAAGCCGAAGCGCCAATGCAATCGCTGAACCAACTTCCGGAGGATATTAACCTTGCGGTAAACAAGATCAACCTGATCACGAGGATCAATTCTTACGCGCAATCGAAGAACGAGCAAGAATTAGAGGCGAGCAATCTGATGTATTGCACGAAGGTGGAGTTCTGAATTCACGTCGAGAGACGGATGTATAGCTAAGCTAAACTTAAAACAAAACTCAAAGATTACAAGGGGCGCAGCCCTTGACTATATAGGGGGAGGACGAGGCATCTAGGGCCGGCTGAAGTGGAGGGGCGCGCGGTGGAGAGGGAGTCGTGCGACTTGGGCCACGTGGGCCTTCGGACCACATCATCCTGGGCCGTCGTTCCTTAGCATCAAAACCGTCTTCAATTCCTGGGCTCGAGCTCTAGTGATTGGGCCCTTGTACGTCGTCGTCTCGTTAGAAGATGGATCCGTAACTCGAGGAGGCGCGACGACAAGAGGTGGAGGCGTGACATCTTGGTTTGTCGTGCCATCTTCCGTCGTCATTATTCGTATGTCGTTGATGTCCTCATCATCCTCCCCTTCTTGAAGTGAAGTCGTCCTCGACGGCAACTCATCATCCTCACCCAAGTATGGTTTCAAATCTGCAACATTAAAACTAGTGGAAACACCAAACTCCATGGGCAAGTCAAGAACATAAGCATTATCGTTAATCTTGGTTAGCACTTTAAAAGGACCAGCAGCACGAGGCATCAGTTTAGAACGACGCAAAGTAGGAAATCTATCTTTACGCAAGTGCAACCAAACCAAATCACCAGGTTCAAAAGAAATATGTTTTCTACCTTTACTACCAGCAACTTGATACTTTTTATTAGCAATGGCAATGTTGTGTTGTGTTTCTTCATGCAATTGTTTCATGTGATCAATATGAGCAAGAGCATCAAGATGTGGTTCATCCTCAGCATCAATAGCAAACAAATCAATAGGCGCCTTAGGAACATAGCCATAAACAACCTCAAAAGGACACATCTTAGTGGCAGAATGTGTAGCACGATTATAAGCAAATTCAACATGAGGTAAACAATCTTCCCAGCGTCTCAAATTTTTATCTAAAACAGCTCTAAGCATAGCAGACAAAGTTCTATTTACTACCTCAGTTTGCCCATCAGTTTGAGGATGACAAGTAGTACTAAACAGCAGCTTAGTTCCTAATTTATTCCAAAGAGAACGCCAAAAATGACTAAGAAACTTAGCATCACGATCAGAGACAATTGTTTTAGGAATTCCATGCAATCTAACAATCTCTCTAAAGAACAATTCAGCAACATTTGAGGCATCATCAGTTTTATGACAAGGTATAAAGTGAGCCATTTTAGAGAAACGATCAACAACCACAAAAATACTGTCCCTCCCCTTCTTAGTGCGAGGCAATCCCAAAATAAAATCCATCGAAATATCAAGCCAAGGAGAAGAGGGAACAGGCAAGGGCATATACAAACCATGATTACCCAAACGAGATTTAGCTTTTTGACATGTGGTACAGCGTGCAACAAGGCGCTCAACATCACGGCGCATCCGTGGCCAAAAGAAATGGTCGGCCAACACCTCATGTGTCTTGAAAACTCCGAAGTGACCCATAAGACCACCTCCATGCGCCTCCTGTAACAACAAAAGACGAACCGAGCTAGCTGGAATACACAGCTTGTTAGCACGAAACAGGAACCCATCCTGCATATGAAATTTGCCCCAAGGTTTGCCATCCTTACAATGCATCATAATATCATGAAAATCAGCATCATTCACATATTGATCTTTCAAAGCGTGCAAACCAAAGATTTTAAAGTCTAATTGGGACAGCATCATATAACGACGAGACAAAGCATCGGCAATCACATTTTCCTTCCCGTTTTTATGTTTAATGATGTATGGAAAAGATTCAATAAATTCAACCCATTTAGCATGACGACGATTCAGATTAGTTTGGGTTCTAATATGTTTCAAAGCCTCATGATCAGAATGAATAATAAATTCGCGAGGCCATAAATAATGCTGCCATGTTTGCAAAGTTCTTACTAAAGCATAAAGTTCTTTATCATAAGTGGAATATTTAAGAGCAGCACCACTTAACTTCTCACTAAAATAAGCAATGGGTTTATGATCTTGCAACAAAACAGCACCCAAACCAATTCCACTAGCCTCACATTCCAATTCAAACACTTTATCAAAATTAGGCAATTGTAAGAGAGGAGCATGAGTTAACCGTTCCTTTAAAGTGTTGAATGCGTCGTCTTGTGGTGCGCCCCACTCAAATGGCGCACCCTTCTTGGTCAGCTCATGTAATGGTGCAGCAATAGAACTGAAATCCCGCACAAAACGACGATAGAAGCCTGCAAGACCAAGAAAACTGCGAACCTGTGTGACCGTCGTCGGTTGGGGCCAACTCTGAATGGCGTCCACCTTGCTGCTATCGACCTCAATGCCCTGTGGAGTAACAACATATCCAAGAAACGAAACACGTTGCGTGCAAAAAGTGCATTTTTCCATGTTCCCAAACAAGTGAGCAGCACGCAAAGCATCAAAAACAGCACGCAAATGCTCTAAATGCTCATTCATGGATTTGCTGTATATAAGGATATCATCAAAATAGACAACAACAAATATTCCAATGAAAGACCGAAGAACTTCATTCATTAAGCGCATAAAAGTGCTAGGAGCATTAGACAATCCAAACGGCATAACCAACCATTCATACAAGCCAAATTTAGTTTTAAAAGCCGTTTTCCATTCATCTCCTAATTTCATTCTTATTTGATGGTAACCACTACGTAAATCAACCTTAGAGAAAATTGTGGCACCACTAAGTTCATCAAGCATATCATCAAGGCGTGGTATAGGATATCGATAACGAATTGTAATATTGTTAATTGCACGACAATCTACACACATACGCCAAGAACCATCTTTCTTAGGAACAAGCAAAACAGGAACCGAACAAGGGCTGAGAGACTCACGAATGTAACCTTTATCAAGCAATGCCTGCACTTGACGCTGAATTTCTTTCGTCTCCTCAGGATTTGTGCGGTACGGGGCGCGATTAGGAAGCTGTGCGCCTGGAATTAAATCAATCTGATGTTCTATGCCACGAATAGGAGGAAGACCCGGCGGCAATTCAGCGGGAAAAACATCTTTATAGTCCTGCAAAAGGTTAGCAACCACAGGAGGAATATGCAACATAGGCGCCTCATCTAGTGAAACAAGCATACGAGAGCAAACTAGCGCATAGCAAAGCAGATTAGCATCATGTAATTCATCAAAATCAGCACGTGTAGCAAGCAAGATAGGGTTATTCAATTTGATCTCATGTTGAACAGGTGCAACAGGAGGCGATGTAACCAATTTTGCAGCTTTTGTCGCTCGAGCAATATCATCTTTAAGAACTTGTTCAGGTGTCATAGGATGAATAACAATTTTCTGACCCTTAAACATGAAGGAATAATAATTGGAGCGACCATGATGAACACTATCAACATCATATTGCCAAGGACGGCCAAGCAACAAAGAGCATGCTTCCATTGGAACAACATCACAATCTACAAAATCAGAATAGGCGCCAAGAGAGAAAGGAACACGTACCGAGCGCGTTACCTTTATTTTGCCGCCATCATTGAGCCATTGAACGTGATAAGGATGTGGATGCTTCCTTGTTGGGAATGACAACTGCTCCACCAAGGTCGTACTAGCCAAATTGTTGCAACTGCCACCATCGATGATTATACGGACCGCTCGTTCTTGCACAACGCCTTTGATATGAAAAATGTTGTGGCGCTGATGCTTTTCATCCTGAACGACCTGTGTACTAAGAACACGCTGCACAACAAGAGTGGCATACCTGTCGGCGGCACTAGAGTCGACATGAAGCTCCGTATTATCTGCATGATTAGTGGCAAGCATAGTCTGATGAATATCCTCAGAATCACTAGCAGAAGAATACCCACCGTCGTCACGAATCAACATAGTTCGTTTATTTGGACAATCACGTATCACATGACCAAATCCTCGGCAACGGTGACACTGAATATCCCGAGCTCGTCCAGACGACGAGGAGGACGGCACGAACGAGGCAGATTTGGCCGTGGATGGAGCACTCGACTTGGACGTGGTCGAGGAGTGGTCGCGTGACGTGGAAGGAGGTGCCGACCGTGGAGCTGAAGGCGTCTTGGACCCTACAAAAATGTTAGGTCTTGACGAAGATTGTCGATCCTGCACTTCACGTTCAGCTTTACAAGCATATTCAAATAAGGTGGTCATATCATCATAATGCTTATAATCAAGAATATTCTGAATTTCACGATTTAACCCACCCCTAAAGCGAGCCATAGCAGCATCATCCAGTTCAACTAAACCACAGCGAATCATACCCTTTTGCAAAGCTTGATAATAATCCTCTACGGAAAGTGAACCTTGTTGAAAACGCTGCATTTGATTAAGCAAATCTCTAGCATAATATGACGGCACAAAACGATGACGCATAGCAGCTTTTAATGCCGTCCAAGTGGCTGGAATATTATCAGGATATCTTTGTCTATACTCACGCCACCAAAGTAAAGCAAATTCAGTAAATTCACTAATAGCAGCCTTAACTTGTAAATTAGCAGGAATATCATGGCATGCAAATTTTTGTTCAACCTCTAATTCCCAATCAAGATAAGCACCCGGATCATATTTGCCATTAAAAGTGGGAATACGAAATTTTATTTTGGCAAAAGAATCATTAATAGGAACACGTACCCTACGAGCACGACCACGGCGATTGTCGTCGTCCTGCTCGGTGTCGGCGCCGTAGTCACGTGCATGTTGCAACTCCGTGAGCTGCGTCGTCATGGTCCCAAGCTGCGTCGACATGGCCTCAAGACGAGTCATGATCGTCGCGAGCGTGGTGCGGGCAGCCGTATCAGCGAGGTCCAGTTGATCAAAACGCTCATTCGACGAAGTGACCGTAGAGTCAAGTCTCTCGTGCATCGTCTTCATGTCGTTTTGTAGACCGTCAACCTGTGCCTGGACATCCTGGAGGGTGAGCTCCTCCGACTTCGAGCTGTTTTCTGCCATAGAAACACAAGCAATATAAAAAGCGGGATCCTACAACGAGAGGTGAGTGGTGGGTGAAAAGCTCAATCAAAAAGCTGTTATCAAATTCTTACCCGTCCTTACCAAGCACGCAAGCGTGAACTGCAACCACAGGTAAAACCGGTGGAAGATTGGAGGAGCGATTGCGTGGTGAAACAAAAACCTGCTCGTAGTAGAAAATTTGTGGGGCTAGGAGGCTGCACTCAATCCAAGGGTTAGCACAATTCAAACAATAACTGCAAAGCTGAATAATGGTGCTAAACGCGAAAAGATTGCTGCCGGTACAAGTGCAAGAGGAAGGAAAAAAAAGATCAAAACAAAGTGCAGCAAGAACGCGTCGCCTGTGTTGCTCGGCCGCTCTTTTTTTTTTTCTCTTCTTTTTTTTTTCTTTCTTTTTTTTTTCTTTTTTTTTTCTTTTTTTTTCTCCTTTTTTTTTAATACTTTTTGCTGAAAATATAAACAATGAGACCTCAAATAAGCAATTAAGCACAAGCACTTTTTTTTTGAGGCAGGGGTAGAACGGTAATAAAAAGATACTCTCTCTCTCTCTCTCTCTCTAGAGTAGGAACAAACGAAACCGAGCAGAAACAAACACAGGGCGAGGCGAGCGGGTCACGATGTAACCGAGTAGGACTCGATCAGCGAGGCGAGCGGGACACACGAAACCGAACAGAACTAAACACAGGGCGAGGCGAGCGGGTCACGACGTAACCGAGTAGGACTCGATCGTCGAGGCAGTGATTGACCCGGACTCACGGTGCAGCGGATAAATTTGGCAAGCGAGACGGGACAAACAGATGCGGCGGAAAGCAAACTGTGGTGGTGAAAACACGCGGCACGGCGGAAGGATACGACGATGATAGGAAGAAAACGATGAAACACAGTGTACCAGCAACGATCAAAAGCGAAAGCACAAAAACTCAACAACGCAAATTATTGAACGAAAGTGCGAGGCTCAAAACCGTACTGGGGTAAACTTTTTTTTGTAATTTTTGGTTTATGTGGACTTGGATAAAACTCACCGAGAAACACTGGAATCTGATACCACTTGATAGGTGTAGAGTGCCCGATCTTTCGGCGAGTGGAGATAACTTCGATTTGGTGGATGTTGACCCTCACGATCCGACTACGACGAGCAAGCCGAAGCGCCAATGCAATCGCTGAACCAACTTCCGGAGGATATTAACCTTGCGGTAAACAAGATCAACCTGATCACGAGGATCAATTCTTACGCGCAATCGAAGAACGAGCAAGAATTAGAGGCGAGCAATCTGATGTATTGCACGAAGGTGGAGTTCTGAATTCACGTCGAGAGACGGATGTATAGCTAAGCTAAACTTAAAACAAAACTCAAAGATTACAAGGGGCGCAGCCCTTGACTATATAGGGGGAGGACGAGGCATCTAGGGCCGGCTGAAGTGGAGGGGCGCGCGGTGGAGAGGGAGTCGTGCGACTTGGGCCACGTGGGCCTTCGGACCACATCATCCTGGGCCGTCGTTCCTTAGCATCAAAACCGTCTTTAATTCCTGGGCTCGAGCTCTAGTGATTGGGCCCTTGTACGTCGTCGTCTCGTTAGAAGATGGATCCGTAACTCGAGGAGGCGCGACGACAAGAGGTGGAGGCGTGACATCTTGGTTTGTCGTGCCATCTTCCGTCGTCATTATTCGTATGTCGTTGATGTCCTCATCACTCGGTACGGCGGCAGCGAAGAGGGACGGCGTGGTGGCGGCAATGGGGAATCCCGTCACTGGCTGCGCCCTCCTTTTAGATCGGGTAGGGTTTCTGTTGGGTGGAGTTGCGGCTCAGGTGAACCTCGTTACTTGAACCGCCGGCTCCACCGTTCCTTTATTTGGCGCATGGTGACGGGGGCCCACCAACCAGAGGGGGTTGGGGCGCCCCCGATCAGAGCGCGATCTAGGCTTTAGGCTGTTGGGCCGAAAGCTGGAGATCTACTAACATTCTCGCCTTAGATCTCTTTTACCTTTACTTTACATTTTCTATTTCATCATGGATTTACGCGTGAAGCATGTCTCGTCATCACAGCTAATTGTTGATAGATTCAACAGCCACTACACCCATCTCCATTCAGAAAATGGATACTTTTCTTTAGGTCCTAAGTCTAGAATCATAAGGCTTCCCTTAACCCCATGCCGGCTACGTGCTCCTTGAACACGCTGGGTGGTAGGCCTTTCGTGAGCGGATCCGCAAGCATTCTTTCAGTCCTTATATGCTCGAGACTTATAGTGTGATCCTGGACTTTATTTTTTACAACATAGTACTTTATATTAATGTGCTTGGCGGCACCACTGGACTGATTGTTGTGAGCATACATTACTGCTGGTTCATTATCGCAGTATAACTTTAGTGGTCTCTCAATACTGTTAACCACTCTTAATCCGGATATAAATTTCTTCAGCCAGTTGATCTGCCCCGTGGCCTCATAACATGCTATAAATTCGGCATACATGGTAGACCCTGTTGTGATAGTCTGTTTGGAGCTTTTTCATGAAATGGCTCCTCCTGCCAGGGTGAACACATACCCCGATGTGGATTTCGTGTTATCTGTTGCAAAGTCTGAATCAGAATACCCCACCACTTGGAGTGAGTCTGATCTTCTGTACACCAACTTGAGACCTTTTGTTCCTTGCAAATATCGCAAGACTTTCTTTATTAACTTTCAGTGCTCAGGGCCTGGATTACTCTGAAATCTGCCAAGTAACCCGGTGACAAACGCTAGGTCAGGGCGTGTGCATACTTGCGTATATTGCAAGCTTCCCACAGCCGAAGCATATGGTTTTGTTTTCATATCATCGAGCTCGTACTTATTCTTGGGTTTTTGCCAATCCCCAAAATGTTCGCCCTTGACTATAGGAGCCGGTGTGGCACTGCATTTGTGCATGTTGAATTTCTTCAATACCTTCTCTATATACGTCTTTTGAGACAGTCCTAATGCGTACTTTCTTCTATCTCGGTGAATCTCAATGCCCAAAACATATGATGCTTCACCAAGATCTTTCATGTCAAAATTTGAGGACAAGAATTTCTTTGTTTCTTGTAGTAGACTGATATCACTACTGCCCAGTAAAATATCATCCACATATAAAACAAGGAAAATGAATTTCCCATTCTTGAACTTTGCATAGATGCAATTGTCCTCAATATTTGCTTCAAAACCATATTTCTTTATTGTTCCGTCAAACTTCAAGTACCACTGTCTTGAAGCTTGTTTTAATCCGTAAATGGATCTCTTTAAACGACATCCCATCTTTTCCTTTCCTTCCATAACAAAACCTTTCGGTTGTGTCATGTAAACTCTTTCTTCTAAATCCCCATTTAGAAATGCCGTTTTTACATCCATTTGATATAATTCTAAGTCATAATGCGCCACTAGTGCCATTATAATTCTGAAGGAGTCTTTACAAGAGACTGGAGAGAATGTCTCATTATAGTCAATTCCTTCTCTTTGCGTAAAGCCTTTTGCTACAAGTCGTGCCTTAAACTTTTCTATATTCCCTCTAGAGTCATATTTAATCTTGTAGACCCATTTACAGTCTACTGTTTTGGCTCCTTCAGAAATTTCTTCTAGGTCCCAAACTTCATTGAGACTCATTGATTTCATTTCATCCTTCATGGCCTCTAACCATTCAGATGAGTGGACACTTCTCATAGCTTCTTCATATGAGGTGGGGTCATCCTCTATATGATATTCTTCTGTGTTATACAGTTCATACTCAGCCGGTATCGCTGACTTTCTAGCTCTTTGAGACCTCCTAGGGGCCTCTTCATTTGGCACAATCTCTGGTTAAGGCTCTTGTGAAGCCTGCTCTTCTGGCACATTATCTGTGTGTGGCTACTGCTGCTCCCCTTCATTAATGGCAGATTCCTCTTGTACCATAGATGGAATAACAACAGGTGTTGGCGCTGCAACGTCAGGCATCATAGGCTCAACATCAACAGGCAGTGAGAAGAAAGGTTCTTGACTCATAGAATTGGGTACATACACCCGCTTCTCCTCAAGATCGATCTCTCGAGCTACCTTGCTCCCCTTAATCATTTCATTCTCTAAGAAGACGGCATGTCTTGTTTCTACAAATTTCGTGTATTTGTCTGAGCAGTAGAAACGGAAACCTTTGGACCTTTCTGGGTAGCCAATAAAATGGCAACTCACTGTCTTGGAATCCAACTTCTCAAGACTTGGGTTGAAGATCTTAGCCTCCGCGGGACTCCCCCACACTCGGAGGTGTTCCAGCGAAGGCACTCTTCCAGTCCATAATTCATACGGTGTTTTAGGCACCGATTTGCTTGGAACTCTGTTAAGAATATGAATAGCGGTTTTTAATGCCTCTATCCATAAGCTCACTGGCAGTGTGGAGTAGCTCATCATGCTGCGCACCATATCCATCAAGGTACGGTTACGCCTTTCTGCTACTCTATTCTGCTGTGGTTCGCCCGGTGTAGAATACTGGGCTACTATACCATTTTCTTGTAGGAACTTAGCAAAAGGTCCTGGGACTTGTTCATAAGGCGTATGCCTCCCGTAATATTCCCCGCCACGGTCGGACCTTACAACTTTAATCTTTAAATCATGTTGATTTTCTACTTCTGCTTTAAATATCTTGAATTTATCCAATGCTTCTGATCTTTCTTTGATTGGATAAATATAACCATAGCGGGAGTAATCATCTGTGAATGTTATAAACGAGTCATAACCATCCACACTCTTGAGGGGGAAAGGACCACAAATATCCGTATGAATGATCTCTAATATTCCCACGCTTCTTTTGGCGTCTTTCTTGATTTTCTTTATGTATTTTCCTTTAATGCATTCAATGCATTGTTCTAAGTCTGTGAACTTCAATGGAGGAAGAATTTCATTCTTTACGAGTCTCTCAATTCTCCCCCTCGAAATATGGCCTAAGCGACAATGCCATAATTTCGATGAGACGCATGGAGTTCTTTTCGTTTTCTTGTTAACTTTGATCGACGAGGATGTAGGGACATTCGTATCACGTACATTATTATTATGTATCGCATTCACATTATCACCAATTGACAATAAATAAAGCTTATCCTGTAAAGACGCAAAACCAATGCATTCATTATTAAACATAAGTTCACATTTGCCATTACCAAAATGACAATCATAACCATCATAGTCAAGACACGATACACTTATTAAGTTTCTTTGCAATGAAGGTACATAAAAGACATCATGAAGCCTAAGAATAAAGCCATCTCTAAGCTCTAGGTGAAGATCCCCTACAGCTTCACCTTTGGCTTCTACTCCATTAGCTACTCTTATCGAACCTTCGTCTCTTCCCATGGTTCTCGTCGTACGGAACCCCTGTAAATAATTTGCAAGATGAATAGTCGTTCCTGAATCAATCCACCATGTGGATTTTGAATAATTAATATACAAGGATTTATTTACAAAAGTAATAATGTTCTCACCATTTTTTTGCATGAACAGCTTCAGCCAGTCAGGACAATTCTTCTTGTAGTGTCCTTTTTGGTTGCAGTGGAGGCATGTGTCCTTGTCCACTACAACTTGTCCCTGTAGTGGCCTATGCTGTTGCTTGCCCATGGGCTTAGAATAAAAGACCGGTTTCTTTTGCTGCTTGCCCTTGTTCTTGTTGTCTTTTATATAGTGGATAGAACCACCATGCTTATCCTTGAATCTGTCCTCCTCTTGGACACTGTTGGCAATGAGCTGCTCAAAAGTCCATTTTTCTCGGTTCATGTTGTAGTTGGAAACAAAGTTGTCAAACTGAGGGGGTAAGGACAACAACACAAAATGAACCAGGAGGTCTTCTTGAATCGTTAGATTCACAGTCTTTAGGTTTATAGCCAAACTGTTCATCTTCAGAATGTTCTCCCTTATGCCACCACTAGTGTACTTTTCATTCACCAGTTGTCTTATCATCTGTGTGGCATAAGTCTTAGAAGACCCAGTAAACTGGTTCTCCACCCTCTGGAGATAGCCCTTTACTGTGTCTTCATTCTGGATTGAGCCCATGATAGCGGGTTCAATCGTGTTCTTGACAAGTGCCAAGCACTTCTTGTTGTCAAGAACCCATCTTCTGTGCTCAAGTTGAACTCGAGCTCTTTCGGAAGCATCATCCCTCTGTCTCTTTTGCCAAGCAGCATCTGTTTGTTCTGTGCCTCTGACAAGCTCAGGAGGCTCTGTGGGACACAGGGTAGTCACTATCCAGTCCATCTCACCCATAACAAAGGAAAGATCAATCTTTCTTTTTCAATCCCCATAGTTGTCCCCTTTCAGCACTGGGATCTGGGGAAGAAAAGCCATCATGGTTGCTCCTGAAATTAACCATGGAAAATGAAAACAAAATAATGCATAATTCTTGATGAGGACATCAACGACATACGAATAATGACGACGGAAGATGGCATGCCAAACCAAGCTGTCATGCCTCCACCTCTCGTCGTCGCGCCTCCTCGATAACGGATCCATCTTCTAACGAGACGACGACGTACAAGGGCCCAATCACTAGAGCTCGAGCCCAGGAATTGAAGATGGTTTTGATGCTAAGGAACGACGGCCCAGGATGATGTCGTCCGAAGGCCCACGTGGCCCAAGTCGCACGACTCCCTCTCCACCGCGCGCCTCTCCACTTCAGCCGGCCCTAGATGCCTCGTCCTCCCCCTATATAGTCAAGGGCTGCGCCCCTTGTAATCTTTGAGTTTTGTTTTAAGTTTAGCTTAGCTATACATCCGTCTCTCGACGTGAATTCAGAACTCCACCTTCGTGCAATACATCAGATTGCTCGCCTCTAATTCTTGCTCGTTCTTCGATTGCGCGTAAGAACTGATCCTCGTGATCAGGTTGATCTTTTTTACCGCAAGGTTAATATCCTCCGGAAGTTGGTTCAGCGATTGTATTGGCGCTTCGGCTTGCTCGTCGTAGTCGGATCGTGAGGGTCAACATCCACCAAATCGAAGTTATCTCCACTCGTCGAAAGATCGGGCACTCTACACCTATCAAGTGGTATCAGATTCCAGTGTTTCTCGGTGAGTTTTATCCAAGTCCACATAAACCGAAAATTACAAAAAAAAAAAGTTTACCCCAGTACGGTTTTGAGCCTCGCACTTTCGTTCAATAATTTGCGTTGTTGAGTTTTTGTGCTTTCGCTTTTGATCGTTGCTGGTACACTGTGTTTCATCATTTTCTTCCTATCATCGTCGTATCCTTCCGCCGTGCCGCGTGTTTTCACCACCACAGTTTGCTTTCCGCCGCATCTGTTTACCCCTTCTCGCTTGCCAAGTTCTTCCGCTGCACCGTGAGTCCGGGTCAATCACTGCCTCGCCGATTGAGTCCTACTCGGTTACGTCGTGACCCACTCGCCTCGCTGATCGAGTCCTACTCGGTTACGTCGTGACCCACTCACCTCGCTGATCGAGTCCTACTCGGTTACGTCGTGACCCGCTCGCCTCGCCCTGTGTTTAGTTCTGTTCGGTTTCGTGTGTCCCGCTCGCCTCGCTGATCGAGTCCTACTCGGTTACGTCGTGACCCGCTCGCCTCGCCCTGTGTTTGTTTCAGCTCGGTTTCGGTTGTTCCTACTCTAGAGAGAGAGAGAGAGAGAGAGTGCTTGTGCTTGTGCTTAATTGCTTATTTGAGGTCTCATTGTTTATATTTTCAGCAAAAAGTATTAAAAAAAAGGAAAAAAAAGAAAAAAAAGAGAAAAAAAAAGAAAAAAAAAGAGAAAAAAAAAGAGCGGCCGAGCAACACAGGCGACGCGTTCTTGCTGCACTTTGTTTTGATCCTTTTTCCTTCCTCTTGCACTTGTACCGGCAGCAATCTTTTCGCGTTTAGCACCATTATTCAGCTTTGCAGTTATTGTTTGAATTGTGCTAACCCTTGGATTGAGTGCAGCCTCCTAGCCCCACAAATTTTCTACTACGAGCAGGTTTTTGTTTCACCACGCAATCGCTCCACCAATCTTCCACCGGTTTTACCTATGGTTGCAGTTCATGCTTGCGTGCTTGGTAAGGACGGGTAAGAATTTCATAACAGCTTTTTGATTGAGCTTTTCATCCACCACTCACCTCTCGTTGTAGGATCCTGCTTTTTGTATTGCTTGTGTTTCTATGGCAGAAAACAGCTCGAAGTCGGAGGAGCTCACCCTCCAGGATGTCCAGGCACAGGTAGATGGTCTACAAAACGACATGAAGACGATGCACGAGAGACTTGACTCTACGGTCACTTCGTCGAATGAGCGTTTTGATCAACTGGACCTTGCTAATACGGCTGCCCGCACCACGCTCGCGACGATCATGACTCGTCTTGAGGCCATGTCGACGCAGCTTGGGACCATGACGACGCAGCTCACGGAGTTGCAACATGCACGTGACTACGGCGCCGACACCGAGCAGGACGACGACAATCGCCGTGGTCGTGCTCGTCGGGTACGTGTTCCAATTAATGATTCTTTTGCCAAAATTAAATTTCGTATTCCCACTTTTAATGGCAAATATGATCCGGGTGCTTATCTTGATTGGGAATTAGAGGTTGAACAAAAATTTGCATGCCATGATATTCCTGCTAATTTACAAGTTAAGGCTGCTATTAGTGAATTTACTGAATTTGCTTTACTTTGGTGGCGTGAGTATAGACAAAGATATCCTGATAATATTCCAGCCACTTGGACGGCATTAAAAGCTGCTATGCGTCATCGTTTTGTGCCGTCATATTATGCTAGAGATTTGCTTAATCAAATGCAGCGTTTTCAACAAGGTTCACTTTCCGTAGAGGATTATTATCAAGCTTTGCAAAAGGGTATGATTCGCTGTGGTTTAGTTGAACTGGATGATGCTGCTATGGCTCGCTTTAGGGGTGGGTTAAATCGTGAAATTCAGAATATTCTTGATTATAAGCATTATGATGATATGACCACCTTATTTGAATATGCTTGTAAAGCTGAACGTGAAGTGCAGGATCGACAATCTTCGTCAAGACCTAACATTTTTGTAGGGTCCAAGACGCCTTCAGCTCCACGGTCGACACCTCCTTCCACGTCGCGCGACCACTCCTCGACCACGTCCAAGTCGAGTGCTCCATCCACAGCCAAATCTGCCTCGTTCGTGCCGTCCTCCTCGTCGTCTGGACGAGCTCGTGATATTCAGTGTCACCGTTGCCGAGGATTTGGTCATGTGATACGCGATTGTCCAAATAAACGAACTATGTTGATTCATGACGACGGTGGGTATTCTTCTGCTAGTGATTCTGAGGATATTCAGCAGACTATGCTTGCCACTAATCATGCAGATAATACGGAGCTTCATGTCGACTCTAGTGCCGCCGACAGGTATGCCACTCTTGTTGTGCAGCGTGTTCTTAGTATACAGGTCGTTCAGGATGAAAAGCATCAGCGCCACAACATTTTTCATATCAAAGGCGTTGTGCAAGAACGAGCGGTCCGTATAATCATCGATGGTGGCAGGTGCATCAATTTGGCTAGTACGACCTTGGTGGAGCAGTTGTCATTGCCAACAAGGAAGCATCCACATCCTTATCACGTTCAATGGCTTAATGATGGCGGCAAAATAAAGGTAACACGCTCGGTACGTGTTCCTTTCTCTCTTGGCGCCTATTCTGATTTTGTAGATTGTGATGTTGTTCCAATGGAAGCATGCTCTTTGTTGCTTGGCCGTCCTTGGCAATATGATGTTGATAGTGTTCATCATGGTCGCTCCAATTATTATTCCTTCATGTTCAAGGGTCAGAAAATTGTTATTCATCCTATGACACCTGAACAAGTTCTTAAAGATGATATTGCTCGAGCGACAAAAGCTGCAAAATTGGTTACATCGCCTCCTGTTGCACCTGTTCAACATGAGATCAAATTGAATAACCCTATCTTGCTTGCTACACGTGCTTATTTTGATGAATTACATGATGCTAATCTGCTTTGCTATGCGCTAGTGTGCTCTCGTATGCTTGTTTCACTAGATGAGGCGCCTATGTTGCATATTCCTCCTGCTGTTGCTAACCTTTTGCAGGTCTATAAAGATGTTTTTCCCACTGAATTGCCGCCGGGTCTTCCTCCTATTCGTGGCATAGAACATCAGATTGATTTAATTCCAGGCGCACAGCTTCCTAATCGCGCCCCGTACCACACAAATCCTGAGGAGACGAAAGAAATTCAGCGTCAAGTGCAGGCATTGCTTGATAAAGGTTACATTCGTGAGTCTCTCAGCCCTTGTTCGGTTCCTGTTTTGCTTGTTCCTAAGAAAGATGGTTCTTGGCGTATGTGTGTAGATTGTCGTGCAATTAACAATATTACAATTCGTTATCGATATCCTATACCACGCCTTGATGATATGCTTGATGAACTTAGTGGTGCCACAATTTTCTCTAAGGTTGATTTGCGTAGTGGTTACCATCAAATAAGAATGAAATTAGGAGATGAATGGAAAACGGCTTTTAAAACTAAATTTGGCTTGTATGAATGGTTGGTTATGCCGTTTGGATTGTCTAATGCTCCTAGCACTTTTATGCGCTTAATGAATGAAGTTCTTCGGCCTCTCATTGGAATATTTGTTGTTGTCTATTTTGATGATATCCTTATATACAGCAAATCCATGAATGAGCATTTAGATCATTTGCGTGCTGTTTTTGATGCTTTGCGTGCTGCTCACTTGTTTGGGAACATGGAAAAATACACTTTTTGCACGCAACGTGTTTCGTTTCTTGGATATGTTGTTACTCCACAGGGCATTGAGGTCGATAGCAGCAAGGTGGACGCCATTCAGAGTTGGCCCCAACCGACGACGGTCACACAGGTTCGCAGTTTTCTTGGTCTTGCAGGCTTCTATCGTCGTTTTGTGCGGGATTTCAGTTCTATTGCTGCACCATTACATGAGCTGACCAAGAAGGGTGCGCCATTTGAGTGGGACGCACCACAAGACGACGCATTCAACACTTTAAAGGAACGGTTAACTCATGCTCCTCTCTTACAATTGCCTAATTTTGATAAAGTGTTTGAATTGGAATGTGATGCTAGTGGAATTGGTTTGGGTGCTGTTTTGTTGCAAGATCATAAACCCATTGCTTATTTTAGTGAGAAGTTAAGTGGTGCTGCTCTTAAATATTCCACTTATGATAAAGAACTTTATGCTTTAGTAAGAACTTTGGAAACATGGCAGCATTATTTATGGCCTCGTGAATTTATTATTCATTCTGATCATGAGGCTTTGAAACATATTAGAACCCAAACTAATCTGAATCGTCGTCATGTGATAGGTGTAGAGTGCCCGATCTTTCGGCGAGTGGAGATAACTTCGATTTGGTGGATGTTGACCCTCACGATCCGACTACGACGAGCAAGCCGAAGCGCCAATGCAATCGCTGAACCAACTTCCGGAGGATATTAACCTTGCGGTAAACAAGATCAACCTGATCACGAGGATCAATTCTTACGCGCAATCGAAGAACGAGCAAGAATTAGAGGCGAGCAATCTGATGTATTGCACGAAGGTGGAGTTCTGAATTCACGTCGAGAGACGGATGTATAGCTAAGCTAAACTTAAAACAAAACTCAAAAATTACAAGGGGCGCAGCCCTTGACTATATAGGGGGAGGACGAGGCATCTAGGGCCGGCTGAAGTGGAGGGGCGCGCGGTGGAGAGGGAGTCGTGCGACTTGGGCCACGTGGGCCTTCGGGCCACATCATCCTGGGCCGTCGTTCCTTAGCATCAAAACCGTCTTCAATTCCTGGGCTCGAGCTCTAGTGATTGGGCCCTTGTACATCGTCGTCTCGTTAGAAGATGGATCCGTAACTCGAGGAGGCGCGACGACGAGAGGTGGAGGCGTGACATCTTGGTTTGTCGTGCCATCTTCCATCGTCATTATTCGTATGTCGTTGATGTCCTCATCATCCTCCCCTTCTTGAAGTGAAGTCGTCCTCGACGGCAACTCATCATCCTCACCCAAGTATGGTTTCAAATCTGCAACATTAAAACTAGTGGAAACACCAAACTCCATGGGCAAGTCAAGAACATAAGCATTATCGTTAATCTTGGTTAGCACTTTAAAAGGACCAGCAGCACGAGGCATCAGTTTAGAACGACGCAAAGTAGGAAATCTATCTTTACGCAAGTGCAACCAAACCAAATCACCAGGTTCAAAAGAAATATGTTTTCTACCTTTACTACCAGCAACTTGATACTTTTTATTAGCAATGGCAATGTTGTGTTGTGTTTCTTCATGCAATTGTTTCATGTGATCAATATGAGCAAGAGCATCAAGATGTGGTTCATCCTCAGCATCAATAGAAAACAAATCAATAGGCGCCTTAGGAACATAGCCATAAACAACCTCAAAAGGACACATCTTAGTGGCAGAATGTGTAGCACGATTATAAGAAAATTCAACATGAGGTAAACAATCTTCCCAGCGTCTCAAATTTTTATCTAAAACAGCTCTAAGCATAGCAGACAAAGTTCTATTTACTACCTCAGTTTGCCCATCAGTTTGAGGATGACAAGTAGTACTAAACAGCAGCTTAGTTCCTAATTTATTCCAAAGAGAACGCCAAAAATGACTAAGAAACTTAGCATCACGATCAGAGACAATTGTTTTAGGAATTCCATGCAATCTAACAATCTCTCTAAAGAACAATTCAGCAACATTTGAGGCATCATCAGTTTTATGACAAGGTATAAAGTGAGCCATTTTAGAGAAACGATCAACAACCACAAAAATACTGTCCCTCCCCTTCTTAGTGCGAGGCAATCCCAAAACAAAATCCATCGAAATATCAAGCCAAGGAGAAGAGGGAACAGGCAAGGGCATATACAAACCATGATTACCCAAACGAGATTTAGCTTTTTGACATGTGGTACAGCGTGCAACAAGGCGCTCAACATCACGGCGCATCCGTGGCCAAAAGAAATGGTCGGCCAACACCTCATGTGTCTTGAAAACTCCGAAGTGACCCATAAGACCACCTCCATGCGCCTCCTGTAACAACAAAAGACGAACCGAGCTAGCTGGAATACACAGCTTGTTAGCACGAAACAGGAACCCATCCTGCATATGAAATTTGCCCCAAGGTTTGCCATCCTTACAATGCATCATAATATCATGAAAATCAGCATCATTCACATATTGATCTTTCAAAGCGTGCAAACCAAAGATTTTAAAGTCTAATTGGGACAGCATCATATAACGACGAGACAAAGCATCGGCAATCACATTTTCCTTCCCGTTTTTATGTTTAATGATGTATGGAAAAGATTCAATAAATTCAACCCATTTAGCATGACGACGATTCAGATTAGTTTGGGTTCTAATATGTTTCAAAGCCTCATGATCAGAATGAATAATAAATTCGCGAGGCCATAAATAATGCTGCCATGTTTGCAAAGTTCTTACTAAAGCATAAAGTTCTTTATCATAAGTGGAATATTTAAGAGCAGCACCACTTAACTTCTCACTAAAATAAGCAATGGGTTTATGATCTTGCAACAAAACAGCACCCAAACCAATTCCACTAGCATCACATTCCAATTCAAACACTTTATCAAAATTAGGCAATTGTAAGAGAGGAGCATGAGTTAACCGTTCCTTTAAAGTGTTGAATGCGTCGTCTTGTGGTGCGCCCCACTCAAATGGCGCACCCTTCTTGGTCAGCTCATGTAATGGTGCAGCAATAGAACTGAAATCCCGCACAAAACGACGATAGAAGCCTGCAAGACCAAGAAAACTACGAACCTGTGTGACTGTCGTCGGTTGGGGCCAACTCTGAATGGCGTCCACCTTGCTGCTATCGACCTCAATGCCCTGTGGAGTAACAACATATCCAAGAAACGAAACACGTTGCGTGCAAAAAGTGCATTTTTCCATGTTCCCAAACAAGTGAGCAGCACGCAAAGCATCAAAAACAGCACGCAAATGCTCTAAATGCTCATTCATGGATTTGCTGTATATAAGGATATCATCAAAATAGACAACAACAAATATTCCAATGAAAGACCGAAGAACTTCATTCATTAAGCGCATAAAAGTGCTAGGAGCATTAGACAATCCAAACGGCATAACCAACCATTCATACAAGCCAAATTTAGTTTTAAAATCCGTTTTCCATTCATCTCCTAATTTCATTCTTATTTGATGGTAACCACTACGTAAATCAACCTTAGAGAAAATTGTGGCACCACTAAGTTCATCAAGCATATCATCAAGGCGTGGTATAGGATATCGATAACGAATTGTAATATTGTTAATTGCACGACAATCTACACACATACGCCAAGAACCATCTTTCTTAGGAACAAGCAAAACAGGAACCGAACAAGGGCTGAGAGACTCACGAATGTAACCTTTATCAAGCAATGCCTGCACTTGACGCTGAATTTCTTTCGTCTCCTCAGGATTTGTGCGGTACGGGGCGCGATTAGGAAGCTGTGCGCCTGGAATTAAATCAATCTGATGTTCTATGCCACGAATAGGAGGAAGACCCGGCGGCAATTCAGCGGGAAAAACATCTTTATAGTCCTGCAAAAGGTTAGCAACAACAGGAGGAATATGCAACATAGGCGCCTCATCTAGTGAAACAAGCATACGAGAGCAAACTAGCGCATAGCAAAGCAGATTAGCATCATGTAATTCATCAAAATCAGCACGTGTAGCAAGCAAGATAGGGTTATTCAATTTGATCTCATGTTGAACAGGTGCAACAGGAGGCGATGTAACCAATTTTGCAGCTTTTGTCGCTCGAGCAATATCATCTTTTAGAACTTGTTCAGGTGTCATAGGATGAATAACAATTTTCTGACCCTTAAACATGAAGGAATAATAATTGGAGCGACCATGATGAACACTATCAACATCATATTGCCAAGGACGGCCAAGCAACAAAGAGCATGCTTCCATTGGAACAACATCACAATCTACAAAATCAGAATAGGCGCCAAGAGAGAAAGGAACACGTACCGAGCGCGTTACCTTTATTTTGCCGCCATCATTGAGCCATTGAACGTGATAAGGATGTGGATGCTTCCGTGTTGGCAATGACAACTGCTCCACCAAGGTCGTACTAGCCAAATTGTTGCAACTGCCACCATCGATGATTATACGGACCGCTCGTTCTTGCACAACGCCTTTGATATGAAAAATGTTGTGGCGCTGATGCTTTTCATCCTGAACGACCTGTGTACTAAGAACACGCTGCACAACAAGAGTGGCATACCTGTCGGCGGCACTAGAGTCGACATGAAGCTCCGTATTATCTGCATGATTAGTGGCAAGCATAGTCTGATGAATATCCTCAGAATCACTAGCAGAAGAATACCCACCGTCGTCACGAATCAACATAGTTCGTTTATTTGGACAATCACGTATCACATGACCAAATCCTCGGCAACGGTGACACTGAATATCCCGAGCTCGTCCAGACGACGAGGAGGACGGCACGAACGAGGCAGATTTGGCCGTGGATGGAGCACTCGACTTGGACGTGGTCGAGGAGTGGTCGCGTGACGTGGAAGGAGGTGTCGACCGTGGAGCTGAAGGCGTCTTGGACCCTACAAAAATGTTAGGTCTTGACGAAGATTGTCGATCCTGCACTTCACGTTCAGCTTTACAAGCATATTCAAATAAGGTGGTCATATCATCATAATGCTTATAATCAAGAATATTCTGAATTTCACGATTTAACCCACCCCTAAAGCGAGCCATAGCAGCATCATCCAGTTCAACTAAACCACAGCGAATCATACCCTTTTGCAAAGCTTGATAATAATCCTCTACGGAAAGTGAACCTTGTTGAAAACGCTGCATTTGATTAAGCAAATCTCTAGCATAATATGACGGCACAAAACGATGACGCATAGCAGCTTTTAATGCCGTCCAAGTGGCTGGAATATTATCAGGATATCTTTGTCTATACTCACGCCACCAAAGTAAAGCAAATTCAGTAAATTCACTAATAGCGGCCTTAACTTGTAAATTAGCAGGAATATCATGGCATGCAAATTTTTGTTCAACCTCTAATTCCCAATCAAGATAAGCACCCGGATCATATTTGCCATTAAAAGTGGGAATACGAAATTTTATTTTGGCAAAAGAATCATTAATAGGAACACGTACCCTACGAGCACGACCACGGCGATTGTCGTCGTCCTGCTCGGTGTCGGCGCCGTAGTCACGTGCATGTTGCAACTCCGTGAGCTGCGTCGTCATGGTCCCAAGCTGCGTCGACATGGCCTCAAGACGAGTCATGATCGTCGCGAGCGTGGTGCGGGCAGCCGTATCAGCGAGGTCCAGTTGATCAAAACGCTCATTCGACGAAGTGACCGTAGAGTCAAGTCTCTCGTGCATCGTCTTCATGTCGTTTTGTAGACCGTCAACCTGTGCCTGGACATCCTGGAGGGTGAGCTCCTCCGACTTCGAGCTGTTTTCTGCCATAGAAACACAAGCAATACAAAAAGCGGGATCCTACAACGAGAGGTGAGTGGTGGGTGAAAAGCTCAATCAAAAAGCTGTTATCAAATTCTTACCCGTCCTTACCAAGCACGCAAGCGTGAACTGCAACCACAGGTAAAACCGGTGGAAGATTGGAGGAGCGATTGCGTGGTGAAACAAAAACCTGCTCGTAGTAGAAAATTTGTGGGGCTAGGAGGCTGCACTCAATCCAAGGGTTAGCACAATTCAAACAATAACTGCAAAGCTGAATAATGGTGCTAAACGCGAAAAGATTGCTGCCGGTACAAGTGCAAGAGGAAGGAAAAAAAAGATCAAAACAAAGTGCAGCAAGAACGCGTCGCCTGTGTTGCTCGGCCGCTCTTTTTTTTTTTTCTCTTCTTTTTTTTTTTCTTTCTTTTTTTTTTCTTTTTTTTCTTTTTTTTTTCTTTTTTTTCTCCTTTTTTTTTAATACTTTTTGCTGAAAATATAAACAATGAGACCTCAAATAAGCAATTAAGCACAAGCACTTTTTTTTTTGAGGCAGGGGTAGAACGGTAATAAAAAGATACTCTCTCTCTCTCTCTCTCTCTAGAGTAGGAACAAACGAAACCGAGCAGAAACAAACACAGGGCGAGGCGAGCGGGTCACGACGTAACCGAGTAGGACTCGATCAGCGAGGCGAGCGGGACACACGAAACCGAACAGAACTAAACACAGGGCGAGGCGAGCGGGTCACGATGTAACCGAGTAGGACTCGATCGTCGAGGCAGTGATTGACCCGGACTCACGGTGCAGCGGATAAATTTGGCAAGCGAGACGGGATAAACAGATGCGGCGGAAAGCAAACTGTGGTGGTGAAAACACGCGGCACGGCGGAAGGATACGACGATGATAGGAAGAAAACGATGAAACACAGTGTACCAGCAACGATCAAAAGCGAAAGCACAAAAACTCAACAACGCAAATTATTGAACGAAAGTGCGAGGCTCAAAACCGTACTGGGGTAAACTTTTTTTTTGTAATTTTTGGTTTATGTGGACTTGGATAAAACTCACCGAGAAACACTGGAATCTGATACCACTTGATAGGTGTAGAGTGCCCGATCTTTCGGCGAGTGGAGATAACTTCGATTTGGTGGATGTTGACCCTCACGATCCGACTACGACGAGCAAGCCGAAGCGCCAATGCAATCGCTGAACCAACTTCCGGAGGATATTAACCTTGCGGTAAACAAGATCAACCTGATCACGAGGATCAATTCTTACGCGCAATCGAAGAACGAGCAAGAATTAGAGGCGAGCAATCTGATGTATTGCACGAAGGTGGAGTTCTGAATTCACGTCGAGAGACGGATGTATAGCTAAGCTAAACTTAAAACAAAACTCAAAAATTACAAGGGGCGCAGCCCTTGACTATATAGGGGGAGGACGAGGCATCTAGGGCCGGCTGAAGTGGAGGGGCGCGCGGTGGAGAGGGAGTCGTGCGACTTGGGCCACGTGGGCCTTCGGGCCACATCATCCTGGGCCGTCGTTCCTTAGCATCAAAACCGTCTTCAATTCCTGGGCTCGAGCTCTAGTGATTGGGCCCTTGTACATCGTCGTCTCGTTAGAAGATGGATCCGTAACTCGAGGAGGCGCGACGACGAGAGGTGGAGGCGTGACATCTTGGTTTGTCGTGCCATCTTCCATCGTCATTATTCGTATGTCGTTGATGTCCTCATCATCATGCTAAATGGGTTGAATTTATTGAATCTTTTCCATACATCATTAAACATAAAAACGGGAAGGAAAATGTGATTGCCGATGCTTTGTCTCGTCGTTATATGATGCTGTCCCAATTAGACTTTAAAATCTTTGGTTTGCAAGCTTTGAAAGATCAATATGTGAATGATGCTAATTTTCATGATATTATGATGCATTGTAAGGATGGCAAACCTTGGGGCAAATTTCATATGCAGGATGGGTTCCTGTTTCGTGCTAACAAGCTGTGTATTCCAGCTAGCTCGGTTCGTCTTTTGTTGTTACAGGAGGCGCATGGAGGTGGTCTTATGGGTCACTTCAGAGTTTTCAAGACACATGAGGTGTTGGCCGACCATTTATTTTGGCCACGGATGTGCCGTGATGTTGAGCGCCTTGTTGCACGCTGTACTACATGTCAAAAAGCTAAATCTCGTTTGGGTAATCATGGTTTGTATATGCCCTTGCCTGTTCCCTCTTCTCCTTGGCTTGATATTTCGATGGATTTTGTTTTGGGATTGCCTCGCACTAAGAAGGGGAGGGACAGTATTTTTGTGGTTGTTGATCGTTTCTCTAAAATGGCTCACTTTATACCTTGTCATAAAACTGATGATGCCTCAAATGTTGCTGAATTGTTCTTTAGAGAGATTGTTAGATTGCATGGAATTCCTAAAACAATTGTCTCTGATCGTGATGCTAAGTTTCTTAGTCATTTTTGGCGTTCTCTTTGGAATAACTTAGGAACTAAGCTGCTGTTTAGTACTACTTGTCATCCTCAAACTGATGGGCAAACTGAGGTAGTAAATAGAACTTTGTCTGCTATGCTTAGAGCTGTTTTAGATAAAAATTTGAGACGCTGGGAAGATTGTTTACCTCATGTTGAATTTGCTTATAATCGTGCTACACATTCTGCCACTAAGATGTGTCCTTTTGAGGTTGTTTATGGCTATGTTCCTAAGGCGCCTATTGATTTGTTTGCTATTGATGCTGAGGATGAACCACATCTTGATGCTCTTGCTCATATTGATCACATGAAACAATTACATGAAGAAACACAACATAACATTGCCATTGCTAATAAAAAGTATCAAGTTGCTGGTAGTAAAGGTAGAAAACATATTTCTTTTGAACCTGGTGATTTGCTTTGGTTGCACTTGCGTAAAGATAGATTTCCTACTTTGCATCGTTCTAAACTGATGCCTCGTGCTGCTGGTCCTTTTAAAGTGCTAACCAAGATTAACGATAATGCTTATGTTCTTGACTTGCCCATGGAGTTTGGTGTTTCCACTAGTTTTAATGTTGCAGATTTGAAACCATACTTGGGTGAGGATGATGAGTTGCTGATAGGTGTAAAGTGCCCGATCTTTCGGCGAGTGGAGATAACTTCGATTTAGTGGATGTTGACCCTCACGATCCGACTACGACGAGCAAGCCGAAGCGCCAATTCAATCGCTGAACCAACTTCCGGAGGATATTAACCTTGCGGTAAACAAGATCAACCTGATCACGAGGATCAATTCTTACGCGCAATCGAAGAACGAGCAAGAATTAGAGGCGAGCAATCTGATGTATTGCACGAAGGTGGAGTTCTGAATTCACGTCGAGAGACGGATGTATAGCTAAGCTAAACTTAAAACAAAACTCAAAGATTACAAGGGGCGCAGCCCTTGACTATATAGGGGAAGGCCGAGGCATCTAGGGCCGGCTGAAGTGGAGAGGCACGCGGTGGAGAGGTAGTCGTGCGACTTGGGCCACGTGGGCCTTCGGGCGACATCATCCTGGGCCGTCGTTCCTTAGCATCAAAACCGTCTTCAATTCCTGGGCTCGAGCTCTAGTGATTGGGCCCTTGTACGTCGTCGTCTCGTTAGAAGATGGATCCGTAACTCGAGGAGGCGCGACGACGAGAGGTGGAGGCGTGACAGCTTTGTTTGGCGCACCATCTTCCGTCGTCATTATTCGTATGTCGTTGATGTCCTCATCATCCTCCCCTTCTTGAAGTGAAGTCGTCCTCGACGGCAACTCATCATCCTCACCCAAGTATGGTTTCAAATCTGCAACATTAAAACTAGTGGAAACACCAAACTCCATGGGCAAGTCAAGAACATAAGCATTATCGTTAATCTTGGTTAGCACTTTAAAAGGACCAGCAGCACGAGGCATCAGTTTAGAACGACGCAAAGTAGGAAATCTATCTTTACGCAAGTGCAACCAAACCAAATCACCAGGTTGAAAAGAAATATGTTTTCTACCTTTACTACCAGCAACTTGATACTTTTTATTAGCAATGGCAATGTTGTGTTGTGTTTCTTCATGCAATTGTTTCATGTGATCAATATGAGCAAGAGCATCAAGATGTGGTTCAAGTTCAGCATCAATAGCAAACAAATCAATAGGCGCCTTAGGAACATAGCCATAAACAACCTCAAAAGGACACATCTTAGTGGCAGAATGTGTAGCACGATTATAAGCAAATTCAACATGAGGTAAACAATCTTCCCAGCGTCTCAAATTTTTATCTAAAACAGCTCTAAGCATAGCACACAAAGTTCTATTTACAACCTCAGTTTGCCCATCAGTTTGAGGATGACAAGTAGTACTAAACAGCAGCTTAGTTCCTAATTTATTCCAAAGAGAACGCCAAAAATGACTAAGAAACTTAGCATCACGATCAGAGACAATTGTTTTAGGAATTCCATGCAATCTAACAATCTCTCTAAAGAACAATTCAGCAACATTTGAGGCATCATCAGTTTTATGACAAGGTATAAAGTGAGCCATTTTAGAGAAACGATCAACAACCACAAAAATACTGTCCCTCCCCTTCTTAGTGCGAGGCAATCCCAAAACAAAATCCATCGAAATATCATGCCAAGGAGAAGAGGAAACAGGCAAGGGCATATACAAACCATGATTACCCAAACGAGATTTAGCTTTTTGACATGTAGTACAGCGTGCAACAAGGCGCTCAACATCACGGCGCATCCGTGGCCAAAAGAAATGGTCGGCCAACACCTCATGTGTCTTGAAAACTCCGAAGTGACTCATAAGACCACCTCCATGCGCCTCCTGTAACAACAAAAGACGAACCGAGCTAGCTGGAATACACAGCTTGTTAGCACGAAACAGGAACCCATCCTGCATATGAAATTTGCCCCAAGGTTTGCCATCCTTACAATGCATCATAATATCATGAAAATCAGCATCATTCACATATTGATCTTTCAAAGCTTGCAAACCAAAGATTTTAAAGTCTAATTGGGACAGCATCAAATAACGACGAGACAAAGCATCGGCAATCACATTTTCCTTCCCGTTTTTATGTTTAATGATGTATGGAAGAGATTCAATAAATTCAACCCATTTAGCATGACGACGATTCAGATTAGTTTGGGTTCTAATATGTTTCAAAGCCTCATGATCAGAATGAATAATAAATTCGCGAGGCCATAAATAATGCTGCCATGTTTGCAAAGTTCTTACTCAAGCATAAAGTTCTTTATCATAAGTGAAATATTTAAGAGCAGCACCACTTAACTTCTCACTAAAATAAGCAATGGGTTTATGATCTTGCAACAAAACAGCACCCAAACCAATTCCACTAGCATCACATTCCAATTCAAACACTTTATCAAAATTAGGCAATTGTAAGAGAGGAGCATGAGTTAACCGTTCCTTTAAAGTGTTGAATGCGTCATCTTGTGGTGCGTCCCACTCAAATGGCGTGCAAAAAGTGCATTTTTCCATGTTCCCAAACAAGTGAGCAGCACGCAAAGCACCAAAAACAGCACGTAAATGATCTAAATGCTCATTCATGGATTTGCTATATATAAGGATATCATCAAAATAGACAACAACAAATATTTCAATGAAAGGCCGAAGAACTTCATTCATTAAGCGCATAAAAGTGCTAGGAGCATTAGACAATCCAAACGGCATAACCAACCATTCATACAAGCCAAATTTAGTTTTAAAAGCCGTTTTCCATTCATCTCCTAATTTCATTCTTATTTGATGGTAACCACTACGCAAATCAACCTTAGAGAAAATTGTGGCACCACTAAGTTCATCAAGCATATCATCAAGGCGTGGTATAGGATATCGATAACGAATTGTAATATTGTTAATTGCACGACAATCTACACACATACGCCAAGAACCATCTTTCTTAGGAACAAGCAAAACAGGAACCGAACAAGGGCTGAGAGACTCACGAATGTAACCTTTATCAAGCAATGCCTGCACTTGACGCTGAATTTCTTTCGTCTCCTCAGGATTTGTGCGGTACGGAGCGCGATTAGGAAGCTGTGCGCCTGGAATTAAATCAATCTGATGTTCTATGCCACGAATAGGAGGAAGACCCGGCGGCAATTCAGCGGGAAAAACATCTTTATAGTCCTGCAAAAGGTTAGCAATAGCAGGAGGAATATGCAACATAGGCGCCTCATCTAGTGAAACAAGCATACGAGAGCAAACTAGCGCATAGCAAAGCAGATTAGCATCATGTAATTCATCAAAATCAGCACGTGTAGCAAGCAAGATAGGGTTATTCAATTTGATCTCATGTTGAACAGGTGCAACAGGAGGCGATGTAACCAATTTTGCAGCTTTTGTCGCTCGAGCAATATCGTCTTTAAGAACTTGTTCAGGTGTCATAGGATGAATAACAATTTTCTGACCCTTAAACATGAAGGAATAATAATTGGAGCGACCATGATGAACACTATCAACATCATATTGCCAAGGACGGCCAAGCAACAAAGAGCATGCTTCCATTGGAACAACATCACAATCTACAAAATCAGAATAGGCGCCAAGAGAGAAAGGAACACGTACCGAGCGCGTTACCTTTATTTTGCCGCCATCATTAAGCCATTGAACGTGATAAGGATGTGGATGCTTCCTTGTTGGCAATGACAACTGCTCCACCAAGGTCGTACTAGCCAAATTGTTGCAACTGCCACCATCGATGATTATACGGACCGCTCGTTCTTGCACAACGCCTTTGATATGAAAAATGTTGTGGCGCTGATGCTTTTCATCCTGAACGACCTGTGTACTAAGAACACGTTGCACAGCAAGAGTGGCATACCTGTCAGCGGCACTAGAGTCGACATGAAGCTCCGTATTATCTGCATGATTAGTGGCAAGCATAGTCTGCTGAATATCCTCAGAATCACTAGCAGAAGAATACCCACCGTCGTCACGAATCAACATAGTTCGTTTATTTGGACAATCGCGTATCACATGACCAAATCCTCGGCAACGGTGACACTGAATATCACGAGCTCGTCCAGACGACGAGGAGGATGGCACGGTCGAGGCAGATTTGGCCGTGGATGGAGCACTCGACTTGGACGTGGTCGAGGAGTGGTCGCGCGGCGTGGAAGGAGGTGCCGACCGTGGAGCTGAAGGCGTCTTGGACCCTACAAAAATGTTAGGTCTTGACGAAGATTGTCGATCCTGCACTTCACGTTCAGCTTTACAAGCATATTCAAATAAGGTGGTCATATCATCATAATGTTTATAATCAAGAATATTCTGAATTTCACGATTTAACCCACCCCTAAAGCGAGCCATAGCAGCATCATCCAGTTCAACTAAACCACAGCGAATCATACCCTTTTGCAAAGCTTGATAATAATCCTCTACGGAAAGTGAACCTTGTTGAAAACGCTGCATTTGATTAAGCAAATCTCTAGCATAATATGACGGCACAAAACGATGACGCATAGCAGCTTTTAATGCCGTCCAAGTGGCTGGAATATTATCAGGATATCTTTGTCTATACTCACGCCACCAAAGTAAAGCAAATTCAGTAAATTCACTAATAGCAGCCTTAACTTGTAAATTAGCAGGAATATCATGGCATGCAAATTTTTGTTCAACCTCTAATTCCTAATCAAGATAAGCACCCGGATCATATTTGCCATTAAAAGTGGGAATACGAAATTTTATTTTGGCAAAAGAATCATTAATAGGAACACGTACCCTACGAGCACGACCACGGCGATTGTCGTCGTCCTGCTCGGTGTCGGCGCCGTAGTCACGTGCATTTTGCAACTCCGTGAGCTGCGTCATCATGGTCCCAAGCTGTGTCGACATGGCCTCAAGACGAGTCATGATTGTCGCGAGCGTGGTGCGGGCAGCCGTATCAGCGAGGTCCAGTTGATCAAAACGCTCATTTGACGAAGTGACCGTAGAGTCAAGTCTCTCGTGCATCGTCTTCATGTCATTTTGTAGACCATCAACCTGTGCCTGGACATCCTGGAGGGTGAGCTCCTCCGACTTCGAGCTGTTTTCTGCCATAGAAACACAAGCAATACAAAAAGCAGGATCCTACAACGAGAGGTGAGTGGTGGATGAAAAGCTCAATCAAAAAGCTGTTATGAAATTCTTACCCGTCCTTACCAAGCACGCAAGCGTGAACTGCAACCACAGGTAAAACCGATGGAAGATTGGAGGAGCGATTGCGTGGTGAAACAAAAACCTGCTCGTAGTAGAAAATTTGTGGGGCTAGGAGGCTGCACTCAATCCAAGGGTTAGCACAATTCAAACAACAACTGCAAAGCTGAATAATGGTGCTAAACGCGAAAAGATTGCTGCCGGTACAAGTGCAAGAGGAAGGAAGAAGGACCAAAACAAAGTGCAGCAAGAACGCGTCGCCTCTGTTGCTCGGTCGCTCTTTTTTTTTTCTCTTTTTTTTTCTTTTTTTTTCTTTTTTTTTTCTCTTTTTTTTTATACTTTTTTGCTGAAAATATAAACAATGAGACCTCAAATAAGCAATTAAGCACAAGCGCTTTTCTCTCTCTCTCTCTCTCTCTCTCTCTCTCTCTAGAGTAGGAACAAACGAAACCGAGCAGAAACAAACATAGGGCGAGGCGAGCGGGTCACGACGTAACCGAGTAGGACTCGATCGGCGAGACAAGCGGGTCACACGAAACCGAATAGAACTAAACACAGGGCGAGGCGAGCGGGTCACGACGTAACCGAGTAGGACTCGATCAGCGAGGCGAGCGGGTCTTGACGTAACCGAGTAGGACTCGATCGTCAAGGCAGTGATTGACCCGGACTCACGGTGCAGCGGAAAAACTTGGCAAGCGAGACGGGGTAAACAGATGCGGCGGAAAGCAAACTGTGGTGGTGAAAACACGCGGCACGGCGGAAGGATACGACGATGATAGGAAGAAAATGATGAAACACAGTGTACCAGCAACGATCAAAAGCGAAAGCACAAAAACTCAACAACGCAAATTATTGAACGAAAGTGCGAGGCTCAAAACCGTACTGGGGTAAACTTTTTTTGTAGTTTTCGGTTTATGTGGACTTGGAAAAAACTCACCGAGAAACACTGGAATCTGATACCACTTGATAGGTGTAAAGTGCCCGATCTTTCGGCGAGTGGAGATAACTTCGATTTAGTGGATGTTGACCCTCACGATCCGACTACGACGAGCAAGCCGAAGCGCCAATGCAATCGCTGAACCAACTTCCGGAGGATATTAACCTTGCGATAAACAAGATCAACCTGATCACGAGGATCAATTCTTACGCGCAATCGAAGAACGAGCAAGAATTAGAGGCGAGCAATCTGATGTATTGCACGAAGGTGGAGTTCTGAATTCACGTCGAGAGACGGATGTATAGCTAAGCTAAACTTAAAACAAAACTCAAAGATTACAAGGGGCGCAGCCCTTGACTATATAGGGGAAGGCCGAGGCATCTAGGGCCGACTGAAGTGGAGAGGCACGCGGTGGAGAGGGAGTCGTGCGACTTGGGCCACATGGGCCTTCGGGCGACATCATCCTGGGCCGTCGTTCCTTAGCATCAAAACCGTCTTCAATTCCTGGCCTCGAGCTCTACTGATTGGGCCCTTGTACGTCGTCGTCTCGTTAGAAGATGGATCCGTAACTCGAGGAGGCGCGACGACGAGAGGTGGAGGCGTGACAGCTTGGTTTGGCGCACCATCTTCCGTCGTCATTATTCGTATGTCGTTGATGTCCGCATCAGTTGCCGTCGAGGACGACTTCACTTCAAGAAGGGGAGGATGATGAGGACATCAACGACATACGAATAATGACGACGGAAGATGGCGTGCCAAACCAAGCTGTCACGCCTCCACCTCTCGTCGTCGCGCCTCCTCGAGTTACGGATCCATCTTCTAATGAGACGACGACGTACAAGGGCCCAATCACTAGAGCTCGAGCCCAGGAATTGAATACGGTTTTGATGCTAAGGAACGACGACCCAGGTTGATGTCGCCCGAAGGCCCACGTGGCCCAAGTCGCACGACTCCCTCTCCACCGCGCGCCTCTCCACTTCAGCCGGCCCTAGATGCCTCGTCCTCCCCCTATATAGTCAAGGGCTGCGCCCCTTGTAATCTTTGAGTTTTGTTTTAAGTTTAGCTTAGCTATACATCCGTCTCTCGACGTGAATTCAGAACTCCACCTTCGTGCAATACATCAGATTGCTCACCTCTAATTCTTGCTCGTTCTTCGATTGCGCGTAAGAATTGATCCTCGTGATCAGGTTGATCTTGTTTACCGCAAGGTTAATATCCTCCGGAAGTTGGTTCAGCGATTGCATTGGCGCTTCGGCTTGCTCGTCGTAGTCGGATCGTGAGGGTCAACATCCACCAAATCGAGGTTATCTCCACTCGCCGAAAGATCGGGCACTCTACACCTATCAATTCTACCATGTATGTATGAGACCTACATCACCGTTGGGTAGAAAATAGGCATAATACATAAATCATCAATAATATGGCATTGTAATTTAACAACATTGGTCAGAAAATTACAATGACATAATCTGAAAACTAATATTCCTAAAATTAAATTCTCCCGTTGGTTCAAAATTTAATTATAGAAAACATCAATTTTAATAATTGTCATGAATACTAAAAACTTGCAGCGGAAACATAGAAAAAAACATGCATGAACAGTAGCAAAACATCTTATTTTACACTCTGGAAAATAATCTCGTTGGTTCATATTTTAGCAGAGGCAAAAATATCTGGTTTCAATTAAATACTGGTTAAAATCGAAATAAAACCAGCAAAAAACTGATACAAAAGGCTACTGTGCATTTCTTTTGATTTTTTTTTGGCCCATTCCAGAAAAACTTGTGCAGCATAGCTTTCGGCCCAGCCCGCTTGCCGCGCCAGCTGACCCCGCGTCCCCTTTTGGCCTGGACCGCCTGAGCGCCCTCGCGCAGCGCGGCTTTCGGCCGAGCCCAAACAACTCGCGCACACGCGCGCCTTTGTGGTCACTCGGCCTAGCCCAGCTGACCGCTTTCGCGCGCCTGCCGGCCTTTCGGCTCGGCCCATATGGGCGACTGAAAACCTCGGCCTGGCCCAGCCAGGCCGCTCTCACCCCCGCCTCAATCTCAGCCGTCCATCGCGATGGACGGCTGAGCGCGCGTTTTGGCCGGTCAAAACCGGCACACGCGGCTAGCCCCGAAAACCCTAGCCCCATTCGTTCTTTCTCCCCGCTTCCTCTCCCTTCTCCCCTGCTCCCGACTGCTCTTTCTACCCGCGACGACGAGCGAAGCACGGCGAGGTGGTCCTCGACGGCGCATCACGGCAGCCGCGAGGACCCCTGGAGGAGATGTACGGCGAGGGTTTGCGCCGCCGCTAGCCTCTCGCCGGCGCGCGCGTTCACCCGAGAGTGAGCGCGCCGCCGTCGAGGGATTTGCGGCAGTGCTCTTCCTGATTCCAGTGGGGCCAAGGACGACATGGTGGCGGCGAGGCCCAGGTAAGCACCTGGATCCCCTTTCGCATGCCTCTGGTTTTGGTTCTGTAACCCTAAGGTTAGGGTTAGGGTCCAGGGATGGGTTCTAGCGGGCTCGGGATTCTTTTCTATTTTCTTTGGCCGATCCAATAAAGAATCGATCTCTTCCTCATCTAGATCTAACACTAGGGGGTTCTGACACCATTGTTATAATTAGTCTTGCCTAGGCTAGCATCTAGGGAGGTAATCATGGGTAGCAAGGTTCTGTGTTCGGGATCTAGAGAGAGAGGGAGATGACTGATACTTGTGTTGTGTGGAAGTGGAGCGTGAGCTGTCACGGGGTCGACGGCCGAAGAGGATGCAGAGGCCGCAGAGGCGTCGGTTCCCGTCATCTCCACGGCGAGAATCTCGTCGAGGGTGTCGGCGATGTCTCGGGGCAAAGGGGACGAAGACCACCGGTGTCGATGGCCTTCGGGTCTCCACCGACACTGTCCCGGTACGACGGCAGCGAAGAGGGACGGCGTGGTGGCGGCGATGGGGAATCCCGTCACTGGCTGCGCCCTCCTTTTTAGATCGGGTAGGGTTTCTGTTGGGTGGAGTTGCGGCTCAGGTGAACCTCGTTACTTGAACCGCCGGCTCCACCGTTCCTTTTATTTGGCGCAGGATGACGGGGGCCCACCAACCAGAGGGGGGTTGGGGCGCCCCCGATCAGGGCGCGATCTAGGCTTTGGGCCGTTGGGCCCAAAGCTGGAGATCTACTAACACGATCCGGTTTCAATTGTCAGTAATTAGTGGATTTTGCTGTCGACGTGGAATTTAATTATGTCGACGGTGGTCGGCGTTGGCCACTGCATTGACACAAATTTTTTTAGCAGCATGGCGTTTGCGAGTGCTACCCATGCTTGCCGCATGCACGTTTGGCGTGTGCGGGGGCGACGCGGCTGTCCGCATAACGGCACACACATTACAAAGGGTCGCTAACCTCATCATCTCGGCGCCGATTCTATGTCCAGAGGTGAGGCTATTGAGCTCGGGAAACCAAACCTAAGGCAGCGGGGATCACCTGGGCTGCCGGGGTTCGGAAGCTGGGACAAGTACTGATGGAAAAACGACGGTCCTGGGCGGGTAGTGCACGTACCAGCCTGCCTCAGTGTGATACTGTAGCTTATGTAGCCTTGCGTTGTTTTCTTGACAAGCATGAAAATCAATTGTGGGGGTGCGTGGAGCGCGCGGGCGGGGGGGGGGGGGGGTAGGGTACGTTTTGTTGCGCCATTATTGTAGTTTGAGGCCGCTACCATTTGGATGAAACAATTTATAGAAAATGATCGAATCAACTTCAAATAGAATAGTAGTGCTAAAATAGAGAAAAATAGTAATGCTAGTAGAACATAACGGATTACACAGTAGTCCCCTTTCTTGGGTGGTATTACATCATGACACGGGATGCGGAAATAAAAATAATAATTTTGCCAAGGCAGAGTCCTGCTTCCTACTCAGGTACACAGACTAGTTGCTGTCAAGGTACACAGAGTTTATTGGCTTAGGTGGAGCGGTAGTGATCTTCGTCCACCGTGCTGTAGATTTCTCCTATTGTGGCCAGGTCCAGTAGTATAGTCCTGTAAAAAAGTAGACATGAGCCTGAGTGTTAATTTGTTTGTAGCAGAAGAGGATTGTACTTGATAAAAAAAAAAGGTGGTCGCCTCATGTTCTGATGTGTGGTCGAAAGCTGTTCGATGATAACGTTTATGTGCACTCCTTCCAAATTGTCCGACCTGTTAGGGAAGAAATAATATAGTCTGGTGTTATGCATGCAATAAAGAATTTGTAAAAATGTGCTTTATAAAAATGGAAGCTGAGTCCGTGACGATTGCTTTTCCCTCGTGCCCGGTATGTGCACCTTTGTCATGGCCGGCCGGTACGGTATTCTTGTCCACGGCAGTGAGCCTCAACTCCTCCTCTTCATGAGCCTTCTTGATCTTGAGCTCATCCTGATCACGGGCCTTCTTTCTTTCTTCAAATGACTTGTGAAGTTCTTCAGGTATATATTCTAATGAAGCCGTGATAACGTTCTTCTCGCTAATGTCGAAACTCATAATTGAGATAGATGAATTCGGCTTTGCAAAAACCTGAATTTCTCTTCCCCAGTGGAGTCGCCAAAAAGTGTGTTGACGCCGAAACACACTGTTAACCACTAAAGGTGCATCTAGGCCCCTAATTTTATTTTTGTGGTTGGCGTCAATACAATTAAGAACGGACTAATCTTTTAATGAGCATATGTGTAGATTATGGTACAAAGTTTGGTGATTAAATGCATAGAAATAAAAAGGGAGAAAAGAAGATGGCAAAGTGCTTCAAGATGAAATTCAAAATATGCTCAAAAATGAAGTTCATGGTTTTTTATTTTAAATCTTGAGTATAGGAAAAGCCGTACTATTAAGAGGGACACAAAAGTGTGAAGCGGAGGTGAACTAAGTGCAAAATTCCCCTTTCTAGGCCAAATAAAATTTTCTAGGGTAAAATCATCGAACTTGTCCGACCCATTGGACAAGTCCATCGGACTCCAGTAGCTCTGCCACTCTAGGTCATCGGACATGTTCGATGGTCATCGGACTTGTCCGATGACCAGAGGGAAGTCCGACTCATCGGAGTACAGTTCCCCTGCCACCCTATTTTCATCGGACTTGTCCGAGCCATCAGACAAGTCCATCGGATTCCAGTTCCTCTGCCCCTCCTGTGCCGTCGGACATGTCTAATGGCGTCCGATGGTCATCTTATTCGAGGCATCGGGCAAGCTTGTCGGACTCCAGTTTCTGTGCCACCTTGATTCATCGGACATGTCCGATAACCATCAGACTTGTCCGACACAGATCTCAGAACTTGGGTCTCCAACGACTCTTTTCCCCATTGGGCTATTAAATAGAACCCCTCTTTGCCCTTTGGCCGGTTGGACACTCATTCCACTCAAAAACACTCTCAAGCTCACTTTGCTCTCCCCAACTCTCCTCCCTTGCCTCCACTCTTGATTTGTGAAGGGATTGAGAGAAGATTGAAGTGCTCCATCGACTCCAAGCTTCCATCCTCTTAAGCACTTGGTTCATCCTCACCGCCGACGACTATTGTGTTTGTTACTCTTGGGGATTCATCCCCTAGACGGTTAGAGGTGCCCGTAGAGCTCCCAACTTGTGTGGTGACGCCTCGGGAAGTTTGTATTGACCTCTCCTTTTTGGAGTTTCTAGTGGAAAACCAAGTTTGATCTTTGTGGTCACTTGGAGAGGTTAGGGTTGAAAGAAACCCGGTCCTTTGTGGATCCCTCAATGGAGACGTAGGCTTCTTTGTGGAGCTGAACTTCGGTGAACAAATCTTGTGCCTTACTTGTGCTTTTAATTACTTGTCTCTCATTTACTTGTTCTTGCTCATAAACTTGCTAGTTAGGGTTTGCTTCGTATTTCTTAAATTAACTTGTGTAGATTGCTTGCTAGTTGCTCTCCTTATTTTACAGCTTCCCCTTGCTTATATTCACTTGCTCCTAGCTTGCCTTACACTGGTTTTAATATTTACCTGGTCGATCTACTTTTCTATCTCGTGCCATCGGACAAGTTGTCAGACTTTCCCATAATCGTCGGACAAGTGCGACACTGCACATTTTATTAAGTGAATTTCAGGGATAATTGCCTATTCACCCCCACTCTAGGCACTTTCAATTGGTATCAGAGCTGGATCTTCTTGAAGGCTTAACCGCTTGAAGATAAAGATGACAAAGGGAAAGGAAATTCCATCTAGTGGATCGTCCAAAGCAAGGTCCGAGGGTGATGCACCTGGAGAAAATCCAAGGATTGAAGATATTGATAAAGATGAGCTACCAAAAACTTACAACAATCTCATGTTTGATTATGATGATCTCAAAGAAGATCGCATTGGGCAAGGGTCTGGTAGACTCCCCTACTTTGATGGACAATTTTATGATCATTGGAAATACAAGATGATGATGTATTTGGAATCCATGAGTCCTCATGTTCCAAATATAACCGAGAATGGTTTCTTGTGGGAAAATAGAGACAATCCAACCCGTAAGGATCAAATCAACATTCATCGTAATGCCGTGGTTGCTAGTGCAATTGTTTCCGCACTTAGTGCTTCCGAGTATGACAAGGTAGCCGGAATAAAGAATGCCAACCAAGTATGGAAAAAACTTGAGGTTATCTATGAGGGCATTGATTCTGTCAAAGATGCAAGACTTGAAGAACTGCAAAATGAGTTCAACCTATTCATCCTGGGTCCGAGAGAAGGCCCAAAGGAAGTTCATGATAGGCTCATGAGGATTGTGAATCAAAAAAGAGCACTAGGAGCTAAAATGACCGACTTGGATATCAACAAGAGACTACTACAAGCATTGAGACCATGGGATAGCAACATTTGCTCAAACATTAGAGAGAAGGACAACTTCAAAACCTTCTCCACCGATGAAGTGCTTGGAAAGCTTCTTTCCCAAAAGCAACAAAATGATCAAGCCAACAATATAAATGCCTTGATCAAGCAAATTGAGGGAGCAAATGGTGACAAAAAGGATGTGGCACTCAAAGACACACAAGAGAAGAAAAAGAAAGTGGTTGATTCTAGTTGTGAAGATAGTGATGATGAGATGGCTTTGCTTGTGAGGAGATTCAAGTCATTTCTCAAGAAAGTTGGCTACAAGAAGAAAAGCTTTGACAAGGGCAAAGCAAGAAGATCAAAAAGAACTTGCTATGAATGTGGTGATGAACGACATTTCATTACGGAATGTCCAAGGAAGAAGAACAAAGATGAAAGAAGGAAAGACAAGCACCACAAGAAAGACAAGAAGTACAAGAAGCATAGAAGAGGTGAAGCTCACATTGGTCAAGAATGGAATTCCGATGATTCATCCTCTTCATCCTCTTCCTCCTCCGAATCCGACTCGGATGAGAGAGGCATTGCTACACTTGCCATTGGCGTCACTCCCACCAATACTTCTCTATTTGGGAGCTTGAGTGATGATGATGACGACAACACTCACAAGTGCCTCATGGCAAGAGGATCGAAGGAAACAAAATCTAAACACAAGCGTTCCTCTTATGCTAGTAGTAGTGATGATGATGATGATGATGTTAATGCTTCACTTCCTAAAATGCTTGAATTTATGGAATTACTTGAAAAGCAGAAGGAAGGAAATGATAGGCAAGAGGAGCTACTTGAGAAACAAGAAGACTTGCTTATTCTTGAAAAGAAAAGAAACCTTGACTAGAGAAGCTCCTAGAAGAAGAGAGAAAGAAAAATAATGACTTAGCTATGTCTCTCACTAAAATTGAGAACACTTGTGAGATTGCTAAGAGCATTAAAGATGAACTTCAAGAGAAGTATGAGGATTTGGAAAAGACTCATAAGTCTCTTGAAGAACAATATAGAATTCTTTCAACTTTCACATCCTCCTCAAATAATTCCTCTCATGCTTCCACTAGCAAAGGATGTGATAGATGCTATAATATTGATGTTGATGATTGTGCTACTAATATCAAATTGATTGATGATTTGAACAAGAAAGTAAAAGCTCTTGAAAGCAAAATACAACATGAGAAAGATGCTGTTGATGATGAGAAGGCAAAGTATGCAAGAGGTGCATACTCATATACTAGAATGCCACATGCCATGGATGACATTGGTTATGTTGAGGGTGCCAAGCATAATGCTCGGAAGAACAAGAATGGGAAGGAATTCCTTAAGTTCACCAAGGAAGGATCTTACCAAAAGAAGCAAGCCAAGAACAAGAATATTAATTATTTTTCTTTTGTTAATGATTCTCATGCTAATATGTCTAATGCTACTTGTGCACTCTTTCATGATTTGGATGCTTCATATGTGCTCATTAGAAACATGCATGGACATGTGTTTGCCAAATATGTTGGGCCACACAACAAGAGGCCAAAACCCTGTGTGTGGGTGCCCAAAGTGCTGGTGACTAACGTAAAAGGACCCAAGCAAATTTGGGTACCTAAAAACAAAGCTTAATTTGTTTTGTAGGACTATGTCTCCGGAGGATCTAGTTGGGTGATTGATAGTGGATGCACCAATCATATGACCGGAGACAAAAATATGTTCAAGTCATTCGAGCCAAGTCATAACAAAAATGAGTACATCACATTTGGTGACAATGGAATGGGACAAGTACTAGGTTATGGTAAAGTCCCTCTCACTCCTTCATATTGCCTCTCTAAGGTGATGCTTGTTGATCATGTTGACTTCAATCTTTTGTCCATTTCATAATTTTGTAAAATGGGCTATGATTGTTTGTTCAACGAATGTGGTGTGACCGTCTATAAGAGGAGTGATGGCTCGGTTGCTTTTAAGGGTGTGCTTAAAGGAAAGCTTTATGTTGTGGACTTCTCCACGGATGAAGCTAGACTTGGTACATGCTTATTAGCAAAGTCCAACATGGGATGGTTGTGGCATAGAAGGCTAGCCCATGTTGGTATGAGAAATCTTCACAAACTCCAAAAGGGCGGCCACATCATAGGACTAACCGACGTTTGCTTTGAGAAGGATAAAATTTGTAGTGCATGCCAAGCTGGAAAGCAAGTTGGAGCATCACATCCCGCCAAGAATGTGATGACCACCACGAGGCCATTGGGGATGTTGCACATGGACCTCTTCGGCCCTGTCTCCTACATAAGTATTGGTGGTAACAAATATGGTCTTGTAATTGTTGATGACTTTTCTCACTTCACGTGGGTATTCTTTTTGCATGATAAAGGTGAAGTAAAAGATGTGCTCAAGACGTTCATGAAAAGAGCACAAAATGAATATGAAGTCAAGATCAAGAAAATAAGGAGTGACAACGGCACCGAATTCAAGAACACTCAAGTTGAAGAGTATCTCGATGAAGAAGGCATCAAGCATGAATTTTTGGCACCCTACTCCCCTCAACAAAATGGGATATCCGAAAGAAAGAACCACACGCTCATTGAGATGGCAAGAACAATGCTTGATGAATACAAGACGTCCGACCACTTTTGGACCGAGGCCGTCAACACCGCATGTCATGCCTCCAACCGGTTGTATCTCCATCGATTATTGAAGAAAACACCATATGAGCTACTAACCGGTAACAAGCCTAATATTTCCTACTTTCGTGTTTTTGGGAGCAAATGCTTTATGCTAAACAAGAAACCCAAGACTTCTAAGTTTGCTCCAAAAGTTGATGAAGGTTTCTTGCTTGGTTATGGGTCGAATGTTCATGCCTATCGTGTATTCAATAAAACCACCGGTTGTGTTGAAGTTTCACGTGATGTGACATTCGATGAATCTAATGGCTCTCAAGGGGAGCAAGTTGTTAATGATGGTGTAGATGATGAAGCTCCTAGAAGTGTAATAAAAAGGATGACCATTGGTGATGTGAGACCACAAGAAACATCAAGTATTGAAAATCAACCCTCTCCCTCAAGACAAAACCAACATAATGAGAATAAGGAGTTAGATCACGCAAGTGGTCAAGATCAAGATGTTGGGAATCATGAACAAGCATCAAGCAATAATTCTCAAAGACATGATGAAGAGGTTGATAAAGATGGTGGTCAAGAAAGCTCACACCCACCACACCCAAGAGTGCATCAAAATGTACAACGTGATCACCCCGTCGAGCAAATTCTTGGAGATATTGACAAGGGAGTAATCACTAGATCTCGAGTTAGTAACTTTTGTGAACATTACTCTTTTGTCTCTTCTATGGAGCCATTTAGGGTAGAACAAGCACTTGAGGATACGGATTGGGTGATGGCCATGCAAGAAGAGTTGAACAACTTCACAAGAAATGAAGTGTGGACACTGGAGGAAAGGCCAAAGAACAAGAATGTTGTGGGCACCAAATGGGTGTTCCACAACAAACAAAATGAAGATGGTGTTGTGACAAGAAACAAGGCAAGGCTCGTGGCAAAGGGGTATTCACAAGTGGAAGGTTTGGATTTTGATGAAACTTATGCCCCCGTAGCAAGGCTTGAATCTATTAGAATACTACTTGCTTTTGCTACTCACCATGATTTTAAGTTGTACCAAATGGACGTGAAAAGTGCATTTCTAAACGGGCCAATCAAGGAAGAAGTGTATGTGGAGCAACCACCGGGCTTTGAAGACTCTAAGTATCCTAACCATGTTTATAAACTCCATAAGGCGCTCTATGGGCTTAAGCAAGCCCCGAGAGCATGGTATGAATGCCTTAGGGATTTTCTTGTTAAAAAGGGTTTTGTCATTGGCAAGGCCGATCCAACCCTCTTCACTAAGTGTCTTGGTGATGATATCTTTGTATGCCAAATATATGTCGATGACATTATATTTGGTTCTGCTAACCAAACCTTTTGTGATGAATTTAGCAAGATAATGACCAAAAGGTTCGAGATGTCCATGATGGGAGAATCGACATTCTTTCTAGGCTTCCAAGTGAAGCAACTCAAGGAGGGCACCTTCATATGTCAAGCAAAGTACACACAAGACCTGTTGAAGAAATTTGACATGGACAAGGCAAAGCCCATCAAAACTCCCATGCCGATAAATGGTCACCTCGACCTCAACAAAAATGATGAACCCGTTGATCAAAAGGTATATCGCTCGATAATTGGCTCGTTGCTTTATCTTTGTGCATCTAGGCCTGATATCATGCTTAGTGTGTGCATGTGTGCACGTTTTCAAGCCGCTCCTATGGAGTGTCACATGGTGGTTGTTAAGAGAATATTGAGATATTTGGTTCACACACCCAACCTAGGGCTTTGGTACCCCAAGGGCTCAAAGTTCAACCTATTAGGCTATTCTGATGCGGATTATGCCGGGGATAAGATAGATAGAAAGAGCACCTCCGGGACATGCCAATTCTTGGGTAGGTCCCTAGTGTCATGGTCATCCAAGAAACAAAACTCCGTTGCACTTTCCACGGCCGAAGCGGAGTATGTTGCAGCTGGTAGTTGTTGTGCACAACTACTTTGGATGAGACAAACTCTAAGGGATTACGGTTACAAGTTGAACCGTGTTCCACTCCTATGTGACAATGAGAGTGCTATAAAGCTTGCTTATAACCCCATTGAGCATTCGCGCACAAAGCATATAGATATCCGCCACCACTTTTTGAGAGATCATTCCATCAAAGGGGATATCGAAGTTAGCCATGTGAGAACCAAAGATCAACTAGCCGATATATTCACCAAGCCCCTAGATGAGAAGAGATTTTGCTATCTTAGGAGTGAACTAAATATTCTTGACTCTAGCAATGTGATGTAGAGAATGTGCACATCTGAATGGTGATTGTTTTGTTATTACAAAAATTATTGTTTTATGTCAAAAACCTATTATTTGTGCTATTGAAGCTGGTTTTTGATCACTAGATCCAATCTTGACAAAATATGGCCATTGTTATGTTTTGTTGATTGTTGGCTGACCATAATATGTCAAGACTTTCCATCAAACTATTTTTAAAGAAAATAAAAATCCTCTACTCTTTCCTGGCTGGACTCTAATCTCTCTGGTTATTCTGGCGTCGGGCAAGTCCGACTAGCATTGGACAAGTCCGACGGTCTAGGTTTCGACCCTTTTAACCCAGCCCGACTTACCCCTTCGGTAAACCCTTCCTCATTCATCTCCCTCACATTCTCTCTCCTCAAGAACGCCCCCATTGGCGGCACCAAGGCGATCTCCCTCTCCCACCATCCATTAGAGCAAGTTTGGAGGTCAAGAGGTCCTCCTCCATCTAAGAAGTCCGATCCCCCATCGTTTTTGCAAGGTTTAACCCTATTCTCCTCTCTCTCTCTTAGGGTTAGGGATATCGATCTATACTAGTGTCAAATCTTGTTCCCTTGCATATTTGATCCATGGAAGTAGCCTCTAGTTAGTTGTTAGTGGAGTAGAAGAAGTTTGGGTACTTGTGGTAGGTGGATTTGTGAAGGATCTAGGTTTTTGGAAAAACTGCGTGTCATCGGACAAGTCCGACGCATCGGACTTGCTCGATGATTATCGGACATGTCCAATGACCTGCAGTTTCTTCAAAAACCTAAACTCTTTATTGATTCTCCTCACCCCTATTCCTCTTTTTGACTCCCTCCTAACTTGTTGCTCGCCACATTTTCTCAGCATGTCTGACATGGAAGCATCCCCCCTGAGGGAGAAGAGGACCAAGACCAGCGAAGACCAAGGTCAGAGCCAACCCCCAAAGAGGAGGAAGGCCACTGCTGGGCGGATCCGCCACACCAAACTGAAAGCTCCAACTGATAGAGAGGAGTCGGAAGAGACAAATGAGCTTGACAGTGTCATGCATCCTTCAGCAGAAATGGAGAACTCTGACCGTGGCATTGTGAACTACTTTCATGCCTCCATTAAGACCTGCTCAGAGGCAAGGTTAACCAACTTCTATGCTGATGAGAAAGAAGCTTTTGATTTCCGCTTTCATGCACATTTTCATGCGGATTGGTACCGTTCCACCTATCTACGCATGAAGAATGCAGTGGTTGAGATGAAGTGGCTTGATTGGGATCGCATGAAGACAAGGGAGCATCCATTACTCGATCAAGTGCTGGCTGCCTGTGAGCATCATGGTCTCAAGACCTTCCTGACTTTCCAGTACTCCTGGAATAGGGAAATCATAGCTCAGTTTTACTCAACTGTCTATTTTGATGAAGATGCCAAAACCATGTCCTGGATGATGAATGGCACCAAGTATACCTGCTCCCAGAACCAGTTTGCTGGTATGATTGGACTTAAGCACACACGCAAGGAAAGGCACAAGGTTCACAAGGGAAATCATATGGATGTTGAGGACATGAGGTACATGTATGTGGACCCGGATAACTGCTCTCCTCCCAACTCCAGTGGGCTGAAACCTTTCTTCTCAGTCTTGTTTCGGATCTGCAGAAGTACCTTAACTCCAAGGGGAGGCAATTCTGACCGTATTCCTGCCTTTCAGAGGGATATTCTGCACTGGGTTCATGGGAATAGAAAATTTGATGTATTTGACTATGTCTATCAGAAAATGTGGGACATCTCCATCTCTCCCAAGCGTGGCTGTGGATACGCTCCTCAAATCATGTTCATGATTGAGAAGGTGTCGGGCTTAACCTTCAACAAGGATATGAAGCATCTGAGCCTCAAACCTCAGATTACTTCTAACTGGACTCCCGACACCACCTCTGGATAGTTCTTTGGAGCAGCTCAGCCTCCATCTTCAGCTGCACCACCTCAGCCACCTCGGGCTGCCTCTCGGGGCACTGGATCCTCTCATGTGCCTCCGCCTCCTCGCAGCAAGAGAAGCGGGATTATGAAGATGTTCAAATCCCTTATGAGCATGTGCAGGAGCATTAACCAGAGGCTTGACGTCATTGAGAGGAATCAAAAGGGTCTCTATGACCATTTTGGTATTGAGACTCCTCCTCCACCGTCCCCAGCTGAAGGCTCACCTCCTCCTACTCATGATGACCCCACCTTCACCGTCGAGGAGATGAACTATTTTGGGTACCATCCGACTCCTCCTCCTTTCTCCTCTGGCGCAGGTTCGAGTGCTCAACACATTCGCTTTGAGGATGACGACGGCGAGGGTGGTGAAGATCAAGCTGCCTATGCTCCTCGCCAGCGCAAAGGGAAAGAACCGGCCATTGATGAGGAAGAAGAGGAAGAAGGCGATGATGATGATGAAGACTATGAGTTCTCCGACGACTAGAGCTCTCATCACCTTCTACCCGCACTTTTCTCCTTTTTGGGTGTCTTGATGCCAAAGGGGGAGAAGTGTAGTTATTTTAGTTATTTTTATTTTATCATCTTAGTTTGTGAGTTGTGAGCGAGTTTGGAGTTGAACTATTTATGACACTATTTTGTTTGTAAAACTCTATTTTACTACCTATGTGGTTGGTTTGTGCACTTTATTTGCTTATTGTATTGGTACATCGTTGATTATCTTGTTATTTGCATTTCGTCTATCTTGTGTGATCAATTGGTGCAAATTAACATGTATGCATAGTTTTTGGGGGAGCTCTCACATTTTTTAAATATATGCACTTGTTATTATCTCATATCCTCTCACTCATGCACACATTTTGGGGGAGCTCCTCATCACAAACTAAACCTTTATTGCATATTTTTATGAAATTTAGTTGTATTGTCATCAATCACCAAAAAGAGGGAGATTGAAGGTGCATCTAGGCCCTTAATTTTATTTTGGTGATTGGCGTCAATACAATTAAGAACAGACTAATCTTTTAATGAGCATATGTGTAGATTATGGTACAAAGTTTGGTGATTAAATGCATAGAAACAAAAAGGGAGAAAAGAAGATGGCGAAGTGCTTCAAGATGAAATTCAAAATATGCTCAAGAATGAAGTTCATGGTTTTTTATTTTAAATCTTGAGTATAGGAAAAGCCGTACTATTAAGAGGGACACAAAAGTGTGAAGCGGAGGTGAACTAAGTGCAAAATTCCCCTTTCCAGGCCAAATAAAATTTTCCAGGACAAAATCATCAGACTTGTCCGACCCATCGGACAAGTCCATCGGACTCCAGTAGCTCTGCCACTCTAGGTCGTCGGACATGTCCGATGGTAATCGGACTTGTCCGATGACCAGAGGAAAGTGTGACGCATCGGACACTTTCATCGGAGTACAGTTCCCCTGCCACCCTATTTTCATCGGACTTGTCCGATGGACAAGACTTGTCCGAGCCATCGGACAAGTCCATCGGATTCCAGTTCCTCTGCCCCTCTTGTGCCTTCGAACATGTCCGATGGCCATCGGACTTGTCCGATGGTCATCTTATCCGAGGCATCGGGCAAGCTTGTCGGACTCCAGTTTCTGCGGCATCTTGATTCATCGGACATGTCCGATGACCATCGGACTTGTCTGACACAAATCTTAGAAATTGGGTCTCCAACGACTCTTTTCTCCATTGGGCTATAAATAGAACCCCTCTTCGCCCTTTGGCCGGTTGGTCACTCATTCCACTCAAAAACACTCTCAAGCTCACTTTGCTCTCCCCAACTCTCCTCCCTTGCCTCCACTCTTGATTTGTGAAGGGATTGAGAGAAGATTGAAGTGCTCCATTGACTCCAAGCTTCCATCCTCTTGAGCACTTGGTTCATCCTCACCGCCGATGACTATTGTGTTTGTTACTCTTGGGGATTCATCCCCTAGATGGTTAGAGGTGCTCGTAGAGCTTCCAACTTGTGTGGTGACGCCTCGGAAAGTTTGTATTGACTCCTCCTTCTTGGAGTTTCTCATGGAAAACCAAGTTTGATCTTTGTGGTCACTTGGAGAGGTTAGGGTTGAAAGAGACCCGGTCCTTCGTGGATCCCTCAATAGAGACGTAGGCTTCTTTGTGGAGCTGAACTTCGGTGAACAAATCTTGTGCCTTACTTGTGCTTTTAATTACTTGTCTCTCATTTACTTGTTCTTGCTCATAAACTTGCTAGTTAGGGTTTGCTTCGTATTTCTTAAATTAACTTGTGTAGGTTGCTTGCTAGTTCCTCTCCTTATTTTTACAGCTTCCGCTTGCTTATATTCACTTGCTCCTAGCTTGCCTTACACTGGTTCTAATATTTACCCGGTCGATCTACTTTTCTATCTCATGCCATCGGACAAATCGTCGGACTTTCCCCAGAATCGTTGGACAAGTCCGACACTACGCATTTAACTTTTATTATTAAGTGAATTTTAGGGATAATTGCTTATTCACCCCCCTCTAGGCACTTTCAACCACAAGCACGCAAATGTGCAGCAACGCGCAGCTGAGTCTGCCGAAACCGGACCTTCCGGTTTCCAAAACCGGAGCCACCGGTTTTCGCGGGCTCGCCGCAAAAACCAATGAACGTCTACCTGGGAGGGATCCCATCGGGGCAAGCGCACTCTTAGGTTGTCCTAGCGTCGGCAGGCCAGCTGGGACGCCTTCAAACGCCGTAGACACGAAGAAGAACAACAATTAGGGTTGAGATTGGAATTTAGTGTAGAAAGCAAAAGAATAAAGGTAATGATGTAGATTGATTTGTTTCGATTGGGTGTGGATGCCTCAATCGGCTGTGGCCCTTTATATATAAAGGGTGGAAGGTCTTGCCCCGTAAGAAATCGAGATTTACATGATACACATGAAGAAAACTAACTCTAACTTGGTCTGGATCATGAAAACCGGACCCTCCGGTTTGTAAAACCGGACCATCCAGTTTTACAGTCTGTGAGCATCTTCCAAATGTCATAACTTTCTCGTCCGGACTCCAAAATAGGTGTTCCATATGTCCGTTTTGATCCTCTCGACAAGGGCTTCATCATGGAGACTTCAAATAATTATTTTGGATTGCTCTTCATACCTTTACATGCACTTCTTTGTTTCTTGAGTGAAACTTAGCCAAGATACTTAGGAAATATGCTCACTACTTGCAAAACATGTCTAAATACCGAATATATGAAATAATCAACATTATCCTTGATTTAGACAATTTTGACCATTATGTGTCTGCCAAAATTGGATGCTCCGGTTTTGTAAACCGGACACTACGGTTTCCCAGATTGTATATTTTGGTCGTCAACACTATTCAAGCTCGAGCTCTAGCACTCTCATGTTCTCCTCCCTCTGAAGTGCCGCCTGACGTTCCCTTAGCAAGCGCTCTTTCGCTACCTTGTGCACAACCTCCGCCTGCTCCACCATAAGCTGGCTCCTGACAGTTTCTCCTCCAGCAACTTCTCGTTCAACCACGTTCACCTTATACGACACTTCCTCAAATAGTGCCCTATAGCATCCTACACGACTCGCTGCCCGACCTCAGCCACAACTTTTGAAGTCCTCCTCCCCCCACCCCCACCCCCACCCCTCGCATTGACACTTGCAGATCTTCGCACCTCACCTATGAGTTACCACTGGCTGACCCACCGAGGGTGCCGCCCTCTTGCTTCTGACCATCTCTTGTGCTCTTTTTTCTCGGTTCCCATGGATGACACCATCTGTTGTGGTCACTAGTCCAAAACAAACTCGATGGTCTTGCTAGAGAAGATTTTCCGAAGAGATGTTGTCCAAAGGACACCCCACAACATAGCCTCTTAGGACACGCCTGAATGGGGATACGAGACAACATGCAACACAAACATGCTTAAGACCTAGTGGATCTTTCAGATAAGATCTTTATTAGATGGACCAGATCCGTACCAAATGCTCTATACGGGTAAAGTGATTAAATGACGACCGATGTGACGGCTTAGAGTATCATTATAGCATCATGCCCACCTACCACTATAAGTAAATTTACATGCTTATCCACTATTAGAGGGAGGGACAAAATGATCGGTCCGTATCTAGTTAAGGGGCAAAAAAAAAAATGTTAATCTAATAATGTTGTCCTCTTTACTGAAATAAATACATCACATCCTCGTTAGTAATGTTGCGTCTTCTTTGAGTGCTACTATTATGTATATAATCTAAACAATAGGAATGGAAGCGGTCGGAAACAATCAGAAGAAGCCTCAATTATTTTTGCTTCATATTTCTAGAAGTGAAATTGATAACGGTATTGACAGAAACGAATATGGCGTCAATATTTTAGTAGTCAAAAATGATATTATTGCAACAAAACAAATCATATTAATCAGGAATCGATATTAATGTAAGGATCGAGGAATAACAAGAGGGAGGGGGGGGTTGATTGGACCGAGATGGACCATTTGATCAATGTTCACTAATCAGTTCTGCACACCTCGTTAACGACAAGTCCTATGCAATTCTAAGGAGCCAAGATTCTAGCAGTTCTAATAAAATAATGCGATGCAAGCAAAGCCAAGCCAAGCCAATCAACAAGCTCATGGAAGCCCTATCTCTACTTACACATAAGTGTAGAATTAAGGACGATAAGTAAGGAGAGGGTTTAAAGAATGCTCCTTGATTTTAGTCTGAGGTCTCACATGGATGGCAGCTTCCCTAATCCTCCTTGGATCAACTCACACCGGAGTATCGATCTCTTCCGCCAATCAATGGTGGAGTCCTTGCACATAAGCTCGTATCACTCCAAGTGAAGACACCGTCACGTAACCGCTACCACCAAGGAAAAAGCTTGCCTCCGTCAAGGACTTGCTGCACTATCATAGTGCAAGCACATGCGCTCTCTTCTTGACTCCCCTTTTAAAGGTAAGCTCCCACCATTTACAGACTTGTGATTTCCTTCACAACCAATCACGATAGACTCAATCACCGATACCTTACTGGTCGAGGCCCTACCATAAACCAAGAGTAAAAACACGAGTCACTCTCTACAACCTTACTAGGCTTAAGATGAAGGGATGCTCTTGTTACTCTCCTTGACACTCAAAGATAGCTTTCAAATCTTTACACAAGTGTCATATCTTCTCCTCTTGGCCGAGAGAGCTCTCCACGAGTTGGACAACAACTATTTATAGGCTCCAACCACTCCACTAGTTGTTGCCAAAAAACTGACTGCTGTGGAGTCAACCGCCATTCATTACGGTGACAAGTTACCGTACCTTACGGTGACCTCGAAGTATTCATTCTTTAGTATTAGCCGTTCAATGGCTAGGTCACCGTACCTTACGGTGACTCCATCTCCTTCTTATGTCGACCACTGAATCCTAGTGTCTTCTCTGTAGAAATTCCTTGTTAGTCCACCGTATCATACAACGATCACGTCGTATCCTCCACAAAACTATCCTTTGTCCTGGACTTCTCTTCCTCTCTGGGTCATCATATCATACGGTGATGTCGTCATCACTTTCATAGAGACGTCCATTTTTTTGGTTTTCACTGCGTTGGCTCCACCGTAACTTACATCAACTGATAGGTGTAGAGTGCCCGATCTTTCGGCGAGTGGAGATAACTTCGATTTGGTGGATGTTGACCCTCACGATCCGACTACGACGAGCAAGCCGAAGCGCCAATGCAATCGCTGAACCAACTTCCGGAGGATATTAACCTTGCGGTAAACAAGATCAACCTGATCACGAGGATCAATTCTTACGCGCAATCGAAGAACGAGCAAGAATTAGAGGCGAGCAATCTGATGTATTGCACGAAGGTGGAGTTCTGAATTCACGTCGAGAGACGGATGTATAGCTAAGCTAAACTTAAAACAAAACTCAAAGATTACAAGGGGCGCAGCCCTTGACTATATAGGGGGAGGACGAGGCATCTAGGGCCGGCTGAAGTGGAGAGGCGCGCGGTGGAGAGGGAGTCGTGCGACTTGGGCCACGTGGGCCTTCGGGCGACATCATCCTGGGCCGTCGTTCCTTAGCATCAAAACCGTCTTCAATTCCTGGGCTCGAGCTCTAGTGATTGGGCCCTTGTACGTCGTCGTCTCGTTAGAAGATGGATCCGTAACTCGAGGAGGCGCGACGACGAGAGGTGGAAGCGTGACAGCTTGGTTTGGCGTGCCATCTTCCGTCGTCATTATTCGTATGTCGTTGATGTCCTCATCATCCTCCCCTTCTTGAAGTGAAGTCGTCCTCGACGGCAACTCATCATCCTCACCCAAGTATGGTTTCAAATCTGCAACATTAAAACTAGTGGAAACACCAAACTCCATGGGCAAGTCAAGAACATAAGCATTATCGTTAATCTTGGTTAGCACTTTAAAAGGACCAGCAGCACGAGGCATCAGTTTAGAACGACGCAAAGTAGGAAATCTATCTTTACGCAAGTGCAACCAAACCAAATCACCAGGTTCAAAAGAAATATGTTTTCTACCTTTACTACCAGCAACTTGATACTTTTTATTAGCAATGGCAATGTTGTGTTGTGTTTCTTCATGCAATTGTTTCATGTGATCAATATGAGCAAGAGCATCAAGATGTGGTTCATCCTCAGCATCAATAGCAAACAAATCAATAGGCGCCTTAGGAACATAGCCATAAACAACCTCAAAAGGACACATCTTAGTGGCAGAATGTGTAGCATGATTATAAGCAAATTCAACATGAGGTAAACAATCTTCCCAGCGTCTCAAATTTTTATCTAAAACAGCTCTAAGCATAGCAGACAAAGTTCTATTTACTACCTCAGTTTGCCCATCAGTTTGAGGATGACAAGTAGTACTGAACAGCAGCTTAGTTCCTAATTTATTCCAAAGAGAACGCCAAAAATGACTAAGAAATATAGCATCACGATCAGAGACAATTGTTTTAGGAATTCCATGCAATCTAACAATCTCTCTAAAGAACAATTCAACAACATTTGAGGCATCATCTGTTTTATGACAAGGTATTAAGTGAGCCATTTTAGAGAAACGATCAACAACCACAAAAATACTGTCCCTCCCCTTCTTAGTGCGAGGCAATCCCAAAACAAAATCCATCGAAATATCAAGCCAAGGAGAAGAGGGAACAGGCAAGGGCATATACAAACCATGATTACCCAAACGAGATTTAGCTTTTTGACATGTAGTACAGCGTGCAACAAGGCGCTCAACATCACGGCGCATCCGTGGCCAAAAGAAATGGTCGGCCAACACCTCATGTGTCTTGAAAACTCCGAAGTGACCCATAAGACCACCTCCATGCGCCTCCTGTAACAACAAAAGACGAACCGAGCTAGCTGGAATACACAGCTTGTTAGCACGAAACAGGAACCCATCCTGCATATGAAATTTGCCCCAAGGTTTGCCATCCTTACAATGCATCATAATATCATGAAAATCAGCATCATTCACATATTGATCTTTCAAAGCTTGCAAACCAAATATTTTAAAGTCTAATTGGGACAGCATCACATAACGACGAGACAAAGCATCGGCAATCACATTTTCCTTCCCGTTTTTATGTTTAATGATGTATGGAAAAGATTCAATAAATTCAACCCATTTAGCATGTCGACGATTCAGATTAGTTTGGGTTCTAATATGTTTCAAAGCCTCATGATCAGAATGAATAATAAATTCGCGAGGCCATAAATAATGCTGCCATGTTTGCAAAGTTCTTACTAAAGCATAAAGTTCTTTATCATAAGTGGAATATTTAAGAGCAGCACCACTTAACTTCTCACTAAAATAAGCAATGGGTTTATGATCTTGCAACAAAACAGCACCCAAACCAATTCCACTAGCATCACATTCCAATTCAAACACTTTATCAAAATTAGGCAATTGTAAGAGAGGAGCATGAGTTAACCGTTCCTTTAAAGTGTTGAATGCGTCGTCTTGTGGTGCGTCCCACTCAAATGGCGCACCCTTCTTGGTCAGCTCATGTAATGGTGCAGCAATAGAACTGAAATCCCGCACAAAACGACGATAGAAGCCTGCAAGACCAAGAAAACTGCGAACCTGTGTGACCGTCGTCGGTTGGGGCCAACTCTGAATGGCGTCCACCTTGCTGCTATCGACCTCAATGCCCTGTGGAGTAACAACATATCCAAGAAACGAAACACGTTGCGTGCAAAAAGTGCATTTTTCCATGTTCCCAAACAAGTGAGCAGCACGCAAAGCACCAAAAACAGCACGTAAATGATCTAAATGCTCATTCATGGATTTGCTATATATAAGGATATCATCAAAATAGACAACAACAAATATTCCAATGAAAGGCCGAAGAACTTCATTCATTAAGCGCATAAAAGTGCTAGGAGCATTAGACAATCCAAACGGCATAACCAACCATTCATACAAGCCAAATTTAGTTTTAAAAGCCGTTTTCCATTCATCTCCTAATTTCATTCTTATTTGATGGTAACCACTACGCAAATCAACCTTAGAGAAAATTGTGGCACCACTAAGTTCATCAAGCATATCATCAAGGCGTGGTATAGGATATCGATAACGAATTGTAATATTGTTAATTGCACGACAATCTACACACATACGCCAAGAACCATCTTTCTTAGGAACAAGCAAAACAGGAACCGAACAAGGGCTGAGAGACTCACGAATGTAACCTTTATCAAGCAATGCCTGCACTTGACGCTGAATTTCTTTCGTCTCCTCAGGATTTGTGCGGTACGGGGCGCGATTAGGAAGCTGTGCGCCTGGAATTAAATCAATCTGATGTTCTATGCCACGAATAGGAGGAAGACCCGGCGGCAATTCAGTGGGAAAAACATCTTTATAGACCTGCAAAAGGTTAGCAACAGCAGGAGGAATATGCAACATAGGCGCCTCATCTAGTGAAACAAGCATACGAGAGCAAACCAGCGCATAGCAAAGCAGATTAGCATCATGTAATTCATCAAAATCAGCACGTGTAGCAAGCAAGATAGGGTTATTCAATTTGATCTCATGTTGAACAGGTGCAACAGGAGGCGAAGTAACCAATTTTGCAGCTTTTGTCGCTCGAGCAATATCATCTTTAAGAACTTGTTCAGGTGTCATAGGATGAATAACAATTTTCTGACCCTTGAACATGAAGGAATAATAATTGGAGCGACCATGATGAACACTATCAACATCATATTGCCATGGACGGCCAAGCAACAAAGAGCATGCTTCCATTGGAACAACATCACAATCTACAAAATCAGAATAGGCGCCAAGAGAGAAAGGAACACGTACCGAGCGCGTTACCTTTATTTTGCCGCCATCATTAAGCCATTGAACGTGATAAGGATGTGGATGCTTCCTTGTTGGCAATGACAACTGCTCCACCAAGGTCGTACTAGCCAAATTGTTGCAACTGCCACCATCGATGATTATACGGACCGCTCGTTCTTGCACAACGCCTTTGATATGAAAAATGTTGTGGCGCTGATGCTTTTCATCCTGAACGACCTGTGTACTAAGAACACGCTGCACAACAAGAGTGGCATACCTGTCGGCGGCACTAGAGTCGACATGAAGCTCCGTATTATCTGCATGATTAGTGGCAAGCATAGTCTGCTGAATATCCTCAGAATCACTAGCAGAAGAATACCCACCGTCGTCACGAATCAACATAGTTCGTTTATTTGGACAATCGCGTATCACATGACCAAATCCTCGGCAACGGTGACACTGAATATCACGAGCTCGTCCAGACGACGAGGAGGACGGCACGAACGAGGCAGATTTGGCCGTGGATGGAGCACTCGACTTGGACGTGGTCGAGGAGTGGTCGCGCGACGTGGAAGGAGGTGTCGACCGTGGAGCTGAAGGCGTCTTGGACCCTACAAAAATGTTAGGTCTTGACGAAGATTGTCGATCCTGCACTTCACGTTCAGCTTTACAAGCATATTCAAATAAGGTGGTCATATCATCATAATGCTTATAATCAAGAATATTCTGAATTTCACGATTTAACCCACCCCTAAAGCGAGCCATAGCAGCATCATCCAGTTCAACTAAACCACAGCGAATCATACCCTTTTGCAAAGCTTGATAATAATCCTCTACGGAAAGTGAACCTTGTTGAAAACGCTGCATTTGATTAAGCAAATCTCTAGCATAATATGACGGCACAAAACGATGACGCATAGCAGCTTTTAATGCCGTCCAAGTGGCTGGAATATTATCAGGATATCTTTGTCTATACTCACGCCACCAAAGTAAAGCAAATTCAGTAAATTCACTAATAGCAGCCTTAACTTGTAAATTAGCAGGAATATCATGGCATGCAAATTTTTGTTCAACCTCTAATTCCCAATCAAGATAAGCACCCGGATCATATTTGCCATTAAAAGTGGGAATACGAAATTTTATTTTGGCAAAAGAATCATTAATAGGAACACGTACCTTACGAGCACGACCACGGCGATTGTCGTCGTCCTGCTCGGTGTCGGCGCCGTAGTCACGTGCATGTTGCAACTCCGTGAGCTGCGTCGTCATGGTCCCAAGCTGCGTCGACATGGCCTCAAGACGAGTCATGATCGTCGCGAGCGTGGTGCGGGCAGCCGTATCAGCGAGGTCCAGTTGATCAAAACGCTCATTCGACGAAGTGACCGTAGAGTCAAGTCTCTCGTGCATCGTCTTCATGTCGTTTTGTAGACCGTCAACCTGTGCCTGGACATCCTGGAGGGTGAGCTCCTCCGACTTCGAGCTGTTTTCTGCCATAGAAACACAAGCAATACAAAAAGCGGGATCCTACAACGAGAGGTGAGTGGTGGGTGAAAAGCTCAATCAAAAAGCTGTTATCAAATTCTTACCCGTCCTTACCAAGCACGCAAGCGTGAACTGCAACCACAGGTAAAACCGGTGGAAGATTGGAGGAGCGATTGCGTGGTGAAACAAAAACCTGCTCGTAGTAGAAAATTTGTGGGGCTAGGAGGCTGCACTCAATCCAAGGGTTAGCACAATTCAAACAATAACTGCAGAGCTGAATAATGGTGCTAAACGCGAAAAGATTGCTGCCGGTAGAAGTGCAAGAGGAAGGAAAAAAAAAGGATCAAAACAAAGTGCAGCAAGAACGCGTCGCCTGTGTTGCTCGGCCGCTCTTTTTTTTTTCTCTCTTTTTTTTCTCTCTTTTTTTCTTTTTTCTTTTTTTTTTCTTTTTTTTTCTTTTTTTTTCTCTTTTTTTTAATACTTTTTGCTGAAAATATAAACAATGAGACCTCAAATAAGCAATTAAGCACAAGCACTTTTTTTTTTTGAGGCAGGGGTAGAACGGTAATAAAATGATGTAACCGAGTAGGACTCGATCAGCGAGGCGAGCGGGACACACAAAACCGAACAGAAACAAACACAGGGCGAGGCGAGCGGGTCACGACGTAACCGAGTAGGACTCGATCAGTGAGGCGAGCGGGTCACGACGTAACCGAGTAGGACTCGATCATCGAGGCAGTGATTGACCCGGACTCACGGTGCAGCGGATAAATTTGGCAAGCGAGACGGGATAAACAGATGCGGCGGAAAGCAAACTGTGATGGTGAAAACACGCGGCACGGCGGAGGGATACGACGATGATAGGAAGAAAACGATGAAACATAGTGTACCAGCAACGATCAAAAGCGAAAGCACAAAAACTCAACAACTTAAATTATTGAACGAAAGTGCGAGGCTCAAAACCGTACTGGGGTAAACTTTTTTTTTGTAATTTTTGGTTTATGTGGACTTGGATAAAACTCACCGAGAAACACTGGAATCTGATACCACTTGATAGGTGTAGAGTGCCCGATCTTTCGGCGAGTGGAGATAACTTCGATTTGGTGGATGTTGACCCTGACGATCCGACTACGACGAGCAAGCCGAAGCGCCAATGCAATCGCTGAACCAACTTCCGGAGGATATTAACCTTGCGGTAAACAAGATCAACCTGATCACGAGGATCAATTCTTACGCGCAATCGAAGAACGAGCAAGAATTAGAGGCGAGCAATCTGATGTATTGCACGAAGGTGGAGTTCTGAATTCACGTCGAGAGACGGATGTATAGCTAAGCTAAACTTAAAACAAAACTCAAAGATTACAAGGGGCGCAGCCCTTGACTATATAGGGGGAGGACGAGGCATCTAGGGCCGGCTGAAGTGGAGAGGCGCGCGGTGGAGAGGGAGTCGTGCGACTTGGGCCACGTGGGCCTTCGGGCGACATCATCCTGGGCCGTCGTTCCTTAGCATCAAAACCGTCTTCAATTCCTGGGCTCGAGCTCTAGTGATTGGGCCCTTGTACGTCGTCGTCTCGTTAGAAGATGGATCCGTAACTCGAGGAGGCGCGACGACGAGAGGTGGAAGCGTGACAGCTTGGTTTGGCGCGCCATCTTCCGTCGTCATTATTCGTATGTCGTTGATGTCCTCATCATCAACCTCGTCGTTCCTTACAGTGACCCCTTGCGTTTTGTCTTTAAAGACTAAAAAAGACTCTCTCGTAGAATAACAGCGGAAGACATCATAACACCACATGCAATCAACTAGGGGCACGGACGCCTAGTTGTAGTCCTCATCGATGTAGTCCATCTCTCCATCTTCTGAGCAACAGTTTATAATACAACAACAAAGGGAAATAGCAAGGGTGAGCACATGCCGTACTCAGCAAGTGGGGGAAAGTATGACATGCAAGCTGAATAGAAGAAAGGCTAACTTAATGGTTCATTTGCATAAATAAGCATCTATACCTAAGACCATTTGAAAAGTAATCCTATTTACTAGGTGAGTTGTAAAACCAAAACCCGTTAATGTCAAGTAGTTATGGCCCACACAGGACTATAATTCACATAGAATCCAGAGCCACCAACTCACACAGAGTTGAACAATTCACATAGAACACTATTCACTAAGAAGCCAGCCAATACCAACCAAACCAAACTTGGCTACCCACCAAGTTCACCCATAATCAACCCTCCTAAATGCGTGAAAGTTCCATGCCGCTCATGACCGTGAGCATGGTTGTTATAATAATTTTACACTCTGCAGAGGTTGCACAACTTTACCCACAGCTTGGTGATTTCATCACTATGTAGTGACTAGAGAGTCTCCATGTTGTCCAATTCACACTACAATAGGTGTGAAACCAGGAGATCACCATAAGGTCTTTCAAAGAGCTTCCCAACTTGCAAACTGCCCACCCTAAGGTTTCACTGCTGTGGAATTAAAACCGTTTCCCAGAAGTCCCCTCTAGCGCCATGGCTAGGAGTAAAACTGTCCATCGCCTAAGGCAAAAAGTAAAACCATTCCCTCCTCATCCCTCGACTGCTAGCAAAACTGAGGAGACATCTTGATACTCAACCAAGCCTACCCATATCAGCCCTATGCTTTGCGCTGTTTTCATGGTTACACATTCCATGAACCTACCCTTGTGATCCCAAGCAGGTACCACCATAATCCCACACTACTATATCGAGTACATGTGCATACCCGCACCATCCTCACCATCCTCCTGCTTGGATCACCTAGGTTCCATGTTGCTCAAAAGGATTACCCATCCCTCATGATCATTGTGTTAAAGTGGACCATTAGTCAAGATTAACATTAGACACTTCCATTCCCGACATAGCAAACTAAGCATGATGTACCCATACTAATAGACTACACCAAAACCCAAGGCGACAAGGAATAATATGGAACATGGTAATGACACATGGGATTCAATATTAACAAGCATGCATGTAGATAGAGAGGAATACAAAACATAGGTTCAATATGCATCAAGGACACTTGCCTAGTTCCCTTTGCTGCTGCTCAATGTCTTCAAGATGGAGATCCCGAAAGTTTTCTAACAGCGGTTCGTCTTCTCAACGTCACACCGGAAACACAAGCATACAAACAAACTAAGAAACAATATACCACACAGTAACAAATAACAATGAAAACAAAACTATGAAATAGTACGCGTTGCTAGGATCGCGTGAGCGCAAGAATTGCCTCAATCCGAGTTACGAGTAAAAAGTTATGAAGGTTTAAAGTTATAGGGTTAAAATAATAAATTAGCAAAATATTATGAAACAATATGAATAAATAATATTAAACACTACGATCACTCTGGTGCAAGAATTTCTTAGTTCCGAGCTACAGTTGAAAAGTTATGACAATTTGAAGTTTCAGGGGCTAAAACGTTAAAACAGACAAGTTTAGGGGCCTAAAAATAATTTGAGAAAAGTATAAGGGCCAAATTGTAAAATGTAAGTATAAAATATTTATGAAAATTTTAGGGACCAAAATGTAATTTATAAAATGTATAGTGACTAAATTGTAAAAATATGTAGGACTAAAACATAATTAATAAAATGTCCACGGGTGTTTTTGTAAAATTGCAAGACTAAAACAATTAATTAATAAATCAGGGGCCTAAATGTAAAATTACACATTAATAGATAATTAATCGATATACATAAATTAATTAATTCAATTAATAAAATTAATTCCCGTGGACTAGGTCCACGGGGTCGTGAACCAGTGTTAACCTAGAAGGTCCACGGTCCTCGATGGACCGCGCGCATACCCCTTCGAGGTGATCTAATCTGGGCCATCTAGATTAGATCGGAGGGCTGAGGCGGCTTCGGCGGGCAAGCGGCGACCGGCGATGGTGGAGACGGCGGCGCGCGTCGATCTCAGCCTACGGGCTATGAAACTCGGCGCCGACTGCACCAAACGAGAGAGGGGATCACAGGGAGACTCACCAGGGGCTTGCGGGCGGCGGGGAAGGTCGAAGGAGCGCAACCGGCAGCGAACTTACGGCCGTGAAATCCGGCGGCGGCGCTAGGGCTTGCGGGAGCGCGACAGGTGGCGGGGTTTGGGGAAAGGCGGTGCGGAGTGCGCGAGGCCCGCTATTTATGTGGCACGGGGCCGAAGTTGCCTTGGTGCGCACGCCGAGACGGGAAGGTGGCGGCGCCTGGCGGCGCGGCTCGGGCTAGGGTTGCGCGTGAGAGGGTGGGCCGAGGCGGGCTGGCGGGGCACGCCGGCTTGGTGGGCCATAGGAGGGGAAAAGGGATGAGAGGGGAGAGGGAAGTGTTGGGCCGACTTGCTCGTGGGCCTGGTAGGGCGAGCTCGAGGTGGGGAAAGGGGAGAGGGGGAGGGAGAAGTTGGGCCGCGGTAAAAGGGTTTCGGCCCAGAGGCCTGAGTGGGGTTTTGCTTTTTTCTCTTTTTTTTTTTCTAATTCTATTTCCTAAACCAAAACAAATCGATTACTAGTCGAATTTTCAAATAGTTTTTCACGCAATAAAGACCTAATAAATCTAATACAATAAATAAAAATAACAAAGATCATAAAAATAAATAATACAATAACCTAAATTAATTTATTATTTTATAAAATAACTCTTTTGCTTATAATAAATGATTACACTCTAATTAATTTAGGATAATTTTAATCTATTATAAAATGTTTTAAAAATTAGTGAAATTTTATGTCACATACCAAAATTTGAAATTTTGGGATGTGACAAGACTACCCCCCTTAACCGGAATCTCGTCCTGAGATTCTACGTGGCTAGCAGGAAAAGGGTAAAGGAAAACTCGTTTCTCATCTTTCATCTTTGATCTCTATCCACTTGATTGGCTAATGGTGTTCACTGTAGCAGCTGCTCCACAAGAACTCTTGATGCCCTATATCTTTCAATTGTACACTTCCATGTTTATCAGCCATGTGTTGGTACCCCATGTTGATAAGCTGGGTGGTGATCTCTACCCCCCCTGAAGTTCACACTTAGGGTCGAACAGAAACGTCCATCAACTCTTGTCCTCCAATTGTAACTATCTTCTCAATCCATGCACCAATTTGTAGCATTCTGAATTCTTTCATTGGCCAGATGGTCCATATGTCCTTCCTTGGGCAAGCTTCAAGCCATTGACAATATCAGCTACAAGTAAAGCATCAGATTCTTGTAACTAAAGGCTTTAGAAAGGCAGCATTGGAACTTTCCTGATAGTTGTGTATCTCTCTTTAGGGTTGTCTCTTCAACTCAGATTCACTCGGGTTGCTTTGAAGGACAATAGGGTTTATGGTTACAACAATAGCAGGCTTCTTGAACTCTACCGGACTTATGCTTCTTCTTGGATCACTTAGTTGGTGTCTTGTAGGTACCATCCTTGGCATGTTTCCTCTTCTTTTGTGACTTAAATGTTTCTTCTATGGGTGACACATGCGGGGTTGTTGGTGCAATACTAGAAGTTGTGTATTGCCTCTTCCACAGGCAGATCCCACTCTTACGATCGTTATTTGGAGCTGGTAGGGATAAAGGTGAACTATCTTGGGTATTGGCTTCGTCTTGTCAATGCTTCATTTAAAGAATCCAATGGTCGAGTTCAACATCTCCTCGAATTGGTTAGGTTATAAGTGACTAGAAAAGAATGGAATGATAGAAGTAAGAGAAAAAGGAATAGAGAGAAACGATAACCCCAACTAAACTAAAACTAGCTATAACTAATGATGCAATAACAAAGCTAATGCTTTGTAAGCACACTAACACTCAATCAAAGATCCAACTCAAACATAGCACACAACAACCAACACAAGCATACAGTTAGCAACGTTATTCTATTTAGCGATTATGTTGCTAGAATGGAAGGGTCCTAAACCACGGTTGTTCGAAAAGTCTTTCTTCATGTGGAGTGATGACCAATGCCCTTGGTGTGGTGAAGAGCCTTCGACTTCGACTTCATGATCTTTATCTTCATACTAGACAGAACGAGCTGGTACAATCTTCCTGGTCATCTGTCTTGTTCATGATAGCATAAGTCGACCAAAATAATATTTTGAAAGGGGCAAAGAAAATAGTAAAAATATCATTTCGTCCATCATTTGAGAATAGGCAAGTAAAGAGAAAATAAGAAGAAATGATATAAGGATTTTGTAGAAGTAAAAGTTTCCAAATACTAGTTTTGAAAATAGAACCTATGTCACGACCATATCTAGGCTTGCGTTCTACGGTCGATACGGCTCTGATACCACTTTAGTCACTCCCATTTTTAAGGACAAAACAAGTGCTTATCATATGTATGCCCGGGAACAAGTTTCACACATATCAACAGTAAAGTGGATAACAGTATAACCAATGTCATTATTAAAGCGTACCATTATTACATAAATAATTGTCTTTAAAGACTAAAAATGACTCTCTCATAGAATAATAGCGAAAGACACCATAACACCACAGGCAATCGACCGGGGGCACGCACGCCTAGTAGTAGTCCTCATCGATGTAGTCCATCTCTCCATCTTCTGAGCAGCACTTTATAGTACAACAACAAAGGGAAATAGCAAGGGTGAGCACATGCCGTACTCAGCAAGTGGGGGAAAGTATGACATGCAAGCTGAATAGAAGAAAGGCTAACATAATGGTTCATTTGCATAAATGAGCATCTATACCTATTTACTAAATGAGTTGTAAAACCAAAACCCGTTAATGTCAAGTAGTTATAGCCCACACAGAACTATAATTCACATAGAATCCCGAGCTACCAACTCACACAGAGTTGAACAATTCAGATAGAACACTATTCACTAAGAAGCCAGCCAATACCATCCAAACCAAACTTGGCTACCCACCAAGTTCACCCATAATCAACCCTCCTAAATGTGTGAAAGGTCCATGCCGCTCATGACCGTGAGCATGGTTCTTATAACAGTTTTACACTCTATAGAGGTTGCACAACTTTACCCACAGGTTGGTGATTTCATCACTATGCAGTGACTAGATAGTCTCCATGTTGTCCAATTCACACTACCTTAGGTGTGAAACCAGGAGATCATCACAAGGTCCTTCAAAGATCTTCCTAGCTTGCAAACAACCCATGCTAAGGTTTCACTGCTGTGGAATTAAAACTGTTCCTCAGAAGTCCCCTCTAGCGCCGTGGCTAGGAGTAAAACCGTCCATCGCCTGAGGCCGAAAGTAAAACCTTTCCGTCCTCATCCCTCGACTGCTAGCAAAACTGAGAAGACATCTTGATACTCAACCAAGCCTACCCATGTCAGCCCTGTGCTTTGCGCTATTTTTATGGTTACATATTCCACGAACCTATCCTTGTGATCCCAAACAGGTACCACCACAATCCCATAGTACTATACCGAGTACACGTGCATACCCGCACCATCCTCACCATCCTCCCATTTGGATCACCTAGGTTCTATGTTGCTCAAAAGGATTACCCATCCCTCATGATCATTATGTTAAAGTCGATCATTATTCAAGATTAACATTAGACACTTCCATTTCTGACATAGCAAACTAAGCATGACGTACCCATACTAATAGATTACACCAAAACCCAAGGCGGCAAGGAATAATATGGAACAGGGTAATGACACATGGGATTCAATATTAACAAGCATGCATGTAGATAGAGAGGAATACAAAACATAGGTTCAATATACATCAAGGACACTTGCCTTGTTTCCTTTGCTGCTGCTCAATGTTTTCAAGATGGAGATCCCGGAAGTTTTCTAACAGCGGTTCGTCTACTCAACGTCACACCAGAAACACAAGCATACAAACAAACTAAGAAACAACACACCACATAGTAACAAATAACAATGAAAACAAAACTATAAAATAGTACGCATTGCTATGATCGCGTGAGCGCAAGAATCACCTCAATCCGAGTTACGAGTAAAAAGTTACGAAGGTTTAAAGTTCTAGGGTTAAAATAATAAATTAGCAAAATATTATGAAACAATACGAATAAATAATATTAAACACTACGATCACTCCGGTGCAAGAATTTCTCAGTTCCGAGCTACGGTTGAAAAGTTATGACGATTTGATGTTTTAGGGGCTAAAATCTAAAAATTAACAAGTTTAGGGGGCTAAAAGTAATTTTAGAAAAGTATAAGGGCTAAATTGTAAAATGTAAGAATAAAATATTTATGAAAATTTTAGGGACCAAAATGTAATTTATAAAAGTGCAGGGACTGATTTGTAAAAAAATGTAGGACTAAAACATAATTAGTAAAATGTCCAGGAGTGTTTTTGTAAAATTGTAGGACTAAAATAATTAATTAATAAATCAGGGGCCTAAATGTAAATTACATATTAACAGATAATTAATCCATATATAGAAATTAATTAACTAAATTAATTAAATTAATTCCCGTGGACTAGGTCCACGAGGTCATGAACCAGCGTTGGCCCGAAGGGTCCACGGTCCACGGTGGACCGCGCGCATACCCCTTCGGGGTGATCTAGTCTCGGACATCCAGATTAGATCAGAGGGCTGAGGCGGCTCCGGCGGGGCATGCGGCGGTCGGCGACAGTGGACGCGGCGACGCGCGTCGATCTCGGCCTACGGGCTATGAAACTCGGCGCCGATTGCACCAAACGAGAGAGGGGATCACGGGGAGACTCACCGGGGGCTTGAGCGCCACGGGGAAGGTCGAAGGAGCGCGGCCGATGGCGAGCTTGCGGCGGCGAAATCCGGCGGCGGCGCTAGGGCTTACGAGAGCGCGACATGTGGCGGGGTTTGGGGAAAGGCCGTGCAGAGTGCGTGGGCCCGCTATTTATGTGGAGCGGGGGCTGAAGTTGCCTTGGCGCGCACGCCGAGACGAGGAGGCGGCGGCGGCTGGCGGCACGACTCGGGCTAGTGTTGCGCGTGCGTGGGTGGGCCGAGACGGGCTGGTGGGGCGCGCCGGCTTGCTGGGCCGCGGGAGGGGAGATTTTGGCCCAGGCGGGGAAGAGAGAAGAGAGGGGAGAGGGAAGTGTTAGACCGGCTCGCTCGTGGGCTTGGCAGGCCGAGCTCGATGTGAGGATGGTTACATATTCCACGAACCTATCCTTGTGATCCCAAACAGGTACCACCACAATCCCATAGTACTATACCGAGTACACGTGCATACCCGCACCATCCTCACCATCCTCCCATTTGGATCACCTAGGTTCTATGTTGCTCAAAAGGATTACCCATCCCTCATGATCATTATGTTAAAGTCGATCATTATTCAAGATTAACATTAGACACTTCCATTTCTGACATAGCAAACTAAGCATGACGTACCCATACTAATAGATTACACCAAAACCTAAGGCGGCAAGGAATAATATGGAACAGGGTAATGACACATGGGATTCAATATTAACAAGCATGCATGTAGATAGAGAGGAATACAAAACATAGGTTCAATATACATCAAGGACACTTGCCTTGTTTCCTTTGCTGCTGCTCAATGTTTTCAAGATGGAGATCCCGGAAGTTTTCTAACAGCGGTTCGTCTACTCAACGTCACACCAGAAACACAAGCATACAAACAAACTAAGAAACAACACACCACATAGTAACAAATAACAATGAAAACAAAACTATAAAATAGTACGCATTGCTATGATCGCGTGAGCGCAAGAATCACCTCAATCCGAGTTACGAGTAAAAAGTTACGAAGGTTTAAAGTTCTAGGGTTAAAATAATAAATTAGCAAAATATTATGAAACAATACGAATAAATAATATTAAACACTACGATCACTCCGGTGCAAGAATTTCTCAGTTCCGAGCTACGGTTGAAAAGTTATGACGATTTGATGTTTTAGGGGCTAAAATCTAAAAATTAACAAGTTTAGGGGGCTAAAAGTAATTTTAGAAAAGTATAAGGGCTAAATTGTAAAATGTAAGAATAAAATATTTATGAAAATTTTAGGGACCAAAATGTAATTTATAAAAGTGCAGGGACTGATTTGTAAAAAAATGTAGGACTAAAACATAATTAGTAAAATGTCCAGGAGTGTTTTTGTAAAATTGTAGGACTAAAATAATTAATTAATAAATCAGGGGCCTAAATGTAAATTACATATTAACAGATAATTAATCCATATATAGAAATTAATTAACTAAATTAATTAAATTAATTCCCGTGGACTAGGTCCACGAGGTCATGAACCAGCGTTGGCCCGAAGGGTCCACGGTCCACGGTGGACCGCGCGCATACCCCTTCGGGGTGATCTAGTCTCGGACATCCAGATTAGATCAGAGGGCTGAGGCGGCTCCGGCGGGGCATGCGGCGGTCGGCGACAGTGGAGGCGGCGACGCGCGTCGATCTCGGCCTACGGGCTATGAAACTCGGCGCCGATTGCACCAAACGAGAGAGGGGATCACGGGGAGACTCACCGGGGGCTTGAGCGCCACGGGGAAGGTCGAAGGAGCGCGGCCGATGGCGAGCTTGCGGCGGCGAAATCCGGCGGCGGCGCTAGGGCTTACGAGAGCGCGACATGTGGCGGGGTTTGGGGAAAGGCCGTGCAGAGTGCGTGGGCCCGCTATTTATGTGGAGCGGGGGCCGAAGTTGCCTTGGCGCGCACGCCGAGACGAGGAGGCGGCGGCGGCTGGCGGCACGACTCGGGCTAGTGTTGCGCGTGCGTGGGTGGGCCGAGACGGGCTGGTGGGGCGCGCCGGCTTGCTGGGCCGCGGGAGGGGAGATTTTGGCCCAGGCGGGGAAGAGAGAAGAGAGGGGAGAGGGAAGTGTTAGACCGGCTCGCTCGTGGGCTTGGCAGGCCGAGCTCGATGTGGGGAAAGGGGAGAGGGGGAGGGAGAAGTTGGGCCGCGGTAAAAGGGTTTCGGCCCAGAGGCCTGAGTGGGGTTTTGCTTTTCTCTCTTTTTTTTTCTAATTCTATTTTCTAAACCAAAACAAATCGATTATTAGTCGAATTTTCAATTAGTTTTTCACGTAATAAAAACCTAATAAATTTAATGCAATAAATAAAAATAACAAAAATCATAAAAATAAATAATACAATAACCTAATGTAGTTTATTATTTTATAAAATAACTCTTTTGTTTATAATAAATGATTACACTCTAATTAATTTAGGATAATTTAATCAATTATAAAATGTTTTAAAAATTAGTGAATTTTTATGTCACATACCAAAATTTGAAATTTTGGGGTGTGACACCAAGGACACGAAGATAATTACAGCTCGGGTAGAGAGGATTCTAACTGGTAAAACAGTCCTATTTGGAGTAAGTCTGACACTAAGCTGCTTTCATTGGGCATCCGGTTTTCTCCGGCATCCACAGTGCGATTCTGGGCAAGAGCCTACTATACTCGATGGCCACCATATCATCGCTAGAACCAACAAAGTATAGACAATGCGAGTCCAAACAATCAGGCTAAACTATGACGTCGATGAGATGATGCCTTACGAGATGCTCCTTCAATGTCATCATGCTCGATAGACACCGTATCACCAACGAGAACTATCGAGACCGGACAAGGAATAAACATACTATGAGACATCATATAGTCGACTAATGGCTCGTCCAACAGTGTTATACTCGATGGGCACCATATCATCGGCTAGAACCAACAAAGTATAGACAAGGGGAGTCCAAACAATTGGGCCAAACTGTGACGTGGATGAGATGAGGTCTTCCGAGATACTCATTCAATGTCATCATGCTCGATATACACCATATCACCAGTGAGAACTATCGAGTACGGACAAGGAATAGAGATACCATGAAAGATAATATCGTCGACTAATGGCTTGTCCAATGTCGTTCTACTCGACGACCACCGAATCATCGGCTACAACAAACGAAGTATAGACAAGCCGAGTCCAAACAAACGGGCCAGATTTTGGCGTCGATGAGATAAGGCCTTACGAAATGCTCAATCAATGTCATTATGCTCGATAGACACCATATCACCAGAGAGAACTATCGAATATAGATAAGGAATAAAGATACCGTGAGACATCATATCGTTGACTAATGGGTCGTCCAATGTCGTTAGACTCGATGGCCATTGTATCACTGGCTAGAACCAACGAAGTAAAGACAAGGCGAGTCCAATCAATTGGGCCAAACTGTGTCGTCGATGAGATGAGGCTCTACGAGATGCTCAATCAATGTCATTATGCTCGATAGACACCGTATCACCAGCGGGAACTATCAAGTACGGACAAGGAATAAAGATACTGTCAGACATCATATAGTCGACTAATGGCTCGTCCAACATCGTTATACTCGATGGACACCATATCACCGGCTAGAACCAACGAAATATAGACAAGCCGAGTCCAAACAATCAGGCCAAAGTATGACACCGATGAGATGTTGCCTTATGAGATGCTCCTTCAATGTCATCATGCTCGATAGACACCGTATCACTAGCGAGAACTATCGAGTACGGACAAAGAATAGAGATATCATGAGACATCATATCATCAACTAATGGCTCGTCCAATGTTGTTATACTCGATGGTCACCGTATCGTTGGCTAGAACCAATGAAGTATAGACAAGGCGAGTCCAAACAATTAGGCCAAACTGTGTCATCGACGAGGTGAGGCCTTACGAGATGCTCAATCAATGTCATTATGCTCGATAGACACCGCATCACCAGCGAGAACTATCGAGTACAGACAACGAATAGAGATACCGTGAAACATCGTATCGTTGACTAATGGGTCGTCCAATGTCGTTAGACTCCATGGCCACCGTATCACCGGCTAGAACAATCGAAGTAACGACAAGGCGAGTCCAATCAATTGGGCCAAACTGTATCATCGATGAGATGAGGATCTACGAGATGCTCAATCAATGTCATTATGCTCGATAGACACCGTATCACCAGCGGGAACTATAAAGTACAGACAAGGAATAAAGATACTGTCAGACATCATATAGTCGACTAATGGCTCGTCCAACATCGTTATACTCGATGGACACCATATCACCGGCTAGAACCAACGAAATATAGACAATCTGAGTCAAAACAATCAGGCCAAAGTATGACACCGATGAGATGATGCCTTATGAGATGCTCCTTCAATGTCATCATGCTCGATAGACACCGTTTCACTAGCGAGAACTATCGAGTACGGACAAAGAATAGGGATACCATGAGACATCATATCATCAACTAATGGCTCGTCCAATGTTGTTATACTCGATGGCCACCGTATCGTCGGCTAGAACCAATGAAGTATAGACAAGGCGAGTCCAAACAATTAGGCCAAACTGTGTCGTCGACGAGGTGACGCCTTACAAGATGCTCAACCAATGTCATTATGCTCGATAGACACCGTATCACCAGCGAGAACTATCGAGTATAGACAACAAATAGAGATACCGTGAAACATCATATCGTTGACTAATGGGTCGTCCAATGTCGTTAGACTCCATGGCCACCGTATCACCGGCTAGAACAATCGAAGTAACGACAAGGCGAGTCCAATCAATTGGGCCAAACTGTATCGTCGATGAGATGAGGCTCTACGAGATGCTCAATGATGAGGACATCAACGACATACGAATAATGACGATGGAAGATGGCACGACAAACCAAGATGTCACGCCTCCACCTCTCGTCGTCGCGCCTCCTCGAGTTACGGATCCATCTTCTAACGAGACGACGACGTACAAGGGCCCAATCACTAGAGCTCGAGCCCAGGAATTGAAGACGGTTTTGATGCTAAGGAACGACGGCCCAGGATGATGTGGCCCGAAGGCCCACGTGGCCCAAGTCGCACGACTCCCTCTCCACCGCGCGCCCCTCCACTTCAGCCGGCCCTAGATGCCTCGTCCTCCCCCTATATAGTCAAGGGCTGCGCCCCTTGTAATCTTTGAGTTTTGTTTTAAGTTTAGCTTAGCTATACATCCGTCTCTCGACGTGAATTCAGAACTCCACCTTCGTGCAATACATCAGATTGCTCGCCTCTAATTCTTGCTCGTTCTTCGATTGCGCGTAAGAATTGATCCTCGTGATCAGGTTGATCTTGTTTACCGCAAGGTTAATATCCTCCGGAAGTTGGTTCAGCGATTGCATTGGCGCTTCGGCTTGCTCGTCGTAGTCGGATCGTGAGGGTCAACATCCACCAAATCGAAGTTATCTCCACTCGCCGAAAGATCGGGCACTCTACACCTATCAAGTGGTATCAGATTCCAGTGTTTCTCGGTGAGTTTTATCCAAGTCCACATAAACCAAAAATTACAAAAAAAAAAAGTTTACCCCAGTACGGTTTTGAGCCTCGCACTTTCGTTCAATAATTTGCGTTGTTGAGTTTTTGTGCTTTCGCTTTTGATCGTTGCTGGTACACTGTGTTTCATCGTTTTCTTCCTATCATCGTCGTATCCTTCCGCCGTGCCGCGTGTTTTCACCACCACAGTTTGCTTTCCGCCGCATCTGTTTATCCCGTCTCGCTTGCCAAATTTATCCGCTGCACCGTGAGTCCGGGTCAATCACTGCCTCGACGATCGAGTCCTACTCGGTTACATCGTGACCCGCTCGCCTCGCCCTGTGTTTAGTTCTGTTCGGTTCCTGTTTTGCTTGTTCCTAAGAAAGATGGTTCTTGGCGTATGTGTGTAGATTGTCGTGCAATTAACAATATTACAATTCGTTATCGATATCCTATACCACGCCTTGATGATATGCTTGATGAACTTAGTGGTGCCACAATTTTCTCTAAGGTTGATTTACGTAGTGGTTACCATCAAATAAGAATGAAATTAGGAGATGAATGGAAAACGGCTTTTAAAACTAAATTTGGCTTGTATGAATGGTTGGTTATGCCGTTTGGATTGTCTAATGCTCCTAGCACTTTTATGCGCTTAATGAATGAAGTTCTTCGGTCTTTCATTGGAATATTTGTTGTTGTCTATTTTGATGATATCCTTATATACAGCAAATCCATGAATGAGCATTTAGAGCATTTGCGTGCTGTTTTTGATGCTTTGCGTGCTGCTCACTTGTTTGGGAACATGGAAAAATGCACTTTTTGCACGCAACGTGTTTCGTTTCTTGGATATGTTGTTACTCCACAGGGCATTGAGGTCGATAGCAGCAAGGTGGACGCCATTCAGAGTTGGCCCCAACCGACGACGGTCACACAGGTTCGTAGTTTTCTTGGTCTTGCAGGCTTCTATCGTCGTTTTGTGCGGGATTTCAGTTCTATTGCTGCACCATTACATGAGCTGACCAAGAAGGGTGCGCCATTTGAGTGGGGCGCACCACAAGACGACGCATTCAACACTTTAAAGGAACGGTTAACTCATGCTCCTCTCTTACAATTGCCTAATTTTGATAAAGTGTTTGAATTGGAATGTGATGCTAGTGGAATTGGTTTGGGTGCTGTTTTGTTGCAAGATCATAAACCCATTGCTTATTTTAGTGAGAAGTTAAGTGGTGCTGCTCTTAAATATTCCACTTATGATAAAGAACTTTATGCTTTAGTAAGAACTTTGCAAACATGGCAGCATTATTTATGGCCTCGCGAATTTATTATTCATTCTGATCATGAGGCTTTGAAACATATTAGAACCCAAACTAATCTGAATCGTCGTCATGCTAAATGGGTTGAATTTATTGAATCTTTTCCATACATCATTAAACATAAAAACGGGAAGGAAAATGTGATTGCCGATGCTTTGTCTCGTCGTTATATGATGCTGTCCCAATTAGACTTTAAAATCTTTGGTTTGCACGCTTTGAAAGATCAATATGTGAATGATGCTGATTTTCATGATATTATGATGCATTGTAAGGATGGCAAACCTTGGGGCAAATTTCATATGCAGGATGGGTTCCTGTTTCGTGCTAACAAGCTGTGTATTCCAGCTAGCTCGGTTCGTCTTTTGTTGTTACAGGAGGCGCATGGAGGTGGTCTTATGGGTCACTTCGGAGTTTTCAAGACACATGAGGTGTTGGCCGACCATTTCTTTTGGCCACGGATGCGCCGTGATGTTGAGCGCCTTGTTGCACGCTGTACCACATGTCAAAAAGCTAAATCTCGTTTGGGTAATCATGGTTTGTATATGCCCTTGCCTGTTCCCTCTTCTCCTTGGCTTGATATTTCGATGGATTTTGTTTTGGGATTGCCTCGCACTAAGAAGGGGAGGGACAGTATTTTTGTGGTTGTTGATCGTTTCTCTAAAATGGCTCACTTTATACCTTGTCATAAAACTGATGATGCCTCAAATGTTGCTGAATTGTTCTTTAGAGAGATTGTTAGATTGCATGGAATTCCTAAAACAATTGTCTCTGATCGTGATGCTAAGTTTCTTAGTCATTTTTGGCGTTCTCTTTGGAATAAATTAGGAACTAAGCTGCTGTTTAGTACTACTTGTCATCCTCAAACTGATGGGCAAACTGAGGTAGTAAATAGAACTTTGTCTGCTATGCTTAGAGCTGTTTTAGATAAAAATTTGAGACGCTGGGAAGATTGTTTACCTCATGTTGAATTTGCTTATAATCGTGCTACACATTCTGCCACTAAGATGTGTCCTTTTGAGGTTGTTTATGGCTATGTTCCTAAGGCGCCTATTGATTTGTTTTCTATTGATGCTGAGGATGAACCACATCTTGATGCTCTTGCTCATATTGATCACATGAAACAATTGCATGAAAAAACACAACACAACATTGCCATTGTTAATAAAAAGTATCAAGTTGCTGGTAGTAAAGGTAGAAAACATATTTCTTTTGAACCTGGTGATTTGGTTTGGTTGCACTTGCGTAAAGATAGATTTCCTACTTTGCGTCGTTCTAAACTGATGCCTCGTGCTGCTGGTCCTTTTAAAGTACTAACCAAGATTAACGATAATGCTTATGTTCTCGACTTGCCCATGGAGTTTGGTGTTTCCACTAGTTTTAATGTTGCAGATTTGAAACCATACTTGGGTGAGGATGATGAGTTGCCGTCGAGGACGACTTCACTTCAAGAAGGGGAGGATGATGAGGACATCAACGACATACGAATAATGACGATGGAAGATGGCACGACAAACCAAGATGTCACGCCTCCACCTCTCGTCGTCGCGCCTCCTCGAGTTACGGATCCATCTTCTAACGAGACGACGACGTACAAGGGCCCAATCACTAGAGCTCGAGCCCAGGAATTGAAGACGGTTTTGATGCTAAGGAACGACGGCCCAGGATGATGTGGCCCGAAGGCCCACGTGGCCCAAGTCGCACGACTCCCTCTCCACCGCGCGCCCCTCCACTTCAGCCGGCCCTAGATGCCTCGTCCTCCCCCTATATAGTCAAGGGCTGCGCCCCTTGTAATCTTTGAGTTTTGTTTTAAGTTTAGCTTAGCTATACATCCGTCTCTCGACGTGAATTCAGAACTCCACCTTCGTGCAATACATCAGATTGCTCGCCTCTAATTCTTGCTCGTTCTTCGATTGCGCGTAAGAATTGATCCTCGTGATCAGGTTGATCTTGTTTACCGCAAGGTTAATATCCTCCGGAAGTTGGTTCAGCGATTGCATTGGCGCTTCGGCTTGCTCGTCGTAGTCGGATCGTGAGGGTCAACATCCACCAAATCGAAGTTATCTCCACTCGCCGAAAGATCGGGCACTCTACACCTATCACTCAATCAATGTCATTATGCTCGATAGACACCGTATCACCAGCGAGAACTATCAAGTACGGACAAGGAATAAAGATACTGTGAGACATCATATAGTCGATTAATGGCTCGTCCAACATCGTTATACTTGATGGGCACTATATCACCGGCTAGAACCAACAAAGTATAGACAAGACGAGTCCAAATAATTGGGCCGAACTGTGACGTCAATGAGATGAGGTCTTCCTAGATACTCATTCAATGTCATCATGCTCGATATACACCATATCACCAGCGAGAACTATCGAGTACGGAAAAGGAATAGAGATACCATGAGAGATAATATCGCCGACTAATGGCTTGTCCAATGTCGTTTTACTCGACGACCACCGTATCACCGGCTACAACAAATGAAGTATAGACAAGCCGAGTCCAAACAAACGGGCCAAACTTTGGCGTCGATGAGATGAGGCCTTATGAGATACTTAATCAATGTCATTATGCTCGATAGACACCGTATCACCAGCGGCAACTATGAAGTACGGACAAGAAATAAAGATACTGTGAGACATCATATAGTCGACTAATGGCTCGTCCAACATCGTTATACTCGATGGGCACCATATCACCGGCTAGAACCAACGAAGTATAGACAAGGCGAGTCCAAAAAATCAAGCCAAAGTATGACACCAATGAGATGATGCATTACGAGATGCTCCTTCAATGTCATCATGCTCGATAGACATCGTATCACCAGCGAGAACTATCGAGTACGGACAAAGAATAGAGATACCATGAGACGTCATATCATCAACTAATGGCTCGTCCAATGTTGTTATACTCGATGGCCACCGGATCGTCGGCTAGAACCAACGAAGTATAGACAAGGCGAGTCCAAACAATCAGGCCAAACTGTGACATCGACGAGATGAGGCCTTACGAAATGCTTATATAATGCCATCATGCTGACACCGTATAGTCGACTAATGGCTCATCCAACATCGTTATACTCGGTTGGCACCATATCAGCGGCTAGAACCAACGAAGTATAGACAAGGCGAGTCCAAACAATCAGGCCAAAGTATGACACCAATAAGATGATGCATTACGAGATGCTCCTTCAATGTCGTCATGCTCGGTAGACACCGTATCACCAGCGAGAACTATCGAGTACGGACAAAGAATAGAGATACCATGAGACATCATATCATCAACTAATGGCTCGTCCAATGTTGTTATACTCGATGGCCACCGTATCGTCGGCTAGAACCAACAAAGTATAGACAAGATGAGTCCAAACAATCAGGCCAAACTGTGACATCGATGAGATGAGTCCTTACGAGATGCTTATATAATGTTCAGGTGTCATAGGATGAATAACAATTTTCTGACCCTTAAACATGAAGGAATAATAATTGGAGCGACCATGATGAACACTATCAACATCATATTGCCAAGGACGGCCAAGCAACAAAGAGCATGCTTCCATTGGAACAACATCACAATCTACAAAATCAGAATAGGCGCCAAGAGAGAAAGGAACACGTGCCGAGCGTGTTACATTTATTTTGCCACCATCATTAAGCCATTGAACGTGATAAGGATGTGCATGCTTCCTTGTTGGCAATGACAACTGCTCCACCAAGGTCGTACTAGCCAAATTGTTGCAACTGCCACCATCGATGATTATACGGACCGCTCGTTCTTGCACAACGCCTTTGATATGAAAAATGTTGTGGCGCTGATGCTTTTCATCCTGAACGACCTGTGTACTAAGAACACGCTGCACAACAAGAGTGGCATACCTGTCGGCGGCACTAGAGTCGACATGAAGCTCCGTATTGTCTCCATGATTAGTGGCAAGCATAGTCTACTGAATATCCTCAGAATCACTAGCAGAAGAATACCCACCGTCGTCACGAATCAACATAGTTCGTTTATTTCGACAATCACGTATCACATGACCAAATCCTCGGCAACGGTGACACTGAATATCACGAGCTCGTCCAGACGACGAGGAGGATGGCACGATCGAGGCAGATTTGGCCGTGGATGGAGCACTCGACTTGGACGTGGTCGAGGAGTGGTCGCGCGACGTGGAAGGAGGTGTCGACCGTGGAGCTGAAGGCATCATGGACCCTACAAAAATGTTAGGTCTTGACGAAGATTGTCGATCCTGCACTTCACGTTCAGCTTTACAAGCAGATTCAAATAAGGTGGTCATATCATCATAATGCTTATAATCAAGAATATTCTGAATTTCACGATTTAACCCACCCCTAAAGCGAGCCATAGCAGCATCATCCAGTTCAACTAAACCACAGCGAATCGTACCCTTTTGCAAAGCTTGATAATAATCCTCTACGGAAAGTGAACCTTGTTGAAAACGCTGCATTTGATTAAGCAAATCTCTAGCATAATAAGACGGCACAAAACGATGACGCATAGCAGCTTTTAATGCCGTCCAAGTGGCTGGAATATTATCAGGATATCTTTGTCTATACTCACGCCACCAAAGTAAAGCAAATTCAGTAAATTCACTAATAGCAGCCTTAACTTGTAAATTAGCAGGAATATCATGGCATGCAAATTTTTGTTCAACCTCTAATTCCCAATCAAGATAAGTACCCGGATCATATTTGCCATTAAAAGTGGGAATACGAAATTTTATTTTTGCAAAAGAATCATTAATAGGAACACGTACCCTACGAGCACGACCACGGCGATTGTCATCGTCCTACTCGGTGTCGGCGCCGTAGTCATGTGCATGTTGCAACTCCGTGAGCTGCGTCGTCATGGTCCCAAGCTGCGTCAACATGGCCTCAAGACGAGTCATGATCGTCGCGAGCGTAGTGCGGGCAGCCGTATCAGCGAGGTCCAGTTGATCAAAACGCTCATTCGACGAAGTGACGGTAGAGTCAAGTCTCTCGTGCATCGTCTTCATGTCGTTTTGTAGACCATCGACCTGTGCCTGGACATCCTGGAGGGTTAGCTCCTCCGACTTCGAGCTGTTTTCTGCCATAGAAACACAAGCAATACAAAAAGCGGGATCCTACAACGAGAGGTGAGTGGTGGATGAAAAGCTCAATCAAAAAGTTGTTATCAAATTCTTACCCGTCCTTACCAAGCACGCAAGCGTGAACTGCAACCACAGGTAAAACCGGTGGAAGATTGGAGGAGCGATTGCGTGGTGAAACAAAAACCTGCTCGTAGTAGAAAATTTGTGGGGCTGGAGGCTGCACTCAATCCAAGGGTTAGCACAATTCAAACAATAACTGCAAAGCTAAATAATGGTGCTAAACGCGAAAAGATTGCTGTCGGTACAAGTGCAAGAGGAAGGAAGAAGGATCAAAACAAAGTGCAGCAAGAACGCGTCGCCTGTGTTGCTCGGCCGCTCTTTTTTTTTCTCTTTTTTTTCCTTCCTTTTTTTTTCTTTTTTTCCTTTCTTTTTTTTTCTCTTTTTTTATACTTTTTACTGAAAATATAAACAATGAGACCTCAAATAAGCAATTAAGCACAAGCGCTTTTATTTTTTTTGAGGCAGGGGTAGAACGGTAATTAAAAGAAGGGACTCTCTCTCTCTCTCTCTCTCTGTCTGGAGTAGGGACACACGAAACCGAACAGAACCAAACACAGGGCGAGGTGAGCGGGTCACGACGTAACCGAGTAGGACTCGATCAGCGAGGCGAGTGGGTCACGACGTAACCGAGTAGGACTCGATCGTCGAGGCAGTGATTGACAAGGACTCACGGTGCAGCGGAAAAATTTGGCAAGCGAGACGAGGTAAACAGATGCGGCGGAAAGCAACTATGGTGGTGAAAACACGCGACACGGTGAAAGGATACGACGATGATAGGAAGAAAACGATGAAACACAGTGTACCAGCAATGATCAAAAGCGAAAGCACAAAAACTCAACAACGCAAATTATTGAACGAAAGTGCGAGGCTCAAAACCGTACTGGGGTAAACTTTTTTTTTTGTAGTTTTCGGTTTATGTGGACTTGGATAAAACTCACCGAGAAACACTGGAATCTGATACCACTTGATAGGTGTAGAGTGCCCGATCTTTCAGCGAGTGGAGATAACTTCGATTTAGTGGATGTTGACCCTCACGATCCGAATACGACGAGCAAGCCGAAACGCCAATACAATCGTTGAACCAACTTCCGGAGGATATTAACCTTGCGGTAAACAAGATCAACGTGATCACGAGGATCAATTCTTACGCGCAATCGAAGAATGAGCAAGAATTAGAGGCGAGCAATCTGATGTATTGCACGAAGGTGGAGTGTGAATTCACGTCGAGAGACGGATGTATAGCTAAGCTAAACTTAAAACAAAACTCAAAGATTACAAGGGGCGCAGCCCTTGACTATATAAGGGGAGGACGAAGCATCTAGGGCCGGCTGAAGTGGAGTGGCGCGCGGTGGAGAGGGAGTCGTGCGACTTGGGCCACGTGGGCCTTCGGGCGACATCATCCTGGGCCGTCGTTCCTTAGCATCAAAACCGTCTTCAATTCCTGGGCTCGAGCTCTTGTGATTGGGCCCTTGTACGTCGTCGTCTCGTTAGAAGATGGATCCGTAACTCGAGGAGGCGCGACGACGAGAGGTGGAGGCGTGACAGCTTGGTTTGGTGCGCCATCTTCCGTCGTCATTATTCGTATGTCGTTGATGTCCTCATCAGCATACCCGGGAATAACTTCCCATTCAGTCACCCATCCTCTAGGCCAAGCACACTTAACTTTGGAGTTTTTTAGAGATGAGCTTCTGGAAAAGAAGTAGCAACTTGTTAGTATGAGTATTCTATCAATCCTATTAAGCCTTGGGCTAGGATGTTACACTCTCACCCCCTTAGAAGGTCGATGTCCTCGTTGATCAACCCCAAGCCAGGAATGTCCCCTCTTGGCCAAGTCTGTGTGCCTAGTGCCAGTTCATGTGCCATGCTATGTGACCACTGTCTAGGCCCACACTAGCCATGCACACCATGCCTGCACAACTGCGACTCCACGCGCCCATGAAACCACAAGGGTCGGCTCTGATACCAATTGTAATGTTCTGTGCCTCTAAGATTGGGCCCGCTTACACCTGGCAGATCTCTAGGACCTCAAGACTGCTGTCACAGACCAACACGAGTGTTTTCTGCGCAATTTATCCTCACTCGTGCACACCCGGGAATAACTTCTCGGTCGGTCACCCATCCTCCAGGCCAAGCATGCTTAACTTTGTAGTTTTTTAGAGATGAGCTTCCGAAAAAGAAGTTCCAACTTGTTGGTATGAGTATTCTATCAATCCTAATAAGCCTTGGGCAAGGATGTTACACGTATCACCAGCGAGAACTATCTAGTACGGACAAGGAATAGAGATATTGTGAGACATCATATAGTCGACTAATGGCTCGTCCAACATCATTATACTCGATGGGCACCATATCACCGGCTGGAACCAAAGAAGTATAGACAAGACGAGTCCAAACAATCAGACCAAAATATGACATCGATGAGATGATGCCTTACGAGATGCTCCTTCAATGTCATCATGCTCGATAGACACCGTATCACCAGCGAGAACTATCAAGTACGGATAAGGAATAGAGATACCATGAGGCGTCATATCATCAACTAATGGCTCCTCCAAAGTTGTTATACTCGATGTGCACCATATTGTCGGCTAGAACCAATAAAGTATAGACAAGGCAAGTCCAAACAATCGGGCCAAACTATGACGTCGATGAGATGAGGCCTTACAAGATGCTTATATAATGTCATTGAAAGTCCCTGGATGTCGCCTAGAGGGGGGGGGGGTGAAGAGGCGTTCCTGAAAAATTAACAGAACTCATAATGAAATTTAACCTGCTAAAATCGGTTGCTCCGGTTTAGCAAACTGGTGCCTCCGGTTTTGTCAGAGAGCTTGGGATAAAACAAGTAAATGCGGAAAACAACCAAGCTCTAAAGACAAGCAAGCTAATAAAACAAACACAGGAACCACCTCTATTTGATTCACAAAGAATCAACCTCAGAAAAGAAACTTCCAAGCCGGACCCACCGGTTTGGTAAACCGGACACATCGGTTTTCCTGGTACAGAAAGCAATAAAACAAGCAACACACTAACCACAGGGGCTACACTCATAGTAACTACATCAGAGAGTAGCCAAGACACACATAAACAAGATTCACCAAGAATCTACACAATTGGGCACTGACCCAAAAATCGGTCCCACCAGTTTGGGAAACCGGACCCACCGGTTTCCTCGGGGCAGAGAGAATAAAATAGGAAATACAGCGCCCCACTAAGTTCTAGAAAGCTTAAACATCTTAATAGGAGCATGCAAGATCTAGAACAAGTAATCACAAAGAAGACAAGCACAACTACGCATGCAACCTATGAATCACAACAAAAGAAGCAAGAACTTTAGAGAGCAAACCAAATGAAGCATACGGTGATTTGTTTGACGAAGTTCAAATTCACCCCCGTGAACCCTACATCTCCATTGAGGAAGCTTGAGTTGCTCACAAGGTACACTCGAAGCCGGGTCTCTTTCTACCATTTTCCCCAATCCACTATCTTTGCTTCTTTCCTTGCGGAGGCGAAGCGAACCTTGACAAACTCTCCCAAGGCTCACCACAAGCTTGGGAGCTCTAGGGCGATGCCTAGCCGACTAGGAGGTTTCACCTCCAAGAGTAACAAATGCTCCACGAATTAGCACCACAATGCTCAAATGCTCAAGTGTGGGATTCTCTCATTTGTGCTCAATCTTAATCTCTCTCAACCCAATCCTTAAGATTTCTCACAAATCACTCAAACCTCACAAAGAGGTGTTGGGGAGAGCTCTACAAGGCTTTGGATGTATTTTCTTCGTGCACACAATCAGCAGCATCCAAAGGAGTGGGGGGAGGGGGGAGAAAGTATTTATACCTGTCCTCTATAAACTAGCCGTTATACTGAACCAGTCAAAACAGGTCCCTCTAGTTTTGCTAACTGGTACCTCCGGTTTTCTAGAACTAGCCGTTTGAGATTTGAACCCAAACCGGTCGCTCCGGTTTGGTAAACTGGTTACACCGGTTTTCCCTATCACAGTGAGAGTTAGTGTGAGTGTAGGCCTTGTGTTTCTCTCATCTCACTTGAGTTTTTCTTTGAGCATTGAGACATTATATGCAAACCATGTAACATCTCTCTTGATAGAGCGGCATGCCTAAACTCAAGATTATAAACCAAAACAATTCTTCTTCTTGAGCTTGCATGATAATGAATTTTGCCACTTCTTCTCTTTAGTGCTTCATGAGGAGTGCCACATGTGCTTTTGCTGAGCGTTATCACCTAGAGTATGTGACTTGGAAACTCTTCATTCATAAGATCCATTTCCACCCTTTGGTTCTCAAGTCACATTATACCTTCATATTCCAATAATGATCAATACTTGGAAATGTATGACCACTTGTAGCTTGATCGGTCCATCGTGATTGCGCTCCACCTGCCCTTCACCATGGCTTGGGTCCTTCGATGCCGAGACTCCATCTTGCCCTTCTCCTGTGCATGGTCCGTCGCGGTCAAGTCATGTCAATCCTACACCATCTTGCTATCTTGGGTCACACATAACTTTGTATCATTGTTATGCATTCATTTGAAATTCTTCTTCGAAATATTGACTTGATCAAGCCACTCCCAAGATTGAATACCATAGATACATAGCACTTGATCACTTCTTTTTCTTGACAACACCAACTTGTTGAGATCATCTCATATCAATGGTTTTTATGTCCCATATTTATTTCAAACCTTGTCTTGTCATAATATTGCTCATATGGACCTATTTATTTGGCACCTTTTCTTTTCATCACATAGGCCCATTTTCCTTACATAATTGTATGTTTACCAAAGCTGATCATTTGCAATAATGCTGAGTATATTCATCATGTAAAACCTGCTCATATACTCACAAATAGAATTAGTCCTTTAATCACATTGTCATACAACCACCAAAATCCACTAGGGGCATAGATGCACTTTCAATCTCCCCTTTTTTGGTGATTGATGACAACCTTGATTAAAGCTTACAAATGATATTCATAAAAGAATTTTGAATGAGCTCCCCTTAAAACTGTGCATATGAATGAAATTCACCAAATTTGGCCTCAAATGCCAATTGCACATTTTGAAATAAATTCATAACAGCTCCCCCTATATGTGTGCATTCGTGGGGTGCAACAAGTGTGTGTGATCATATAGTACGTGATGCATATGACAAGAAAACCACAAAGGAATAAATCAAAAGAATAATATGTGTTGTCTGGCAAAACCGGTTGCTCCTGTTTGCCAAACCGGTGCTTCCGGTTTTTCCAGACTTCACATATTCACTGGAAAAACAGTACATCAATTCAACAAGCATCACATCATAGCACAACAAAAGGTCTTAGGGAATTATTACAAGGTTCAACACACAAAGATCACACATTACAAATTGTCTCAAGTCCACACGATAAAAACAGAGGAAATGGATAAATTGGTTTTGTGTGGCAAAATCGGCTCCTCCGGTTTGCCAAACCGGTGCCTCTAGTTTTTCCAGATAGAACATAACCGAAAACACAAAAGGAACTAATGCCTCAGAGCTTTAATCCATCTCTCCACCTTTGTCATCTAGCACCAAAAGGGGTCTTCCTAGGCAACATAAGTCATCCTCCTCGTCGTCTTCCTCATCATCTTCATCATTGTTGGGCGGAGGAGGTGGAGGGTTAAATGGTGGCACTTGTGAAGTCCTCGCTCCACCAGGACCAAAAATAGTCCCACTAATATCTACATCTCCAAACCAGGGATTATCCTGCACATAGAGTCTCATTCTAGCCTCAAAAGTCTCAATCTCTGGACTTTGTTCACCTTCAGAGGCAATAGGAGAGCGGGGAGGCTGAAGATTGCTTTGTTTGTGGAGAAGCTTCATGGTCCTTGTGTCCTTCTTCCTAGCCTGCCTCTCATGATGTGCTCTCACATTTGCATCATGCTGAGACCTGCACATACCAAAGAGCAAGCCAAAGAGCTTCTTAATGGGAGAGGAAGGCTTGTCCCTTTGCTGCCCACTCCCTCTAGGTGCTGCTGAGGTGGATGCACCACGAGTAGGTGCTGCTGCACTGCTGTTCTCAACTGGGTTCCTCAAGTCATTCTTGATTCTCAAAGGGAGGTGCTCCTTGTCACACACAAAGGTATGAGTTGACACCCTCTCAATCATATGCATAATATAGGGTGCATATCCACAACTCTTCAAAGGGCTGTTAGAAATGACGTTTATCTCCTCCCAGACAAAGTCAAACACTGAGAAATCATGCCCATTTGGTCCCATGGCAGCAAGGATGTTCCTATTTTTGGAAGGGAGTGTAGTGCCATCTCCCTCCCTAGGAGCGATAGTCTTCTTGAAGAGCCTGTTGATGTAGGCAAAGAAAGGAAGCAAATCTGTGATAGTCCCATAATTTCCTTGCTTCCTTGCTGGATACATGTGCCTCAACCCTCTAGCATCAAGACATGTGGCAAGGTGAATCCTTGGGCGGTTGGCATCATGTCTCCCAAAACCAAAGAGCCTAGCAAACTCTGCATAGCTCACTTCATACCACTGTCCCTCAGTCATCCAATGCATCTTCCTTGTGCTTGCATTTTCCTCAAAATACAGAGTGGCATAGAATGGAGCAATTACTTCATTGTTCCAATTTTTCTGAAAACCAAGAAGGTCCTTTAAGTGCTTTGCCTTGCACACAACAATGACTTCATTGAATATGGAGTCATTCTTGTTTTCCATATGTGCCCAATCCACCCACTAAGAGTTAGCAACAGGAGTATGCTTCTTTGTCAAAATCACTGACTCATAGAAATCCTGCTGGAAGGAGTGAAACCTGTAGTTAGTGGCCTCTCTAGGGAGTGGTCTAGGATCCTTGGCCCTCATCTTTCTCACAGAATCTATTTGGCCTTTGTAGCTCACTTTTTCCCTCCATCCCGGGTTTAGAGAACCCGAAAAGAGAGATGTCCAAGGTGCACATAGGCTATAGGAGTGATCTCATCCACATCAAATTCCTCTAGCTCTTCCTCTTCCTCATCATTGTCCTCTGAGCTGCTAGCTGCTGCTGTCCTAGAGCTCCAAGCTATTATCCTAGGATCAGCCCTAGGAGCACCACTAGGAGGGATATAGGGCTCATCCTCAGTGTCATCCTCATCAAATGACTCATCTTCCTGCATGGGATTTGTGGAAGTGTCATCAATGGTCATAGTGCCTCTGGGCAGCCGCCTGGCTAACTGTTTTCGTCTCTGATAAATGGTGTCAAATTGTGTTCCTTGCCCAGCATCATGCCTTGCTTTCACATTCCTCTCTCTGTCCTCATCCGACATACTGACTTGAGATAGATACAAATGAACAAGGTCTTAGGATACAACAGGGAATGATAAAAAGTGATGAGGACATCAACGACATACAAATAATGACGACGGAAGATGGCGTGCCAAACCAAGTTGTCACGCCTCCACCTCTCGTCGACGCGCCCCCTCGAGTTACGGATCCATCTTCTAACGAGACGACGACGTACAAGGGCCCAATCACTAGAGCTCGAGCCCAGGAATTGAAGACGGTTTTGATGCTAATGAACGACAGCCCAGGATGACGCCGCCCGAAGGCCCACGTGGCCCAAGTCGCGCGACTCCCTCTCCACCGCGCGCCTCTCCACTTCAGCTGGCCCTAGATGCCTCGTCCTTCCCCTATTTAGTCAAGGGCTGCGCCCCTTGCAATCTTTGAGTTTTGTTTTAAGTTTAGCTTAGCTATACATCCGTCTCTCGACGTGAATTCAAAACTCCACCTTTATGCAATACATCAGATTGCTCGCCTCTAATTCTTGCTCGTTCTTCGATTGCGCGTATGAATTGATCCTCGTGATCAGGTTGATCTTGTTTACCGCAAGGTTAATATCCTCCGGAAGTTGGTTCAGCGATTGTATTGGCGCTTCGTCTTGCTCGTCGTAGTCGGATCGTGAGGGTCGACATCCACCACATCGAAGTTATCTCCACTCGCCAAAAGATCGGGCACTCTACACCTATCAAGTGGTATCAGATTCTAGTGTTTCTCGATGAGTTTATCCAAGTCCACATAAACCGAAAACTACAAAAAAAATGTTTACCCCAGTACGGTTTTAAGCCTCGCACTTTCGTTCAATAATTTGCGTTGTTGAGTTTTTGTGCTTTCGCTTTTGATCGTTGCTGGTACACTGTGTTTTATCGTTTTCTCCCCATCATCATCATATCCTTCCGCTGTGCCGCGTGTTTTCACCACCACAGTTTGCTTTCCGCCGCATCTGTTTACCCCGTCTCACTCTCCGAATTGGCCGATCGCTTGCCAAGTTTTTCGCTGCATTGTGAGTTCGGGTCAAACACTGCCTCGCCGATGCTTTCCTCTGCATCTTCTAATTAACGTTCTACCCCTGCCTAAAAAAAAAGCGCTTGTGCTTAATTGCTCATTTGAGGTCTCATTGTTTATATTTTCAGAAAAAGGTATAAAAAAGAAAAAAAAAAGAAAAAAAGAGAAAAAAGAGAAAAAAAGAGCGGCCGAGCAACACAGGCGACGCGTTCTTACCGCACTTTGTTTTGATCCTTCTTCCTTCCTCTTGCACTTGTGCCAGCAGCAATCTTTTCGCGTTTAGCACCATTATTCAGCTTTGCAGTTATTGTTTGAATTGTGCTAACCCTTGGATTGAGTGCAGCCTCCCAGCCCCACAAATTTTCTACTACGAGCAGGTTTTTGTTTCACCACGCAATCGCTCCTCCAATCTTCCACCGGTTTTACCTGTGGTTGCAGTTCACGCTTGCATGCTTGGTAAGGACGGGTAAGAATTTGATAACAGCTTTTTGATTGAGCTTTTTATCCATCACTCACCTCTCATTGTAGGATCCCGCTTTTTGTATTGCTTGTGTTTTTATGGCAGAAAATAGCTCGAAGTCGGAGGAGCTCACCCTCCAGGATGTCCAGGCACAGGTTGATGGTCTACAAAACGACATGAAGACGATGCACGAGAGACTTGACTCTACGGTCACTTCGTCGAATGAGCGTTTTGATCAACTGGACCTCGCTGATACGGCTGCCCGCACCACGCTCGCGGCGATCATGACTCGTCTTGAGGCCATGTCGACACAGCTTGGAACCATGACGACGCAGCTCACGGAGTTGTAAAATGCACGTGACTACGGCGCCGACACTGAGCAGGACGACGACAATTGCCGTGGTCGTGCTCGTAGGGTACGTGTTCCTATTAATGATTCTTTTGCCAAAATAAAATTTTGTATTCTCACTTTTAATGGAAAATATGATCCGGGTGCTTATCTTGATTAGGAATTAGAGGTTGAACAAAATTTGCATGCCATGAAATTCCTGCTAATTTACAAGTTAAGGCTGCTATTAGTGAATTTATTAAATTTGCTTTACTTTGGTGGCGTGAGTATAGACAAAGATATCTTGATAATATTCCAGCCACTTGGACGGCATTAAAAGTTGCTATGCGTCATCGTTTTGTGCCGTCATATTATGTTAGAGATTTGCTTAATCAAATGCAGCGTTTTCAACAAGGTTCACTTTTCGTAGAGGATTATTATCAAGCTTTGCAAAAGGGTATGATTCGCTGTGGTTTAGTTGAACTGGATGATGCTGCTATGGCTCGCTTTAGGGGTGGGTTAAATCGTGAAATTCAGAACATTCTTGATTATAAGAATTATGATGATATGACCACCTTATTTGAATATGCTTGTAAAGCTGAACGTGAAGTGCAGGATCGACAATCTTCGTCAAGACCTAACATTTTTGTAGGGTCCAAGACGCCTTCAACTCCACGGTCGACACCTCCTTCCATGTAGCGCGACCACTCCTCGACCACGTCCAAGTCGAGTGCTCCATCCACGGCCAAATCTGCCTCGATCGTGCCATCCTCCTCGTCGTCTGGACGAGCTTGTGATATACAGCAAATCCATGAATGAGCATTTAGATCATTTGCGTGCTATTTTTGATGCTTTACGTGCTGCTTACTTGTTTGGGAACATGGAAAAAGGCACTTTTTGCACGCAACGTGTTTCGTTTCTTGGATATGTTGTTACTCCACAGGGCATTGAGGTCGATAGCAGCAAGGTGGACGCCATTCAGAGTTGGCCCAAACCGACGACGGTCACACAGGTTTGCAGTTTTCTTGATCTTGTAGGATTCTATCATCGTTTTGTGCGGGATTTCAGTTCTATTGCTGCACCATTACATGAGCTGACCAAGAAGGGTGCGCCATTTGAGTGGGGCGCACCACAAGACGACGCATTCAACACTTTAAAGGAACGGTTAACTCATGCTCCTCTCTTACAATTGCCTAATTTTGATAAAGTGTTTGAATTGGAATATGATGCTAGTGGAATTGGTTTAGGTGCTGTTTTGTTGCAAGATCATAAACCCATTGCTTATTTTAGTGAGAAGTTAAGTGGTGCTGCTCTTAAATATTCCACTTATGATAAAGAACTTTATGCTTTAGTAAGAACTTTGCAAACATGGCAGCATTATTTATGGCCTCGCGAATTTATTATTCATTCTGATCATGAGGCTTTGAAACATATTAGAACCCAAACTAATCTGAACCGTCGTCATGCTAAATGGGTTGAATTTATTGAATCTTTTCCGTACATCATTAAACATAAAAACAGGAAGGAAAATGTGATTGCCGATGCTTTGTCTCCTCGTTATATGATGCTGTCCCAATTAGACTTTAAAATCTTTGGTTTGCAAGCTTTGAAAGATCAATATGTGAATGATGCTGATTTTTATGATATTATGATGCATTGTAAGGATGGCAAACCTTGGGGCAAATTTCATATGCAGGATGGGTTCCTGTTTCGTGCTAACAAGCTGTGTATTCCAGCTAGCTCGGTTCATCTTTTGTTGTTACAGGAGGCGCATGGAGGTGGTCTTATAGGTCACTTCAGAGTTTTCAAGACACATGAGGTGTTGGCCGACCATTTCTTTTGGCCACGGATGCGCCGTGATGTTGAGCGCCTTGTTGCACGCTGTACTACATGTCAAAAAGCTAAATCTCGTTTGGCTAATCATGGTTTGTATATGCCCTTGCCTGTTCCCTCTTCTCCTTGGCATGATATTTCGATGGATTTTGTTTTGGGATTGCCTCGCACTAAGAAGGGGAGGGACAATATTTTTGTGGTTGTTGATCGTTTCTCTAAAATGGCTCACTTTATACCTTGTCATAAAACTGATGATGCCTCAAATGTTGCTGAATTGTTCTTTAGAGAGATTGTTAGATTGCATGGAATTCCTAAAACAATTGTCTCTGATCGTGATGCTAAGTTTCTTAGTCATTTTTGACGTTCCCTTTGGAATAAATTAGGAACTAAGCTGCTGTTTAGTACAAATTGTCATCCTCAAACTGATGGGCAAACTGAGGTAGTAAATAGAACTTTGTCTGCTATGCTTAGAGCTATTTTAGATAAAAATTTGAGACGCTGGGAAGATTGTTTACCTCATGTTGAATTTGCTTATAATCGTGCTACACATTCTGCCACTAAGAGGTGTCCTTTTGAGGTTGTTTATGGCTATGTTCCTAAGGCGCCTATTGATTTGTTTGCTATTGATGCTGAAGATGAACCACATGTTGATGCTCTTGCTCATATTGATCACATGAAACAATTGCATGAAGAAACACAACACAACATTGCCATTGCTAATAAAAAGTGTCAAGTTGCTGGTAGTAAAGATAGAAAACATATTTCTTTTGTACCTGGTGATTTGGTTTGGTTGCACTTGCGTAAAGATAGATTTCCTACTTTGCGTCGTTCTAAACTAATGCCTCGTGTTGCTGGTCCTTTTAAAGTGCTAACCAAGATTAACGATAATGCTTATGTTCTTGACTTGCCCATGGAGTTTGGTGTTTCCACTAGTTTTAATGTTGCAGATTTGAAACCATACTTGGGTGAGGATGATGAGTTGCCGTCGAGGACGACTTCACTTCAAGAAGGGGAGGATGATGAGGACATCAACAACATACGAATAACGACGACGGAAGATGGCGCGCCAAACCAAGCTATCGTGCCTCCACCTCTCGTCGTCGCGCCTCCTCGAGTTACGGATCCATCTTCTAATGAGACGACGACGTACAAGGGCCCAATCACTAGAGCTCGAGCCCAGGAATTGAAGACGGTTTTGATGCTAAGGAACGACAGCCCAGGATGATGCTGCCCGAAGGCCCACGTGGCCCAAGTCGCACGACTCCCTCTCCCCCACGCGCCTCTCCACTTCAGCCGGCCCTAGATGCCTCGTCCTCCCCCTATATAGTCAAGGGCTGCGCGCCTTGTAAGCTTTGAGTTTTGTTTTAAGTTTAGCTTAGCTATACATCTGTCTCTCGATGAGAATTCAGAACTCCACCTTCGGGCAATACATCAGATTGCTCGCCTCGTGATCAGGTTGATCTTGTTTACCGCAAGGTTAATATCCTCCGGAAGTTGGTTCAGTGATTGCATTGGCGCTTCGACTTGCTCGTCGTAGTCGGATCGTGAGGGTCGACATCCACCAAATCAAAGTTATCTCCACTCGTCGAAAGATCGGGCACTCTACACCTATCACAAACAACTAGACCAAACTGTGACGTCGATGAGATCAGGCCTTACGAAATGCTCATTCAATGTCATCATGCTTGATAGACACCGTATCACCAGCGAGAACTATCGAGTACGGACAAGGAATAGAGATACCATGAGAGATTATATCGTCGACTAATGGCTCGTCCAATGTCATTATACTCGATAGCCACCGTATAACCAGCTGGAACCGATGAAGTATAGACAAGGCGAGTTCAAACAATCGGGCCAAACTATGACGTCGATGAGATGAGGCCCGACGACATGCTCATTCAATGTCATCATGCTCGATAGACACCATATCAGCAGCGAGAACTATCAAGTACGGACAATGAATAGAGATCTTGTGACATATCATATCGTTGAGTTGGCTCATCCAATGTCAGTATACTCGATGGCCACTGTATCACTGGCTAGAACCAATGAAGTATGGACAAGGCAAGTCCAAAAAATGGGGCCAAACTGTGACGTTGATGAGATGGGGCCTTATGAGATGCTGATTCAATGTCATCATGCTCGATCGACACCGTTTCACCAGTAAGAACTGTCGAGTACGGAATACAGATACCATGAGAGATCATAACATCGACTAATGGCTCGTTGAATGTCGTTATACTCGATGACCACCGTATCATCGGCTAGAACCAACAAAGTATAGAAAAGGCGAGTCCAAACAATCGGGCCAAACTGTGACGTCGATGAGATGAGGCCTTACGAGTTGCTCATTCAATATCATCATGCTCGATAGACACCGTATCACCAGTGGGAGCTATCGAGTACGGACAAGGAATAGAGATAGAGTGAGGCATCATATCGTCGACTAATTGCTCGTCCAATGTCGTTATACTCCATGGCCACCGTATCACCGGCTAGAACCAATGAAGTTTAGACAAGGTGAGTCCAAACAATCGGGCAAAACTTTGACGTAGATGACCTGAGGCCTTACGAGATGCTCATTCAATATCATCATGCTCGATAGACACCGTATCACCAGCGAGAACTATCGAGTATGGACAAGGAACAGAGATACCATGAGACATTAAATCATCGAATAATGGCTCGTCCAATGTCATTATACACGACGACCACCGTATCCCCGGCTAGAACCAACAAAGTATAGACAGCATGAGTCCAAACAATCGGGCCAAACTATGACGTCAATGAGATGAGGCCTTACAAGATGCTCATTCAATGTCATCATGCTCGATAGACACCGTATCACCAGCGGGAAAGTATGGACAAGGAACAGAGATACCGGGAGAGATCATATCATCGAGTAATGGCCCGTCCAATGTCGTTATACTCGATGGCCACCGTATCACCAGCTAGAACCAAGGAAGTATAGACAAGGCGAGTCCAAACAATCAGACCAAACTATGACGTCGATGAGATCAGGCCTTACAAGATGCTCATTCAATGTCATCATGCTTGATAGACACCGTATCACCAGCGAGAACTATCGAGTACGGACAAGGAATAGAGATACCATGAGAGATCATATCTTTGACTAATGGCTCATCCATTGTCGTTATACTCGATAGCCACCGTATAACCTGCTAGAACCGACGAAGTATAGACAAGGCGAGTCCAAACAATTGGGCCAAACTGTGACGTCGATGAGATGAGGCCCTACGAGATGCTCATTCAATGTCATCATGCTCGATAGACACCATATCACTAGCAAGAACTATCAAGTACGGACAATGAATAGAGATCTTGTGAGACATCATATCGTTGAGTTGGCTCATCCAATGTCGTTATACTCGATGGTCACTGTATCACCGGCTAGAACCAATGAAGTATAGACAAGGCAAGTCCAAAAAAATGGGCCAAATTGTGACGTCAATGAGATGAGGCCTTACGAGATGCTCATTCAATGTCATCATGCTCGATAGACACCGTATCACCAGTGAGAACTATCGAGTACGGACAAGGAATACGGATACCATGAGAGATCATAACATTGACTAGAGGGGCATTGAATGTCGTTATACTCGATGACCACCATATCACCGGCTAGAACCAACGAAGTACAGACAAGGCGAGTCCAAACAATCGGGCCAAACTGTGACATCGATGAGATGAGGCCTTACGAGATCCTCATTCAATATCATCATGCTCGATAGATACCATATCACCAGCGAGAACTATCGAGTATGGACAAGGAATAGAGATAGAGTGAGGCATCATATCGTCGACTAATGGCTCGTCCAATGTCATTATACTCGATGGCCACCGTATCACCGGCTAGAACCAACAAAGTTTAGACAAGATGAGTCCAAACAATCGGGGAAAACTTTGACGTAGATGACATGAGGCCTTACGAGATGCTCATTCAATATCATCATGCTCGATAGACACCATATCACCAGCGAGAACTATCGAGTGTGGACAAGGAATAGAGATACCATGAGACATTAAATCATCGAATAATGCCTCGTCCAATGTCATTATACACGACGACCACCGTATCCCCAGCTAGAACCAACAAAGTATAGATAGGGCGAGTCGAAACAATCGGGCCAAATTGTGACTTGGATGAGATAAGGCCTTATGAGATGCTCATTCAATGTAATCATGCTCGATAGACACCGTATCACCAGCGAGAACTATCGAGTACAGATAAGGAACAGAGATACCATGAGAGATCATAATATTGAGTAATGGCTCGTCCAATGTCGTTATACTCGATAGCCACCGTATCACCAGCTAGAACGAATGAAGCATAGACAAGGCGAGTCCAAATATTCGGGCCAAACTATGACGTCAATGAGATGAGGCCTTACAAGATGCTCATTCAATGTCATCATGCTAGATAGACACCGTATCACCAGCGAGAACTATCAAGTACGGACAAGGAATAGAGATACAGTGGGGCATCATATCATCGACTAATGGCTCGTCCAATGTCGTTATACTCGATGGCCACCGTATCACCGGCTAGAACCAATGAAGTATAGACAAGGTGAGTTCAAACAATCGGGCAAAACTTTTACGTAGACGACATGAGGCCTTACGAGATGCTCATTCAATCTGATCATGCTCAATAGACACCGTATCACAAGCAAGAACTATCGAGTATGGACAAGGAACAGAGATACCGTGAGACATCAAATCGTCGAATAATGGCTCGTCCAATGCCGTTATACATGATGACCACCATATCACCGACTAGAACCAACAAAGTATAGACAGGGCGAGTCCAAACAATCGGGCCAAATTGTGATGTGGATGAGTTAAGGCCTTATGAGATGCTCATTCAATGTCATCATGCTCGATAGATACCGTATCACCAGCGAGAACTATCAAGTACGGACAAGGAACAAAGATACCATGAGAGATCATATCGTCGAGTAATGGCGCGTCCAATTTCGTTATACTCGATGGCCTCCGTATCACTGACTAGAACCAAGGAAGTATAGAGAAGGCAAGTCCAAACAATCAGACCGAACTGTGACATCGATGAGATGAGGCCTTACGAGAGATGCCCATTTAATGTCATCATGCTTGATAGACACCGTATCACCAGCGAGAACTATCGAGTACGGACAAGGAATAGAGATACAATGAGGCATCATATCGTTGACTAATGGCTCGTCCAAAGTCGTTATACTCGATGGCCATCGTATAACCGGCTAGAACCAACGAAGTATAGACAAGGCGAGTCCAAACAATCGAGCCAAACTATGACGTCGATGAGATGAGGCCCCACGAGATGCTCATTCAATGTCATCATGCTCGATAGACACCATATCACCAGCGAGAACTATCAAGTACAGACAATGAATAGAGATCTTGTGAGACATCATATCGTCGAGTAATGGCTCATCCAATGTCGTTATACTCGATGGCCATAGTATCACCGGCTAGAACAACCGAAGTATAGACAAGGCGAGTCCAAAAAATTGGGCCAAACTGTGACGTTGATGAGATGAGGCGTTACTAGATGCTCATTCAATGTCATCATGCTCGATAGACACCGTATCACCAGTGAGAACTATTGAGTACGGACAAGGAATACATATACCGTGAGAGATCATGACATCGACTAATGGCTCATCCAATGTCACTATACTCGATGACCTCTATATTACCGGCTAGAACCAACAAAGTATAGACAAGGCGAGTCCAAACAATCAGGCCAAACTGTGATGTCGATGAGAAGAGGCCTTACGAGATGCTCAATCTATGTCATCATGCTTGATAGACACTGTATCACCAACGAGAACTATCGAGTACGGACAAGGATTAGAGATACAGCGAGGCATAATATCGTCGACTAATGGCTCGTCCAATGTCGTTATACTCGATGGCCACCGTATCACCGGCTAGAATCAACGAAGTATAGACAAGGTGAGTACAAAGAATCGGGCCAAATTTTGACATAGATGACATGAGGCCTTACAAGATGCTCATTCAGTGTCATCATGCTCGATAGAGACCGTATCACCAGCGAGAACTATCGAGTTAGACAAGGAACAAAGATACCATGAGACAAGAAATCGTGGACTAATGGCTCGTCCAATGTTGATATACACGACGACCACCGTATCACCGGCTAGAACCAACAAAGTATAGACTGGGCGAGTCCAAACAATCGGGCTAGATTGTGACATCGATGAGATTAGGCCATACGTAATGCTCATTCATTGTCATCATGCTCGATAGACACTGTATCACTAGCGATAACTATCAAGTACAGACAAGGAATAGAAATACTGTGAGAAATCATATTGTCAACTAATGGCTCGTCAAATGTCGTTATACTCGATGACCATATCACCAGGTAGAACCAACGAAGTATAGACAAGGCGAGTCCAAACAATCGGACCAAACTATCATGTTGATGAGATGAGGCCTTACGAGATGCTCATTCAATATCATCATGCTCGATAGACACCATATCACCAGCAAGAACTATCGAGTACGGACAAGTAATAGAGATATAGTGAGGCATCATATCGTCGATGAATGGCTCGTCCAATGTCATTATACTCGTTGGCCACCGTATCACCGGCTAGAACCAACGAAGTATAGACAAGGTGAGTCCAAACAATCGGGCAAATCTTTGACGTAGATGAGATGAGGCCTTACGAGATGCTCATTCAATGTCATCACGCTCGATAGACACCGTATCACCAGCGAGAACTATCGAGTACGGAAAAGGAACAGAGATATCGTGAGACATTAAATCATCGAATAATGGCTCATCCAATGTCATTATACACGACGACCACCGTATTACCGGCTAGAACCAACAAAGTATAGACAGGGTGAGTCCAAACAATCAGGCCAAATTGTGATGTCGATGAGATGAGACCTTATGTGATGCTCATTCAATGTCATCATGCTCGGTAGACACCGTATCACCAGCGAGAACTATCGAGTATGGACGAGGAACAGAGATACCATGAGAGATCATAACGTCGAGTAATGGCTCATCCAATGTCGTTATACTCGATGGCCACGGTATCACCGGCTAGAACCAACGAAGTATAGACAAGGCGTGTCCAAACAATCGGGCCAAACTATAACGTCGATGAAATAAGGCCTTACAAGATGCTCATTCAATGTCATCATGCTTGATAGACATCGTATCACCAGCGAGAACTATCGAGTACGAACAAGGAATAGAGATATAGTGAGGCATCATATCATCGACTAATGGCTCTTCCAATGTCGTTATACTCGATGACCACCGTATCACCGTTCTAGAACCAACGAAGTATAGACAAGGTGAGTCCAAACAATCGGGTGAAACTTTGACGTAGACGACATGAGGCCTGATGAGATGCTATTTCAGTGTGACCATGCTCAATAGACACCGTATCACCAGTCGGAGCTATCGAGTATGGACAAGGAATAGAGATAGAGTGAGGCATCATATCATCCACTAATGGCTCGTCCAATGTCATTATACTCGATGGCCACCGTATCACCGGCTAGAACCAACACACTTTAGAAAAGAAGAGTCCAAACAATCGGGCAACACTTTGACGTAGATGACATGAGGCCTTACGAGATGCTCATTCAATATCATCATGCTCGATAGACACCATATCACCAGCGAGAATTATCGAGTGTGGACAAGGAATAGAGATACCGTGAGACATTAAATAATCAAATAGTGCCTCGTCCAATGTCATTATACACGACGACCACCATATCCCCAGCTAGAACCAACAAAGTATAGATAGGGCGAGTCCAAACAATCGGGCCAAATTGTGACGTGGATGAGATAAGGCCTTGTGAGATGCTCATTCAATGTCATCATGCTCGATAGATACCGTATCACCAGCGAGAACTATCGAGTACGGACAAGGAACAAAGATACCGTGAGAGATCATATCGTCGAGTAATGGCTCGTCCAATTTCGTTATACTCGATGACCTCCGTATCACCGACTAGAACCATGGAAGTATAGAGAAGGCGAGTCCAAACAATCAGACCAAACTGTGACATCGATGAGATGACGCCTTACGAGATGCCCATTTAATGTCATCATGCTTGATAGACACCGTATCACCAGCGAGAACTGTCGAGTACGAACAAGGAATAGAGATATAGTGAGGCATCATATCATCGACTAATGGCTCCTCCAATGTCGTTATACTCGATGACCACCGTATCACCGGCTAGAACCAACGAAGTATAGATAAGGTGAGTCCAAACAATCGGACAAAACTTTGACGTAGACGACATGAGGCCTGATGAGATGCTATTTCAGTGTGACCATGCTCAATAGACACCGTATCACCAGTGGGAGCTATCGAGTACGGACAAGGAATAGAGATAGAATGAGGCATCATATCGTCGACTAATGGCTCGTCCAATGTCATTATACTCGATGGCCACCGTATCACCGGCTAGAACCAAAAAAGTTTACACAAGATCAGTCCAAACAATCGGGCAAAACTTTGACGTAGATGACATGAGGCCTTACGAGATGCTCATTCAATATCATCATGCTCGATAGACACCATATCACCAGCGAGAACTATCGAGTGTGGACAAGGAATAGAGATACCGTGAGACATTAAATCATCGAATAGTGCCTCGTCCAATGTCATTATATACGACGACCACCGTATCCCCAGCTAGAACCAACAAAGTATAGATAGGGCGAGTCCAAACAATCGGGCCAAATTGATAGGTGTAGAGTGCCCGATCTTTCGGCGAGTGGAGATAACTTCGATTTGGTGGATGTCGACCCTCACGATCCGACTACGACGAGCAAGCCGAAGCGCCATTGCAATCGCTGAACCAACTTGCTTAGGATATTAACCTTGCGGTAAACAAGATCAATCTGATCATGAGGATCAATTCTTACGCGCAATCGAAGAACGAGCAAGAATTAGAGGCGAGCAATTTGATGTATTGCACGAAGGTGGAGTTCTGAATTCACGTCGAGAGACGGATGTATAGCTAAGCTAAACATAAAACAAAACTCAAAGATTGCAAGGGGTGCTGATGAGGACATCAACGACATACGAATAATGACGACGGAAGATGGCACGACAAACCAAGATGTCACGCCTCCACCTCTTGTCGTCGCGCCTCCTCGAGTTACGGATCCATCTTCTAACGAGACGACGACGTACAAGGGCCCAATCACTAGAGCTCGAGCCCAGGAATTGAAGACGGTTTTGATGCTAAGGAACGACGGCCCAGGATGATGTGGTCCGAAGGCCCACGTGGCCCAAGTCGCACGACTCCCTCTCCACCGCGCGCCCCTCCACTTCAGCCGGCCCTAGATGCCTCGTCCTCCCCCTATATAGTCAAGGGCTGCGCCCCTTGTAATCTTTGAGTTTTGTTTTAAGTTTAGCTTAGCTATACATCCGTCTCTCGACGTGAATTCAGAACTCCACCTTCGTGCAATACATCAGATTGCTCGCCTCTAATTCTTGCTCGTTCTTCGATTGCGCGTAAGAATTGATCCTCGTGATCAGGTTGATCTTGTTTACCGCAAGGTTAATATCCTCCGGAAGTTGGTTCAGCGATTGCATTGGCGCTTCGGCTTGCTCGTCGTAGTCGGATCGTGAGGGTCAACATCCACCAAATCGAAGTTATCTCCACTCGCCGAAAGATCGGGCACTCTACACCTATCAAGTGGTATCAGATTCCAGTGTTTCTCGGTGAGTTTTATCCAAGTCCACATAAACCAAAAATTACAAAAAAAAAAAAGTTTACCCCAGTACGGTTTTGAGCCTCGCACTTTCGTTCAATAATTTGCGTTGTTGAGTTTTTGTGCTTTCGCTTTTGATCGTTGCTGGTACACTGTGTTTCATCGTTTTCTTCCTATCATCGTCGTATCCTTCCGCCGTGCCGCGTGTTTTCACCACCACAGTTTGCTTTCCGCCGCATCTGTTTATCCCGTCTCGCTTGCCAAATTTATCCGCTGCACCGTGAGTCCGGGTCAATCACTGCCTCGCTGATCGAGTCCTACTCGGTTACGTCGTGACCCGCTCGCCTCGCCCTGTGTTTAGTTCTGTTCGGTTTCGTGTGTCCCGCTCGCCTCGCTGATCGAGTCCTACTCGGTTACATCGTGACCCGCTCGCCTCGCCCTGTGTTTGTTTCTGCTCGGTTTCGTTTCGTTTGTTCCTACTCGGTTACATCTTTTTATTACCGTTCTACCCCTGCCTCAAAAAAAAAGTGCTTGTGCTTAATTGCTTATTTGAGGTCTCATTGTTTATATTTTCAGCAAAAAGTATTAAAAAAAAAGGAGAAAAAAAAAAGAAAAAAAAAGAAAAAAAAAAAGAAAGAAAAAAAAAAGAAGAGAAAAAAAAAAAGAGCGGCCGAGCAACACAGGCGACGCGTTCTTGCTGCACTTTGTTTTGATCTTTTTTTTCCTTCCTCTTGCACTTGTACCGGCAGCAATCTTTTCGCGTTTAGCACCATTATTCAGCTTTGCAGTTATTGTTTGAATTGTGCTAACCCTTGGATTGAGTGCAGCCTCCTAGCCCCACAAATTTTCTACTACGAGCAGGTTTTTGTTTCACCACGCAATCGCTCCTCCAATCTTCCACCGGTTTTACCTGTGGTTGCAGTTCACGCTTGCGTGCTTGGTAAGGACGGGTAAGAATTTGATAACAGCTTTTTGATTGAGCTTTTCACCCACCACTCACCTCTCGTTGTAGGATCCCGCTTTTTGTATTGCTTGTGTTTCTATGGCAGAAAACAGCTCGAAGTCGGAGGAGCTCACCCTCCAGGATGTCCAGGCACAGGTTGACGGTCTACAAAACGACATGAAGACGATGCACGAGAGACTTGACTCTACGGTCACTTCGTCGAATGAGCGTTTTGATCAACTGGACCTCGCTGATACGGCTGCCCGCACCACGCTCGCGACGATCATGACTCGTCTTGAGGCCATGTCGACGCAGCTTGGGACCATGACGACGCAGCTCACGGAGTTGCAACATGCACGTGACTACGGCGCCGACACCGAGCAGGACGACGACAATCGCCGTGGTCGTGCTCGTAGGGTACGTGTTCCTATTAATGATTCTTTTGCCAAAATAAAATTTCGTATTCCCACTTTTAATGGCAAATATGATCCGGGTGCTTATCTTGATTGGGAATTAGAGGTTGAACAAAAATTTGCATGCCATGATATTCCTGCTAATTTACAAGTTAAGGCTGCTATTAGTGAATTTACTGAATTTGCTTTACTTTGGTGGCGTGAGTATAGACAAAGATATCCTGATAATATTCCAGCCACTTGGACGGCATTAAAAGCTGCTATGCGTCATCGTTTTGTGCCGTCATATTATGCTAGAGATTTGCTTAATCAAATGCAGCGTTTTCAGCAAGGTTCACTTTCCGTAGAGGATTATTATCAAGCTTTGCAAAAGGGTATGATTCGCTGTGGTTTAGTTGAACTGGATGATGCTGCTATGGCTCGCTTTAGGGGTGGGTTAAATCGTGAAATTCAGAATATTCTTGATTATAAGCATTATGATGATATGACCACCTTATTTGAATATGCTTGTAAAGCTGAACGTGAAGTGCAGGATCGACAATCTTCGTCCAGACCTAACATTTTTGTAGGGTCCAAGACGCCTTCAGCTCCACGGTCGACACCTCCTTCCACGTCACGCGACCACTCCTCGACCACGTCCAAGTCGAGTGCTCCATCCACGGCCAAATCTGCCTCGTTCGTGCCGTCCTCCTCGTCGTCTGGACGAGCTCGGGATATTCAGTGTCACCGTTGCCGAGGATTTGGTCATGTGATACGTGATTGTCCAAATAAACGAACTATGTTGATTCGTGATGACGGTGGGTATTCTTCTGCTAGTGATTCTGAGGATATTCATCAGACTATGCTTGCCACTAATCATGCAGATAATACGGAGCTTCATGTCGACTCTAGTGCCGCCGACAGGTATGCCACTCTTGTTGTGCAGCGTGTTCTTAGTACACAGGTCGTTCAGGATGAAAAGCATCAGCGCCACAACATTTTTCATATCAAAGGCGTTGTGCAAGAACGAGCGGTCCGTATAATCATCGATGGTGGCAGTTGCAACAATTTGGCTAGTACGACCTTGGTGGAGCAGTTGTCATTGCCAACAAGGAAGCATCCACATCCTTATCACGTTCAATGGCTCAATGATGGCGGCAAAATAAAGGTAACGCGCTCGGTACGTGTTCCTTTCTCTCTTGGCGCCTATTCTGATTTTGTAGATTGTGATGTTGTTCCAATGGAAGCATGCTCTTTGTTGCTTGGCCGTCCTTGGCAATATGATGTTGATAGTGTTCATCATGGTCGCTCCAATTATTATTCCTTCATGTTTAAGGGTCAGAAAATTGTTATTCATCCTATGACACCTGAACAAGTTCTTAAAGATGATATTGCTCGAGCGACAAAAGCTGCAAAATTGGTTACATCGCCTCCTGTTGCACCTGTTCAACATGAGATCAAATTGAATAACCCTATCTTGCTTGCTACACGTGCTGATTTTGATGAATTACATGATGCTAATCTGCTTTGCTATGCGCTAGTTTGCTCTCGTATGCTTGTTTCACTAGATGAGGCGCCTATGTTGCATATTCCTCCTGTGGTTGCTAACCTTTTGCAGGACTATAAAGATGTTTTTCCCGCTGAATTGCCGCCGGGTCTTCCTCCTATTCGTGGCATAGAACATCAGATTGATTTAATTCCAGGCGCACAGCTTCCTAATCGCGCCCCGTACCGCACAAATCCTGAGGAGACGAAAGAAATTCAGCGTCAAGTGCAGGCATTGCTTGATAAAGGTTACATTCGTGAGTCTCTCAGCCCTTGTTCGGTTCCTGTTTTGCTTGTTCCTAAGAAAGATGGTTCTTGGCGTATGTGTGTAGATTGTCGTGCAATTAACAATATTACAATTCGTTATCGATATCCTATACCACGCCTTGATGATATGCTTGATGAACTTAGTGGTGCCACAATTTTCTCTAAGGTTGATTTACGTAGTGGTTACCATCAAATAAGAATGAAATTAGGAGATGAATGGAAAACGGCTTTTAAAACTAAATTTGGCTTGTATGAATGGTTGGTTATGCCGTTTGGATTGTCTAATGCTCCTAGCACTTTTATGCGCTTAATGAATGAAGTTCTTCGGTCTTTCATTGGAATATTTGTTGTTGTCTATTTTGATGATATCCTTATATACAGCAAATCCATGAATGAGCATTTAGAGCATTTGCGTGCTGTTTTTGATGCTTTGCGTGCTGCTCACTTGTTTGGGAACATGGAAAAATGCACTTTTTGCACGCAACGTGTTTCGTTTCTTGGATATGTTGTTACTCCACAGGGCATTGAGGTCGATAGCAGCAAGGTGGACGCCATTCAGAGTTGGCCCCAACCGACGACGGTCACACAGGTTCGCAGTTTTCTTGGTCTCGCAGGCTTCTATCGTCGTTTTGTGCGGGATTTCAGTTCTATTGCTGCACCATTACATGAGCTGACCAAGAAGGGTGCGCCATTTGAGTGGGGCGCACCACAAGACGACGCATTCAACACTTTAAAGGAACGGTTAACTCATGCTCCTCTCTTACAATTGCCTAATTTTGATAAAGTGTTTGAATTGGAATGTGATGCTAGTGGAATTGGTTTGGGTGCTGTTTTGTTGCAAGATCATAAACCCATTGCTTATTTTAGTGAGAAGTTAAGTGGTGCTGCTCTTAAATATTCCACTTATGATAAAGAACTTTATGCTTTCGTAAGAACTTTGGAAACATGGCAGCATTATTTATGGCCTCGTGAATTTATTATTCATTCTGATCATGAGGCTTTGAAACATATTAGAACCCAAACTAATCTGAATCGTCGTCATGCTAAATGGGTTGAATTTATTGAATCTTTTCCATACATCATTAAACATAAAAACGGGAAGGAAAATGTGATTGCCGATGCTTTGTCTCGTCGTTATTTGATGCTGTCCCAATTAGACTTTAAAATCTTTGGTTTGCAAGCTTTGAAAGATCAATATGTGAATGATGCTGATTTTCATGATATTATGATGCATTGTAAGGATGGCAAACCTTGGGGCAAATTTCATATGCAGGATGGGTTCCTGTTTCGTGCTAACAAGCTGTGTATTCCAGCTAGCTCGGTTCGTCTTTTGTTGTTACAGGAGGCGCATGGAGGTGGTCTTATGGGTCACTTCGGAGTTTTCAAGACACATGAGGTGTTGGCCGACCATTTCTTTTGGCCACGGATGCGCCGTGATGTTGAGCGCCTTGTTGCACGCTGTACCACATGTCAAAAAGCTAAATCTCGTTTGGGTAATCATGGTTTGTATATGCCCTTGCCTGTTCCCTCTTCTCCTTGGCTTGATATTTCGATGGATTTTATTTTGGGATTGCCTCGCACTAAGAAGGGGAGGGACAGTATTTTTGTGGTTGTTGATCGTTTCTCTAAAATGGCTCACTTTATACCTTGTCATAAAACTGATGATGCCTCAAATGTTGCTGAATTGTTCGTTAGAGAGATTGTTAGATTGCATGGAATTCCTAAAACAATTGTCTCTGATCGTGATGCTAAGTTTCTTAGTCATTTTTGGCGTTCTCTTTGGAATAAATTAGGAACTAAGCTGCTGTTTAGTACTACTTGTCATCCTCAAACTGATGGGCAAACTGAGGTAGTAAATAGAACTTTGTCTGCTATGCTTAGAGCTGTTTTAGATAAAAATTTGAGACGCTGGGAAGATTGTTTACCTCATGTTGAATTTGCTTATAATCGTGCTACACATTCTGCCACTAAGATGTGTCCTTTTGAGGTTGTTTATGGCTATGTTCCTAAGGCGCCTATTGATTTGTTTGCTATTGATGCTGAGGATGAACCACATCTTGATGCTCTTGCTCATATTGATCACATGAAACAATTGCATGAAGAAACACAACACAACATTGCCATTGCTAATAAAAAGTATCAAGTTGCTGGTAGTAAAGGTAGAAAACATATTTCTTTTGAACCTGGTGATTTGGTTTGGTTGCACTTGCGTAAAGATAGATTTCCTACTTTGCGTCGTTCTAAACTGATGCCTCGTGCTGCTGGTCCTTTTAAAGTGCTAACCAAGATTAACGATAATGCTTATGTTCTTGACTTGCCCATGGAGTTTGGTGTTTCCACTAGTTTTAATGTTGCAGATTTGAAACCATACTTGGGTGAGGATGATGAGTTGCCGTCGAGGACGACTTCACTTCAAGAAGGGGAGGATGATGAGGACATCAACGACATACGAATAATGACGACGGAAGATGGCACGACAAACCAAGATGTCACGCCTCCACCTCTTGTCGTCGCGCCTCCTCGAGTTACGGATCCATCTTCTAACGAGACGACGACGTACAAGGGCCCAATCACTAGAGCTCGAGCCCAGGAATTGAAGACGGTTTTGATGCTAAGGAACGACGGCCCAGGATGATGTGGTCCGAAGGCCCACGTGGCCCAAGTCGCACGACTCCCTCTCCACCGCGCGCCCCTCCACTTCAGCCGGCCCTAGATGCCTCGTCCTCCCCCTATATAGTCAAGGGCTGCGCCCCTTGTAATCTTTGAGTTTTGTTTTAAGTTTAGCTTAGCTATACATCCGTCTCTCGACGTGAATTCAGAACTCCACCTTCGTGCAATACATCAGATTGCTCGCCTCTAATTCTTGCTCGTTCTTCGATTGCGCGTAAGAATTGATCCTCGTGATCAGGTTGATCTTGTTTACCGCAAGGTTAATATCCTCCGGAAGTTGGTTCAGCGATTGCATTGGCGCTTCGGCTTGCTCGTCGTAGTCGGATCGTGAGGGTCAACATCCACCAAATCGAAGTTATCTCCACTCGCCGAAAGATCGGGCACTCTACACCTATCAGGTGCAGCCCTTGACTAAATAGGGGGAGGACGAGGCATCTAGGGCCGGCTGAAGTGGAGAGGCGCATGGTGGAGAGGGAGTCACGCGACTTGGGCCACATGGGCCTTTGGGCGGCGTCATCCTGGGCCGTCGTTCCTTAGCATCAAAACCGTCTTCAATTCCTGGGCTCGAGCTCTAGTGATTGGGCCCTTGTACGTCGTCGTCTCGTTAGAAGATGGATCCGTAACTCGAGGAGGCACGGCGACGAGACGTGGAGGCGTGACAACTTGGTTTGGCGCGCCATCTTCCGTCGTCATTATTCGTATGTCGTTGATGTCCTCATCATCCTCCCCTTCTTGAACTGAAGTCGTCCTCGACGGCAACTCATCATCCTCACCCAAGTATGGTTTCAAATCTGCAACATTAAAACTAGTGGAAACACTGATGAGGAACACAGGCGACGTGTTCTTGCTGCACTTGGTTTTGATCCTTCTTCCTTCCTCTTGCACTTGTACCGGCGGCAATCTTTTCGTGTTTAGCACCATTATTCAGCTTTGCAGTTATTGTTTGAATTGTGCTAACCCTTGGATTGAGTGCAGCCTCCTAGCCCCACAAATTTTCTACTACGAGCAGGTTTTTGTTTCACCACGCAATCGCTCCTCCAATCTTCCACCGGTTTTACCTGTGGTTGCAGTTCACGCTTGCGTGCTTGGTAAGGACGGGTAAGAATTTCATAACAGCTTTTTGATTGAGCTTTTCATCCACCACTCACCTCTCGTTGTAGGATCCCGCTTTTTGTATTGCTTGTGTTTCTATGGCAGAAAACAGCTCGAAGTCGGAGGAGCTCACCCTCCAAGATGTCCAGGCACAGGTTGATGGTCTACAAAACGACATGAAGACGATGCCCGAGAGACTTGACTCTACAGTCACTTCGTCGAATGAGCATTTTGATCAACTGGACCTCGCTGATACGGCTGCCCGCACCACGCTCGCGACGATCATGATTCGTCTTGAGGCCATGTCGACGCAGCTTGGGACCATGACGACGCAGCTCACGGAGTTGCAACATGCACGTGACTACGGCGCCGACACCGAGCAGGACGATGACAATTGCCGTGGTCGTGCTCATAGGGTACGTGTTCCTATTAATGATTCTTTTGCCAAAATAAAATTTCGTATTCCCACTTTTAATGGCAAATATGATCCGGGTGCTTATCTTGATTGGGAATTAGAGGTTGAACAAAAATTTGCATGCCATGATATTCCTGCTAATTTACAAGTTAAGGCTGCTATTAGTGAACTTACTGAATTTGCTTTACTTTGGTGGCGTGAGTATAGACAAAGGTATCCTGATAATATTTCAGCCACTTGGACGGCATTAAAAGCTGCTATGCGTCATCGTTTTGTGCCGTCATATTATGCTTGAGATTTGCTTAATCAAATGCAGCGTTTTCAACAAGGTTCACTTTCAGTAGAGGATTATTATCAAGCTTTGCAAAAGGGTATGATTCGCTGTGGTTTAGTTGAACTGGATGATGCTGCTATGGCTTGCTTTAGGGGTGGGTTAAATCGTGAAATTCAGAATATTCTTGATTATAAGCATTATGACGATATGAGCACCTTATTTGAATATGCTTGTAAAGCTGATCGTGAAGTGCAAGATCGACAATCTTCGTCAAGACCTAACATTTTTGTAGGGTCCAAGACGCCTTCAGCTCCACGGTCGACACCTCCTTCCACGTCGCGTGACCACTCCTCGACCACGTCCAAGTCGAGTGCTCCATCCACGGCCAAATCTGCCTCGATCGTGCCATCCTCCTCGTTGTCTGGACGAGCTCGTGATATTCAGTGTCACCGTTGCCGAATATTTGGTCATGTGATACGCGATTGTCCAAATAAACGAACTATGTTGATTCGTGACGACGGTGGGTATTCTTCTGCTAGAGATTCTGAGGATATTCAGCAGAATATGCTTGCCACTAATCATGGAGATAATACGGAGCTTCATGTCGACTCTAGTGCCGCCGACAGGTATGCCACTCTTGTTGTGCAGCGTGTTCTTAGTACACAGGTCGTTCAGGATGAAAAGCATCAGCGCCACAACATTTTTCATATCAAAGACGTTGTGCAAGAATGAGCGGTCCGTATAATCATCGATGGTGGCAGTTGCAACAATTTGGCTAGTACGACCTTGGTGGAGCAGTTGTCATTGCCAACAAGGAAGCATCCACATCCTTATCACGTTCAATGGCTTAATGATGGCGGCAAAATAAAGGTAACTGGCTCGGTACGTGTTCCTTTCTCTATTGGCGCCTATTCTGATTTTGTAGATTGTGATGTTGTTCCAATGGAAGCATGCTCTTTGTTGCTTGGCCGTCCTTGGTAATATGATGTTGATAGTGTTCATCATGGTCGCTCCAATTATTATTCCTTCATGTTTAAGGGTCAGAAAATTCTTATTCATCCTATGACACCTGAACAAGTTCTTAAAGATGATATTGCTCGAGCGACAAATCTGCAAAATTGGTTACATCGCCTCCTGTTGCACCTATTCAACATGAGATCAAATTGAATAACCCTATCTTGCTTGCTACACGTGCTGATTTTGATGAATTACATGATGCTAATCTGCTTTGCTATGTGCTAGTTTGCTCTCGTATGCTTGTTTCACTAGATGAGGCGCCTATGTTGCATATTCCTCCTGCTGTTGCTAACCTTTTGCAGGACTATAAAGATGTTTTTCCCGCTGAATTGCCGCCGGGTCTTCCTCCTATTCGTGGCATAGAACATCAGATTGATTTAATTCCAGATGCACAGTTTCCTAATCGCGCCCCGTACCGCACAAATCCTGAGGAGACGAAAGAAATTCAGCGTCAAGTGCAGGCATTGCTTGATAAAGGTTACATTCGTGAGTCTCTCAGCCCTTGTTCGGTTCCTGTTTTGCTTGTTCCTAAGAAAGATGGTTCTTGGCGTATGTGTGTAGATTGTCGTTCAATTAACAATATTACAATTCGTTATCGATATCCTATACCACGCCTTGATAATATGCTTGATGAACTTAGTGGTGCCACAATTTTCTCTAAGGTTGATTTGCGTAGTGGTTACCATCAAATAAGAATGTCATTGGCGCTTAATGAATGAAGTTCTTCGGCCTTTCATTGGAATATTTGGTGTTGTCTATTTTGATGATATCCTTATATACAGCAAATCCATGAATGAGCATTTAGATCATTTGCGTGCTGTTTTTGATGCTTTGCGTGCTGCTCACTTGTTTGGGAACATGGAAAAATGCACTTTTTGCACGCAACGTGTTTCGTTTCTTGGATATGTTGTTACTCCACAGGGCATTGAGGTCGATAGCAGCAAGGTGGACGCCATTCAGAGTTGGCCCCAACCGACGACGGTCACAGAGGTTCGCAGTTTTCTTGGTCTTGCAGGCTTCTATCGTCGTTTTGTGCGGGATTTCAGTTCTATTGCTGCACCATTACATGAGCTGACCAAGAAGGGTGCGCCATTTGAGTGGGACGCACCACAAGACGACGCATTCAACACTTTAAAGGAACGGTTAACTCATGCTCCTCTCTTACAATTGCCTAATTTTGATAAAGTGTTTGAATTGGAATGTGATGCTAGTGGAATTGGTTTGGGTGCTGTTTTGTTGCAAGATCATAAACCCATTGCTTATTTTAGTGAGAAGTTAAGTGGTGCTGCTCTTAAATATTCCACTTATGATAAAGAACTTTATGCTTTCGTAAGAACTTTGGAAACATGGCAGCATTATTTATGGCCTCGTGAATTTATTATTCATTCTGATCATGAGGCTTTGAAACATATTAGAACCCAAACTAATCTGAATCGTCGTCATGCTAAATGGGTTGAATTTATTGAATCTTTTCCATACATCATTAAACATAAAAACGGGAAGGAAAATGTGATTGCCGATGCTTTGTCTCGTCGTTATATGATGCTGTCCCAATTAGACTTTAAAATCTTTGGTTTGCAAGCTTTGAAAGATCAATATGTGAATGATGCTGATTTTCATGATATTATGATGCATTGTAAGGATGGGAAACCTTGGGGCAAATTTCATATGCAGGATGGGTTCCTGTTTCGTGCTAACAAGCTGTGTATTCCAGCTAGCTCGGTTCGTCTTTTGTTGTTACAGGAGGCGCATGGAGGTGGTCTTATGGGTCACTTCGGAGTTTTCAAGACACATGAGGTGTTGGCCGACCATTTCTTTTGGCCACGGATGTGCCGTGATGTTGAGCGCCTTGTTGCACGCTGTACTACATGTCAAAAAGCTAAATCTCGTTTGGGTAATCATGGTTTGTATATGCCCTTGCCTGTTCCCTCTTCTCCTTGGCTTGATATTTCGATGGATTTTGTTTTGGGATTGCCTCGCACTAAGAAGGGGAGGGACAGTATTTTTGTGGTTGTTGATCATTTCTCTAAAATGGCTCACTTTATACCTTGTCATAAAACTGATGATGCCTCAAATGTTGCTGAATTGTTCTTTAGAGAGATTGTTAGATTGCATGGAATTCCTAAAACAATTGTCTCTGATTGTGATGCTAAGTTTCTTAGTCATTTTTGGCGTTCTCTTTGGAATAACTTAGGAACTAAGCTGCTGTTTAGTACTACTTGTCATCCTCAAACTGATGGGCAAACTGAGGTAGTAAATAGAACTTTGTCTGCTATGCTTAGAGCTGTTTTAGATAAAAATTTGAGACGCTGGGAAGATTGTTTACCTCATGTTGAATTTGCTTATAATCGTGCTACACATTCTGCCACTAAGATGTGTCCTTTTGAGGTTGTTTATGGCTATGTTCCTAAGGCGCCTATTGATTTGTTTGCTATTGATGCTGAGGATGAACCACATCTTGATGCTCTTGCTCATATTGATCACATGAAACAATTACATGAAGAAACATAACACAACATTGCCATTGCTAATAAAAAGTATCAAGTTGCTGGTAGTAAAGGTAGAAAACATATTTCTTTTGAACCTGGTGATTTGGTTTGGTTGCACTTGCGTAAAGATAGATTTCCTACTTTGCGTCGTTCTAAACTGATGCCTCGTGCTGCTGGTCCTTTTAAAGTGCTAACCAAGATTAACGATAATGCTTATGTTCTTGACTTGCCCATGGAGTTTGGTGTTTCCACTAGTTTTAATGTTGCAGATTTGAAATCATAGTTGGGTGAGGATGATGAGTTGCTGATAGGTGTAAAGTGCCCGATCTTTCGGCGAGTGGAGATAACTTCGATTTAGTGGATGTTGACCCTCACGATCCGACTACGACGAGCAAGCCGAAGCGCCAATGCAATCGCTGAACCAACTTCCGGAGGATATTAACCTTGCGGTAAACAAGATCAACCTGATCACGAGGATCAATTCTTACGCGCAATCGAAGAACGAGCAAGAATTAGAGGCGAGCAATCTGATGTATTGCACGAAGGTGGAGTTCTGAATTCACGTCGAGAGACGGATGTATAGCTAAGCTAAACTTAAAACAAAACTCAAAGATTACAAGGGGCGCAGCCCTTGACTATATAGGGGAAGGCCGAGGCATCTAGGGCCGGCTGAAGTGAAGAGGCACGCGGTGGAGAGGGAGTCGTGCGATTTGGGCCACGTGGGCCTTCGGGCGACATCATCCTGGGCCGTCGTTCCTTAGCATCAAAACCGTCTTCAATTCCTGGGCTCGAGCTCTAGTGATTGGGCCCTTGTACGTCGTCGTCTCGTTAGAAGATGGATCCGTAACTCGAGGAGGCGCGACGACGAGAGGTGGAGGCGTGACAGCTTGGTTTGGCGCACCATCTTCCGTCGTCATTATTCGTATGTCGTTGATGTCCTCATCATCCTCCCCTTCTTGAAGTGAAGTCGTCCTCGACGGCAACTCATCATCCTCACCCAAGTATGGTTTCAAATCTGCAACATTAAAACTAGTGGAAACACCAAACTCCATGGGCAAGTCAAGAACATAAGCATTATCGTTAATCTTGGTTAGCACTTTAAAAGGACCAGCAGCACGAGGCATCAGTTTAGAACGACGCAAAGTAGGAAATCTATCTTTACGCAAGTGCAACCAAACCAAATCACCAGGTTGAAAAGAAATATGTTTTCTACCTTTACTACCAGCAACTTGATACTTTTTATTAGCAATGGCAATGTTGTGTTGTGTTTCTTCATGCAATTGTTTCATGTGATCAATATGAGCAAGAGCATCAAGATGTGGTTCATCTTCAGCATCAATAGCAAACAAATCAATAGGCGCCTTAGGAACATAGCCATAAACAACCTCAAAAGGACACATCTTAGTGGCAGAATGTGTAGCACGATTATAAGCAAATTCAACATGAGGTAAACAATCTTCCCAGCGTCTCAAATTTTTATCTAAAACCGCTCTAAGCATAGCAGACAAAGTTCTATTTACTACCTCAGTTTGCCCATCAGTTTGAGGATGACAAGTAGTACTAAACAGCAGCTTAGTTCCTAATTTATTCCAAAGAGAACGCCAAAAATGACTAAGAAACTTAGCATCACGATCAGAGACAATTGTTTTAGGAATTCCATGCAATCTAACAATCTCTCTAAAGAACAATTCAGCAACATTTGAGGCATCATCAGTTTTATGACAAGGTATAAAGTGAGCCATTTTAGAGAAACGATCAACAACCACAAAAATACTGTCCCTCCCCTTCTTAGTGTGAGGCAATCCCAAAACAAAATCCATCGAAATATCATGCCAAGGAGAAGAGGGAACAGGCAAGGGCATATACAAACCATGATTACCCAAACGAGATTTAGCTTTTTGACATGTAGTACAGCGTGCAACAAGGCGCTCAACATCACGGCGCATCCGTGGCCAAAAGAAATGGTCGGCCAACACCTCATGTGTCTTGAAAACTCCGAAGTGACCCATAAGACCACCTCCATGCGCCTCCTGTAACAACAAAAGACGAACCGAGCTAGCTGGAATACACAGCTTGTTAGCACGAAACAGGAACCCATCCTGCATATGAAATTTGCCCCAAGGTTTGCCATCCTTACAATGCATCATAATATCATGAAAATCAGCATCATTCACATATTGATCTTTCAAAGCTTGCAAACCAAAGATTTTAAAGTCTAATTGGGACAGCATCAAATAACGACGAGACAAAGCATCGGCATTCACATTTTCCTTCCCGTTTTTATGTTTAATGATGTATGGAAAAGATTCAATAAATTCAACCCATTTAGCATGACGACGATTCAGATTAGTTTGGGTTCTAATATGTTTCAAAGCCTCATGATCAGAATGAATAATAAATTCACGAGGCCATAAATAATGCTGCCATGTTTCCAAAGTTCTTACGAAAGCATAAAGTTCTTTATCATAAGTGGAATATTTAAGAGCAGCACCACTTAACTTCTCACTAAAATAAGCAATGGGTTTATGATCTTGCAACAAAACAGCACCCAAACCAATTCCACTAGCATCACATTCCAATTCAAACACTTTATCAAAATTAGGCAATTGTAAGAGAGGAGCATGAGTTAACCGTTCCTTTAAAGTGTTGAATGCGTCGTCTTGTGGTGCGCCCCACTCAAATGGCGCACCCTTCTTGGTCAGCTCATGTAATGGTGCAGCAATAGAACTGAAATCCCGCACAAAACGACGATAGAAACCTGCAAGACCAAGAAAACTGCGAACCTGTGTGACCGTCGTCGGTTGGGGCCAACTCTGAATGGCGTCCACTTTGCTGCTGTCGACCTCAATGCCCTGTGGAGTAACAACATATCCAAGAAACAAAACACGTTGCGTGCAAAAAGTGCATTTTTCCATGTTCCGAAACAAGTGAGCAGCACGCAAAGCACCAAAAACAGCACGTAAATGATCTAAATGCTCATTCATGGATTTGCTATATATAAGGATATCATCAAAATAGACAACAACAAATATTCCAATGAAAGGCTGAAGAACTTCATTCATTAAGCGCATAAAAGTGCTAGGAGCATTAGACAATCCAAACGGCATAACCAACCATTCATACAAGCCAAATTTAGTTTTAAAAGCCGTTTTCCATTCATCTCCTAATTTCATTCTTATTTGATGGTAACCACTACGCAAATCAACCTTAGAGAAAATTGTGGCACCACTAAGTTCATCAAGCATATCATCAAGGCGTGGTATAGGATATCGATAACGAATTGTAATATTGTTAATTGCACGACAATCTACACACATACGCCAAGAACCATCTTTCTTAGGAACAAGCAAAACAGGAACCGAACAAGGGCTGAGAGACTCACGAATGTAACCTTTATCAAGCAATGCCTGCACTTGACGCTGAATTTCTTTCGTCTCCTCAGGATTTGTGCGGTACGGAGCGCGATTAGGAAGCTGTGCGCCTGGAACTAAATCAATCTGATGTTCTATGCCACGAATAGGAGGAAGACCCGGCGGCAATTCAGCGGGAAAAACATCTTTATAGTCCTGCAAAAGGTTAGCAACAGCAGGAGGAATATGCAACATAGGCGCCTCATCTAGTGAAACAAGCATACGAGAGCAAACTAGCGCATAGCAAAGCAGATTAGCATCATGTAATTCATCAAAATCAGCACGTGTAGCAAGCAAGATAGGGTTATTCAATTTGATCTCATGTTGAACAGGTGCAACAGGAGGCGATGTAACCAATTTTGCAGCTTTTGTCGCTCGAGCAATATCATCTTTAAGAACTTGTTCAGGTGTCATAGGATGAATAACAATTTTCTGACCCTTAAACATGAAGGAATAATAATTGGAGCGACCATGATGAACACTATCAACATCATATTGCCAAGGACGGCCAAGCAACAAAGAGCATGCTTCCATTAGAACAACATCATAATCTACAAAATCAGAACAGGCGCCAAGAGAGAAAGGAACACGTACCGAGCGCGTTACCTTTATTTTGCCGCCATCATTAAGCCATTGAACGTGATAAGGATGTGGATGCTTCCTTGTTGGCAATGACAACTGCTCCACCAAGGTCGTACTAGCCAAATTGTTGCAACTGCCACCATCGATGATTATACGGACCGCTCGTTCTTGCACAACGCCTTTGATATGAAAAATGTTGTGGCGCTGATGCTTTTCATCCTGAACGACCTGTGTACTAAGAACACGTTGCACAACAAGAGTGGCATACCTGTCAGCGGCACTAGAGTCGACATGAAGCTCCGTATTATCTGCATGATTAGTGGCAAGCATAGTCTGCTGAATATCCTCAGAATCACTAGCAGAAGAATACCCACCGTCGTCACGAATCAACATAGTTCGTTTATTTGGACAATCGCGTATCACATGACCAAATCCTCGGCAACGGTGACACTGAATATCACGAGCTCGTCCAGACGACGAGGAGGATGGCACGGTCGAGGCAGATTTGGCCGTGGATGGAGCACTCGACTTGGACGTGGTCGAGGAGTGGTCGCGCGGCGTGGAAGGAGGTGCCGACCGTGGAGCTGAAGGCGTCTTGGACCCTACAAAAATGTTAGGTCTTGACGAAGATTGTCAATCCTGCACTTCACGTTCAGCTTTACAAGCATATTCAAATAAGGTGGTCATATCATCATAATGTTTATAATCAAGAATATTCTGAATTTCATGATTTAACCCACCCCTAAAGCGAGCCATAGCAGCATCATCCAGTTCAACTAAACCACAGCGAATCATACCCTTTTGCAAAGCTTGATAATAATCCTCTACGGAAAGGGAACCTTGTTGAAATCGCTGCATTTGATTAAGCAAATCTCGAGCATAATATGACGGCACAAAACGATGACGCATAGCAGCTTTTAATGCCGTCCAAGTGGCTGGAATATTATCAGGATATCTTTGTCTATACTCACACCACCAAAGTAAAGCAAATTCAGTAAATTCACTAATAGCAGCCTTAACTTGTAAATTAGCAGGAATATCATGGCATGCAAATTTTTGTTCAACCTCTAATTCCCAATCAAGATAAGCACCCGGATCATATTTGCCATTAAAAGTGGGAATACGAAATTTTATTTTGGCAAAAGAATCATTAATAGGAACACGTACCCTACGAGCACGACCACGGCGATTGTCGTCGTCCTGCTCGGTGTCGGCGCCGTAGTCACGTGCATTTTGCAACTCCGTGAGCTGCGTCGTCATGGTCCCAAGCTGTGTCGACATGGCCTCAAGACGAGTCATGATTGTCGCGAGCGTGGTGCGGGCAGCCGTATCAGCGAGGTCCAGTTGATCAAAACGCTCATTCGACGAAGTGACCGTAGAGTCAAGTCTCTTGTGCATCGTCTTCATGTCGTTTTGTAGACCATCAACCTGTGCCTGGACATCCTGGAGGGTGAGCTCCTCCGACTTCGAGCTGTTTTCTGCCATAGAAACACAAGCAATACAAAAAGCAGGATCCTACAACGAGAGGTGAGTGGTGGATGAAAAGCTCAATCAAAAAGCTGTTATGAAATTCTTACCCGTCCTTACCAAGCACGCAAGCGTGAACTGCAACCACAGGTAAAACCGGTGGAAGATTGGAGGAGCGATTGTGTGGTGAAACAAAAACCTCCTCGTAGTAGAAAATTTGTGGGGCTAGGAGGCTGCACTCAATCCAAGGGTTAGCACAATTCAAACAACAACTGCAAAGCTGAATAATGGTGCTAAACGCGAAAAGATTGCTGCCGGTACAAGTGCAAGAGGAAGGAAGAAGGACCAAAACAAAGTGCAGCAAGAACGCGTCGCCTCTGTTGCTCGGTCGCTCTTTTTTTTTTCTCTTTTTTTTTCTTTTTTTTTTCTTTTTTTTCTTTTTTTTTCTCTTTTTTTTTAATACTTTTTTGCTGAAAATATAAACAATGAGACCTCAAATAAGCAATTAAGCACAAGCGCTTTTCTCTCTCTCTCTCTCTCTCTCTCTCTAGAGTAGGAACAAACGAAACCGAGCAGAAACAAACACAGGGCGAGGCGAGCGGGTCACGACGTAACCGAGTAGGACTCGATCGGCGAGACAAGCGGGTAACACGAAACCGAACAGAACTAAACACAGGGCGAGGCGAGCGGGTCACGACGTAACCGAGTAGGACTCGATCAGCGAGGCGAGCGGGTCTTGACGTAACCGAGTAGGACTCGATCGTCAAGGCAGTGATTGACCCGGACTCACGGTGCAGCAGAAAAACTTGGCAAGCGAGACGGGGTAAACAGATGCGGCGGAAAGCAAACTGTGGTGGTGAAAACACGCGGCACGGCGGAAGGATACGACGATGATAGGAAGAAAACGATGAAATACAGTGTACCAGCAACGATCAAAAGCGAATGCACAAAAACTCAACAACGCAAATTATTGAACGAAAGTGTGAGGCTCAAAACCGTACTGGGGTAAACTTTTTTTGTAGTTTTCGGTTTATGTGGACTTGGATAAAACTCACAAAGAAACACTGGAATCTGATACCACTTGATAGGTGTAAAGTGCCCGATCTTTCGGCGAGTGGAGATAACTTCGATTTAGTGGATGTTGACCCTCACGATCCGACTACGACGAGCAAGCCGAAGCGCCAATGCAATCGCTGAACCAACTTCCGGAGGATATTAACCTTGCGGTAAACAAGATCAACCTGATCACGAGGATCAATTCTTACGCGCAATCGAAGAACGAGCAAGAATTAGAGGTGAGCAATCTGATGTATTGCACGAAGGTGGAGTTCTGAATTCACGTCGAGAGACGGATGTATAGCTAAGCTAAACTTAAAACAAAACTCAAAGATTACAAGGGGCGCAGCCCTTGACTATATAGGGGAAGGCCGAGGCATCTAGGGCCGGCTGAAGTGGAGAGGCACGCGGTGGAGAGGGAGTCGTGCGACTTGGGCCACGTGGGCCTTCGGGCGACATCATCCTGGGCCGTCGTTCCTTAGCATCAAAACCGTCTTCAATTCCTGGGCTCGAGCTCTAGTGATTGGGCCCTTGTACGTCGTCGTCTCGTTAGAAGATGGATCCGTAACTCGAGGAGGCGCGACGACGAGAGGTGGAGGCGTGACAGCTTGGTTTGGCGCACCATCTTCCGTCGTCATTATTCGTATGTCGTTGATGTCCTCATCAGTTGCCGTCGAGGACGACTTCACTTCAAGAAGGGGAGGATGATGATGACATCAACGACATACGAATAATGACGACGGAAGATGGCGTGCCAAACCAAGCTGTCACGCCTCCACCTCTCGTCGTCGCGCCTCCTCGAGTTATGGATCCATCTTCTAACGAGACGACGACGTACAAGGGCCCAATCACTAGAGCTCGAGCCCAGGAATTGAAGACGGTTTTGATGCTAAGGAACAACGGCCCAGGTTGATGTCGCCCGATGGCCCACGTGGCCCAAGTCGCACGACTCCCTCTCCACCGCGCGCCTCTCCACTTCAGCCGGCCCTAGATGCCTCGTCCTCCCCCTATATAGTCAAGGGCTGCGCCCCTTGTAATCTTTGAGTTTTGTTTTAAGTTTAGCTTAGCTATACATCCGTCTCTCGACGTGAATTCAGAACTCCACCTTCGTGCAATACATCAGATTGCTCGCCTCTAATTCTTGCTCGTTCTTCGATTGCGCGTAAGAATTGATCCTCGTGATCAGGTTGATCTTGTTTACCGCAAGGTTAATATCCTCCGGAAGTTGGTTCAGCGATTGCATTGGCGCTTCGGCTTGCTCGTCGTAGTCGGATCGTGAGGGTCAACATCCACCAAATCGAGGTTATCTCCACTCGCCGAAAGATCGGGCACTCTACACCTATCAATTCTACCATGTATGTATTAGACCTACATCACCGTTGGGTAGAAAATAGGCATAATACATAAATCATCAATAATATGGCATTGTAATTTAACAACATTGGTCAGAAAATTACAATGACATAATCTGAAAACTAATATTCCTAAAATTAAATTCTCCCGTTGGTTCAAAATTTAATTATAGAAAACATCAATTTTAATAATTGTCATGAATACTAAAAACTTGCAGCGGAAACATAGAAAAAAACATGCATGAACAGTAGCAAAACATCTTATTTTACACTCTGAAAAATAATCTCGTTGGTTCATATTTTAGCAGAGGCAGAAATATCTGGTTTCAATTAAATACTGGTTAAAATCGAAATAAAACCAGCAAAAAACTGATACAAAAGGCTACTGTGCATTTCTTTTGATTTTTTTTTTTGGCCCATTCCAGAAAAACTTGTGCAGCATAGCTTTCGGCCCAGCCCGCTTGCCGCGCCAGCTGACCCCGCGTCCCCTTTTGGCCTGGACCGCCTGAGCGCCCTCGCGCAGCGCGGCTTTCGGCCCAGCCCAAACAACTCGCGCACACGCGCGCCTTTGTGGTCACTCGGCCTAGCCCAGCTGACCGCTTTTGCGCGCCTGCCGGCCTTTCGGCTCGGCCCATATGGGCGACTGAAAACCTCGGCCTGGCCCAGCCAGGCCGCTCTCACCCCCGCCTCAATCTCAGCCATCCATCGCGATGGACGGCTGAGCGCGCGTTTTGGCCGGTCAAAACCGGCACACGCGGCTAGCCCCGAAAACCCTAGCCCCATTCGTTCTTTCTCCCCGCTTCCTCTCCCTTCTCCCCTGCTCCCGACTGCTCTTTCTACCCGCGACGACGAGCGAAGCACGGCGAGGTGGTCCTCGACGGCGCATCACGGCAGCCGCGAGGACCCCTGGAGGAGATGTACGGCGAGGGTTTGCGCCGCCGCTAGCCTCTCGCCGGCGCGCGCGTTCACCCGAGAGTGAGCGCGCCGCCGTCGAGGGATTTGCGGCAGTGCTCTTCCTGATTCCAGCGGGGCCAAGGACGGCATGGTGGCGGCGAGGCCCAGGTGAGCACCTGGATCCCATTTCGCATGCCTCTGGTTTTGGTTCTGTAACCCTAAGGTTAGGGTTAGGGTCCAGGGATGGGTTCTAGCGGGCTCGGGATTCTTTTCTATTTTCTTTGGCCGATCCAATAAAGAATCGATCTCTTCCTCATCTAGATCTAACACTAGGGGGTTCTGACACCATTGTTATAATTAGTCTTGCCTAGGCTAGCATCTAGGGAGGTAATCATGGGTAGCAAGGTTCTGTGTTCGGGATCTAGAGAGAGAGGGAGATGACTGATACTTGTGTTGTGTGGAAGTGGAGCGTGAGCCGTCACGGGGTCGACGGCCGAAGAGGATGCAGAGGCCGCAGAGGCGTCGGTTCCCGTCATCTCCACGGCGAGAATCTCGTCGAGGGTGTCGGCGATGTCTCGGGGCAAAGGGGACGAAGACCACCGGTGTCGATGGCCTTCGGGTCTCCACCTGTCCCGGTACGACGGCAGCGAAGAGGGACGGCGTGGTGGCGGCGATGGAGAATCCCGTCACTGGCTGCGCCCTCCTTTTTAGATCGGGTAGGGTTTCTGTTGGGTGGAGTTGCGGCTCAGGTGAACCTCGTTACTTGAACCGCCGGCTCCACCGTTCCTTTTATTTGGCGCAGGATGACGGGGGCCCACCAACCAGAGGGGGGTTGGGGCGCCCCCGATCAGGGCGCGATCTAGGCTTTGGGCCGTTGGGCCCAAAGCTGGAGATCTACTAACACGATCCGGTTTCAATTGTCAGTAATTAGTGGATTTTGCTGTCGACGTGGAATTTAATTATGTCGACGGTGGTCGGCGTTGGCCACTGCATTGACACAAATTTTTTTAGCAGCATGGCGTTTGCGAGTGCTACCCATGCTTGCCGCATGCACGTTTAGCGTGTGCGGGGGCGACGCGGCTGTCCGCATAACGGCACACACATTACAAAGGGTCGCTAACCTCATCATCTCGGCGCCGATTCTATGTCCAGAGGTGAGGCTATTGAGCTCGGGGAACCAAACCTAAGGCAGCGGGGATCACCTGGGCTGCCGGGGTTCGGAAGCTGGGACAAGTACTGATGGAAAAACGACGGTCCTGGGCGGGTACTGCACGTACCAGCCTACCTCAGTGTGATACTGTAGCTTATGTAGCCTTTTTTTTTTTCTTGACAAGCATGAAAATCAATTGTGGGGGTGCGTGGAGCGCGCGGGCGGGGGGGGGGGGGGGGGGGGGTAGGGTACGTTTTGTTGCGCCATTATTGTAGTTTGAGGCCGCTACCATTTGGATGAAACAATTTATAGAAAATGATCGAATCAACTTCAAATAGAATAGTAGTGCTAAAATAGAGAAAAATAGTAATGCTAGTAGAACATAACGGATTACACAGTAGTCCCCTTTCTTGGGTGGTATTACATCATGACACGGGATGCGGAAATAAAAATAATAATTTTGCCAAGGCAGAGTCCTGCTTCCTACTCAGGTACACAGACTAGTTGCTGTCAAGGTACACAGAGTTTATTGGCTTAGGTGGAGCGGTAGTGATCTTCGTCCACCGTGCTGTAGATTTCTCCTATTGTGGCCAGGTCCAGTAGTATAGTCCTGTAAAAAAGTAGACATGAGCCTGAGTGTTAATTTGTTTGTAGCAGAAGAGGATTGTACTTGATAAAAAAAAAGGTGGTCGCCTCATGTTCTGATGTGTGGTCGAAAGCTGTTCGATGATAACGTTTATGTGCACTCCTTCCAAATTGTCCGACCTGTTAGGGAAGAAATAATATAGTCTGGTGTTATGCATGCAATAAAGAATTTGTAAAAATGTGCTTTATAAAAATGGAAGCTGAGACCCTTGTACTGTCTCCTGTGTGTTGGTGACTCTTCAGGTGTTGTCGAGTCCGTGACGATTGCTTTTCCCTCGTGCCCGGTATGTGCACCTTTGTCATGGCCGGCCGGTACGGTATTCTTGTCCACGGCAGTGAGCCTCAACTCCTCCTCTTCATGAGCCTTCTTGATCTTGAGCTCATCCTGATCACGGGCCTTCTTTCTTTCTTCAAATGACTTGTGAAGTTCTTCAGGTATATATTCTAATGAAGCCGTGATAACGTTCTTCTCGCTAATGTCGAAACTCATAATTGAGATAGATGAATTCGGCTTTGCAAAAACCTGAATTTCTCTTCCCCAGTGGAGTCACCAAAAAGTGTGTTGACGCCGAAACACACTGTTAACCACTAAAGGTGCATCTAGGCCCCTAATTTTATTTTTGTGGTTGGCGTCAATACAATTAAGAACGGACTAATCTTTTAATGAGCATATGTGTAGATTATGGTACAAAGTTTGGTGATTAAATGCATAGAAATAAAAAGGGAGAAAAGAAGATGGCAAAGTGCTTCAAGATGAAATTCAAAATATGCTCAAAAATGAAGTTCATGGTTTTTTATTTTAAATCTTGAGTATAGGAAAAGCCGTACTATTAAGAGGGACACAAAAGTGTGAAGCGGAGGTGAACTAAGTGCAAAATTCCCCTTTCTAGGCCAAATAAAATTTTCTAGGGCAAAATCATCGAACTTGTCCGACCCATTGGACAAGTCCATCGGACTCCTGTAGCTCTGCCACTCTAGGTCATCGGACTTGTCCGATGACCAGAGGGAAGTCCGACTCATCGGAGTACAGTTCCCCTGCCACCCTATTTTCATCGGACTTGTCCGAGCCATCAGACAAGTCCATCGGATTCCAGTTCCTCTGCCCCTCCTGTGCCGTCGGACATGTCTAATGGCCATCGGACTTGTCCGATGGTCATCTTATTCGAGGCATCGGGCAAGCTTGTCGGACTCCAGTTTCTGTGCCACCTTGATTCATCGGACATGTCCGATAACCATCGGACTTGTCCGACACAGATCTCAGAACTTGGGTCTCCAACGACTCTTTTCCCCATTGGGCTATTAAATAGAACCCCTCTTTGCCCTTTGGCCGGTTGGTCACTCATTCCACTCAAAAACACTCTCAAGCTCACTTTGCTCTCCCCAACTCTCCTCCCTTGCCTCCACTCTTGATTTGTGAAGGGATTGAGAGAAGATTGAAGTGCTCCATCGACTCCAAGCTTCCATCCTCTTAAGCACTTGGTTCATCCTCACCGCCGACGACTATTGTGTTTGTTACTCTTGGGGATTCATCCCCTAGACGGTTAGAGGTGCCCGTAGAGCTCCCAACTTGTGTAGTGACGCCTCGGGAAGTTTGTATTGACCTCTCCTTTTTGGAGTTTCTAGTGGAAAACCAAGTTTGATCTTTGTGGTCACTTGGAGAGGTTAGGGTTGAAAGAAACCCGGTCCTTTGTGGATCCCTCAATGGAGACGTAGGCTTCTTTGTGGAGCTGAACTTCGGTGAACAAATCTTGTGCCTTACTTGTGCTTTTAATTACTTGTCTCTCATTTACTTGTTCTTGCTCATAAACTTGCTAGTTAGGGTTTGCTTCGTATTTCTTAAATTAACTTGTGTAGGTTGCTTGCTAGTTGCTCTCCTTATTTTACAGCTTCCCCTTGCTTATATTCACTTGCTCCTAGCTTGCCTTACACTGGTTTTAATATTTACCTGGTCGATCTACTTTTCTATCTCGTGCCATCGGACAAGTTGTCAGACTTTCCCCATAATCGTCGGACAAGTGCGACCCTGCACATTTTATTAAGTGAATTTCAGGGATAATTGCCTATTCACCCCCACTCTAGGCACTTTCAATTGGTATCAGAGCTGGATCTTCTTGAAGGCTTAACCGCTTGAAGATAAAGATGACAAAGGGAAAGGAAATTCCGTCTAGTGGATCGTCCAAAGCAAGGTCCGAGGGTGATGCACCTGGAGAAAATCCAAGGATTGAAGATATTGATAAAGATGAGCTACCAAAAACTTACAACAATGTCATGTTTGATTATGATGATCTCAAAGAAGATCGCATTGGGCAAGGGTCTGGTAGACTCCCCTACTTTGATGGACAATTTTATGATCATTGGAAATGCAAGATGATGATGTATTTGGAATCCATGAGTCCTCATGTTCCAAATATAACCGAGAATGGTTTCTTGTGGGAAAATAGAGACAATCCAACCCGTAAGGATCAAATCAACATTCATCGTAATGCCGTGGTTGCTAGTGCAATTGTTTCCGCACTTAGTGCTTCCGAGTATGACAAGGTAGCCGGAATAAAGAATGCCAACCAAGTATGGAAAAAACTTGAGGTTATCTATGAGGGCATTGATTCTGTCAAAGATGACTTGAAGAACTCCAAAATGAGTTCAACCTATTCATCCTGGGTCCGAGAGAAGGCCCAAAGGAAGTTCATGATAGGCTCATGAGGATTGTGAATCAAAGAAGAGCACTAGGAGCTAAAATGACCGACTTGGATATCAACAAGAGACTACTACAAGCATTGAGACCATGGGATAGCAACATTTGCTCAAACATTAGAGAGAAGGACAACTTCAAAACCTTCTCCACCGATGAAGTGCTTGGAAAGCTTCTTTCCCAAAAGCAACAAAATGATCAAGCCAACAATATAAATGCCTTGATCAAGCAAATTGAGGGAGCAAATGGTGACAAAAAGGATGTGGCACTCAAAGACACACAAGAGAAGAAAAAGAAAGTGGTTGATTCTAGTAGTGAAGATAGTGATGATGAGATGGCTTTCCTTGTGAGGAGATTCAAGTCATTTCTCAAGAAAGTTGGCTACAAGAAGAAAAGCTTTGACAAGGGCAAAGCAAGAAGATCAAAAAGAACTTGCTATGAATGTGGTGATGAACGACATTTCATTACGGAATGTCCAAGGAAGAAGAACAAAGATGAAAGAAGGAAAGACAAGCACCACAAGAAAGACAAGAAGTACAAGAAGCATAGAAGAGGTGAAGCTCACATTGGTCAAGAATGGAATTCCGATGATTCATCCTCTTCATCATCTTCCTCCTCCGAATCCGACTCGGATGAGGGAGGCATTGCTACACTTGCCATTGGCGTCACTCCCACCAATACTTCTCTATTTGGGAGCTTGAGTGATGATGATGACGACAACACTCACAAGTGCCTCATGGCAAGAGGATCGAAGGTAACAAAATCTAAACACAAGCGTTCCTCTTATGCTAGTAGTAGTGATGATGATGATGATGATGATGTTAATGCTTCACTTCCTAAAATGCTTGAATTTATGGAATTACTTGAAAAGCAGAAGGAAGGAAATGATAGGCAAGAGGAGCTACTTGAGAAACAAGAAGACTTGCTTATTCTTGAAAAGAAAAGAAACCTTGACTAGAGAAGCTCCTAGAAGAAGAGAGAAAGAAAAATAATGACTTAGCTATGTCTCTCACTAAAATTGAGAACACTTGTGAGATTGCTAAGAGCATTAAAGATGAACTTCAAGAGAAGTATGAGGATTTGGAAAAGACTCATAAGTCTCTTGAAGAACAATATAGAATTCTTTCAACTTTCACATCCTCCTCAAATAATTCCTCTCATGCTTCCACTAGCAAAGGATGTGATAGATGCTATAATATTGATGTTGATGATTGTGCTACTAATATCAAATTGATTGATGATTTGAACAAGAAAGTAAAAGCTCTTGAAAGCAAAATACAACATGAGAAAGATGCTGTTGATGATGAGAAGGCAAAGTATGCAAGAGGTGCATACTCATATACTAGAGTGCCACATGCCATGGATGACATTGGTTATGTTGAGGGTGCCAAGCATAATGCTCGGAAGAACAAGAATGGGAAGGAATTCCTTAAGTTCACCAAGGAAGGATCTTACCAAAAGAAGCAAGCCAAGAACAAGAATATTAATTATTTTTCTTTTGTTAATGATTCTCATGCTAATATGCCTAATGCTACTTGTGCACTCTTTCATGATTTTGATGCTTCATATGTGCTCATTAGAAACATGCATGGACATGTGTTTGCCAAATATGTTGGGCCACACAACAAGAGGCCAAAACCCTGTGTGTGGGTGCCCAAAGTGCTGGTGACTAACGTAAAAGGACCCAAGCAAATTTGGGTACCTAAAAACAAAGCTTAATTTGTTTTGTAGGACTATGTCTCCGGAGGATCTAGTTGGGTGATTGATAGTGGATGCACCAATCATATGATCGGAGACAAAAATATGTTCAAGTCATTCGAGCCAAGTCATAACAAAAATGAGTACATCACATTTGGTGACAATGGAATGGGACAAGTACTAGGTTATGGTAAAGTCCCTCTCACTCCTTCATATTGCCTCTCTAAGGTGATGCTTGTTGATCATGTTGACTTCAATCTTTTGTCCATTTCATAATTTTGTAAAATGGGCTATGATTGTTTGTTCAACGAATGTGGTGTGACCGTCTATAAGAGGAGTGATGGCTCGGTTGCTTTTAAGGGTGTGCTTAAAGGAAAGCTTTATGTTGTGGACTTCTCCACGGATGAAGCTAGACTTGGTACATGCTTATTAGCAAAGTCCAACATGGGATGGTTGTGGCATAGAAGGCTAGCCCATGTTGGTATGAGAAATCTTCACAAACTCCAAAAGGGCGGCCACATCATAGGACTAACCGACGTTTGCTTTGAGAAGGATAAAATTTGTAGTGCATGCCAAGCTGGAAAGCAAGTTGGAGCATCACATCCCGCCAAGAATGTGATGACCACCACGAGGCCATTGGGGATGTTGCACATGGACCTCTTCGGCCCTGTCTCCTACATAAGTATTGGTGGTAACAAATATGGTCTTGTAATTGTTGATGACTTTTCTCACTTCACGTGGGTATTCTTTTTGCATGATAAAGGTGAAGTAAAAGATGTGCTCAAGACGTTCATGAAAAGAGCACAAAATGAATATGAAGTCAAGATCAAGAAAATAAGGAGTGACAACGGCACCGAATTCAAGAACACTCAAGTTGAAGAGTATCTCGATGAAGAAGGCATCAAGCATGAATTTTTGGCACCCTACTCCCCTCAACAAAATGGGATATCCGAAAGAAAGAACCGCACGCTCATTGAGATGGCAAGAACAATGCTTGATGAATACAAGACGTCCGACCACTTTTGGACCGAGGCCGTCAACACCGCATGCCATGCCTCCAACCGGTTGTATCTCCATCGATTATTGAAGAAAACACCATATGAGCTACTAACCGGTAACAAGCCTAATATTTCCTACTTTCGTGTTTTTGGGAGCAAATGCTTTATGCTAAACAAGAAACCCAAGACTTCTAAGTTTGCTCCAAAAGTTGATGAAGGTTTCTTGCTTGGTTATGGGTCGAATGTTCATGCCTATCGTGTATTCAATAAAACCACCGGTTGTGTTGAAGTTTCACGTGATGTGACATTCGATGAATCTAATGGCTCTCAAGGGGAGCAAGTTGTTAATGATGGTGTAGATGATGAAGCTCCTAGAAGTGTAATAAAAAGGATGACCATTGGTGATGTGAGACCACAAGAAACATCAAGTATTGAAAATCAACCCTCTCCCTCAAGACAAAACCAACATAATGAGAATAAAGAGTTAGATCACGCAAGTGGTCAAGATCAAGATGTTGGGAATCATGAACAAGCATCAAGCAATAATTCTCAAAGACATGATGAAGAGGTTGATAAAGATGGTGGTCAAGAAAGCTCACACCCACCACACCCAAGAGTGCATCAAAATGTACAACGTGATCACCCCGTCGAGCAAATTCTTGGAGATATTGACAAGGGAGTAATCACTAGATCTCGAGTTAGTAACTTTTGTGAACATTACTCTTTTGTCTCTTCTATGGAGCCATTTAGGGTAGAACAAGCACTTGAGGATACGGATTGGGTGATGGCCATGCAAGAAGAGTTGAACAACTTCACAAGAAATGAAGTGTGGACACTGGAGGAAAGGCCAAAGAACAAGAATGTTGTGGGCACCAAATGGGTGTTCCACAACAAACAAAATGAAGATGGTGTTGTGACAAGAAACAAGGCAAGGCTCGTGGCAAAGGGGTATTCACAAGTGGAAGGTTTGGATTTTGATGAAACTTATGCCCCCGTAGCAAGGCTTGAATCTATTAGAATACTACTTGCTTTTGCTACTCACCATGATTTTAAGTTGTACCAAATGGACGTGAAAAGTGCATTTCTAAACGGGCCAATCAAGGAAGAAGTGTATGTGGAGCAACCACCGGGCTTTGAAGACTCTAAGTATCCTAACCATGTTTATAAACTCCATAAGGCGCTCTATGGGCTTAAGCAAGCCCCGAGAGCATGGTATGAATGCCTTAGGGATTTTCTTGTTAAAAAGGGTTTTGTCATTGGCAAGGCCGATCCAACCCTCTTCACTAAGTGTCTTGGTGATGATATCTTTGTATGCCAAATATATGTCGATGACATTATATTTGGTTCTGCTAACCAAACCTTTTGTGATGAATTTAGCAAGATAATGACCAAAAGGTTCGAGATGTCCATGATGGGAGAATCGACATTCTTTCTAGGCTTCCAAGTGAAGCAACTCAAGGAGGGCACCTTCATATGTCAAGCAAAGTACACACAAGACCTATTGAAGAAATTTGACATGGACAAGGCAAAGCCCATCAAAACTCCCATGCCGATAAATGGTCACCTCGACCTCAACAAAAAGGATGAACCCGTTGATCAAAAGGTATATCGCTCCATAATTGGCTCGTTGCTTTATCTTTGTGCATCTAGGCCCGATATCATGCTTAGTGTGTGCATGTGTGCACGTTTTCAAGCCGCTCCTATGGAGTGTCACATGGTGGTTGTTAAGAGAATATTGAGATATTTGGTTCACACACCCAACCTAGGGCTTTGGTACCCCAAGGGCTCAAAGTTCAACCTATTAGGCTATTCTGATGCGGATTATGCCGGGGATAAGATAGATAGAAAGAGCACCTCCGGGACATGCCAATTCTTGGGTAGGTCCCTAGTGTCATGGTCATCCAAGAAACAAAACTCCGTTGCACTTTCCACGGCCGAAGCGGAGTATGTTGCAGCTGGTAGTTGTTGTGCACAACTACTTTGGATGAGACAAACTCTAAGGGATTACGGTTACAAGTTGAACCGTGTTCCACTCCTATGTGACAATGAGAGTGCTATAAAGCTTGCTTATAACCCCATTGAGCATTCGCGCACAAAGCATATAGATATCCGCCACCACTTTTTGAGAGATCATTCCATCAAAGGGGATATCGAAGTTAGCCATGTGAGAACCAAAGATCAACTAGCCGATATATTCACCAAGCCCCTAGATGAGAAGAGATTTTGCTATCTTAGGAGTGAACTAAATATTCTTGACTCTAGCAATGTGATGTAGAGAATGTGCACATCTGAATGGTGATTGTTTTGTTATTACAAAAATTATTGTTTTATGTCAAAAACCTATTATTTGTGCTATTGAAGCTGGTTTTTGATCACTAGATCGAATCTTGACAAAATATGGCCATTGTTATGTTTTGTTGATTGTTGGCTGACCATAATATGTCAAGACTTTCCATCAAACTATTTTTAAAGAAAATAAAAATCCTCTACTCTTTCCTGGCTGGACTCTAATCTCTCTGGTTATTCTGGCGTCGGGCAAGTCCGACTAGCATTGGACAAGTCCGACGGTCTAGGTTTCAACCCTTTTAACTCAGCCCGACTTACCCCTTCGGTAAACCCTTCCTCATTCATCTCCCTCACATTCTCTCTCCTCAAGAACGCCCCCATTGGCGGCACCAAGGCGATCTCCCTCTCCCACCATCCATTAGAGCAAGTTTGGAGGTCAAGAGGTCCTCCTCCATCTAAGAAGTCCGATCCCCCATCGTTTTTGCAAGGTTTAACCCTATTCTCCTCTCTCTCTCTTAGGGTTAGGGATATCGATCTATACTAGTGTCAAATCTTGTTCCCTTGCATATTTGATCCATGGAAGTAGCCTCTAGTTAGTTGTTAGTGGAGTAGAAGAAGTTTGGGTACTTGTGGTAGGTGGATTTGTGAAGGATCTAGGTTTTTGGAAAAACTGCGTGTCATCGGACAAGTCCGACGCATCGGACTTGCTCGATGATTATCGGACATGTCCGATGACCTGCAGTTTCTTCAAAAACCTAAACTCTTCATTGATTCTCCTCACCCCTATTCCTCTTTTTGACTCCCTCCTAACTTGTTGCTCGCCACATTTTCTCAGCATGTCTGACATGGAAGCATCCCCCCTGAGGGAGAAGAGGACCAAGACCAGCGAAGACCAAGGTCAGAGCCAACCCCCAAAGAGGAGGAAGGCCACTGCTGGGCGGATCCGCCACACCAAACTGAAAGCTCCAACTGATAGAGAGGAGTCGGAAGAGACAAATGAGCTTGACAGTGTCATGCATCCTTCAGCAGAAATGGAGAACTCTGACCGTGGCATTGTGAACTACTTTCATGCCTCCATTAAGACCTGCTCGGAGGCAAGGTTAACCAACTTCTATGCTGATGAGAAAGAAGCTTTTGATTTCCGCTTTCATGCACATTTTCATGCGGATTGGTACCGTTCCACCTATCTACGCATGAAGAATGCAGTGGTTGAGATGAAGTGGCTTGATTGGGATCGCATGAAGACAAGGGAGCATCCATTACTCGATCAAGTGCTGGCTGCCTGTGAGCATCATGGTCTCAAGACCTTCCTGACTTTCCAGTACTCCTGGAATAGGGAAATCATAGCTCAGTTTTACTCAACTGTCTATTTTGATGAAGATGCCAAAACCATGTCCTGGATGATGAATGGCACCAAGTATACCTGCTCCCAGAACCAGTTTGCTGGTATGATTGGACTTAAGCACACACGCAAGGAAAGGCACAAGGTTCACAAGGGAAATCATATGGATGTTGAGGACATGAGGTACATGTATGTGGACCCGGATAACTGCTCTCCTCCCAACTCCAGTGGGCTGAAACCTTTCTTCTCAGTCTTGTTTCGGATCTGCAGAAGTACCTTAACTCCAAGGGGAGGCAATTCTGACCGTATTCCTGCCTTTCAGAGGGATATTCTGCACTGGGTTCATGGGAATAGAAAATTTGATGTATTTGACTATGTCTATCAGAAAATGTGGGACATCTCCATCTCTCCCAAGCGTGGCTGTGGATACGCTCCTCAAATCATGTTCATGATTGAGAAGGTGTCGGGCTTAACCTTCAACAAGGATATGAAGCATCTGAGCCTCAAACCTCAGATTACTTCTAACTGGACTCCCGACACCACCTCTGGATAGTTCTTTGGAGCAGCTCAGCCTCCATCTTCAGCTGCACCACCTCAGCCACCTCGGGCTGCCTCTCGGGGCACTGGATCCTCTCATGTGCCTCCGCCTCCTCGCAGCAAGAGAAGCGAGATTATGAAGATGTTCAAATCCCTTATGAGCATGTGCAGGAGCATTAACCAGAGGCTTGACGTCATTGAGAGGAATCAAAAGGGTCTCTATGACCATTTTGGTATTGAGACTCCTCCTCCACCGTCCCCAGCTGAAGGCTCACCTCCTCCTACTCATGATGACCCCACCTTCACCGTCGAGGAGATGAACTATTTTGGGTACCATCCGACTCCTCCTCCTTTCTCCTCTGGCGCAGGTTCGAGTGCTCAACACATTCGCTTTGAGGATGACGACGGCGAGGGTGGTGAAGATCAAGCTGCCTATGCTCCTCGCCAGCGCAAAGGGAAAGAACCGGCCATTGATGAGGAAGAAGAGGAAGAAGGCGATGATGATGATGAAGACTATGAGTTCTCCGACGACTAGAGCTCTCATCACCTTCTACCCGCACTTTTCTCCTTTTTGGGTGTCTTGATGCCAAAGGGGGAGAAGTGTAGTTATTTTAGTTATTTTTATTTTATCATCTTAGTTTGTGAGTTGTGAGCGAGTTTGGAGTTGAACTATTTATGACACTATTTGGTTTGTAAAACTCTATTTTACTACCTATGTGGTTGGTTTGTGCACTTTATTTGCTTATTGTATTGGTACATCGTTGATTATCTTGTTATTTGCATTTCGTCTATCTTGTGTGATCAATTGGTGCAAATTAACATGTATGCATAGTTTTTGGGGGAGCTCTCACATTTTTTAAATATATGCACTTGTTATTATCTCATATCCTCTCACTCATGCACACATTTTGGGGGAGCTCCTCATCACAAACTAAACCTTTATTGCATATTTTTATGAAATTTAGTTGTATTGTCATCAGTCACCAAAAAGAGGGAGATTGAAGGTGCATCTAGGCCCTTAATTTTATTTTGGTGATTGGCGTCAATACAATTAAGAACAGACTAATCTTTTAATGAGCATATGTGTAGATTATGGTACAAAGTTTGGTGATTAAATGCATAGAAACAAAAAGGGAGAAAAGAAGATGGCGAAGTGCTTCAAGATGAAATTCAAAATATGCTCAAGAATGAAGTTCATGGTTTTTTATTTTAAATCTTGAGTATAGGAAAAGCCGTACTATTAAGAGGGACACAAAAGTGTGAAGCGGAGGTGAACTAAGTGCAAAATTCCCCTTTCCAGGCCAAATAAAATTTTCCAGGACAAAATCATCAGACTTGTCCGACCCATCGGACAAGTCCATCGGACTCCAGTAGCTCTGCCACTCTAGGTCGTCGGACATGTCCGATGGTAATCGGACTTGTCCGATGACCAGAGGAAAGTGTGACGCATCGGACACTTTCATCGGAGTACAGTTCCCCTGCCACCCTATTTTCATCGGACTTGTCCGATGGACAAGACTTGTCCGAGCCATCGGACAAGTCCATCGGATTCCAGTTCCTCTGCCCCTCTTGTGCCTTCGAACATGTCCGATGGCCATCGGACTTGTCCGATGGTCATCTTATCCGAGGCATCGGGCAAGCTTGTCGGACTCCAGTTTCTGCGGCATCTTGATTCATCGGACATGTCCGATGACCATCGGACTTGTCTGACACAAATCTCAGAAATTGGGTCTCCAACGACTCTTTTCCCCATTGGGCTATAAATAGAACCCCTCTTCGCCCTTTGGCCGGTTGGTCACTCATTCCACTCAAAAACACTCTCAAGCTCACTTTGCTCTCCCCAACTCTCCTCCCTTGCCTCCACTCTTGATTTGTGAAGGGATTGAGAGAAGATTGAAGTGCTCCATTGACTCCAAGCTTCCATCCTCTTGAGCACTTGGTTCATCCTCACCGCCGATGACTATTGTGTTTGTTACTCTTGGGGATTCATCCCCTAGATGGTTAGAGGTGCCCGTAGAGCTTCCAACTTGTGTGGTGACGCCTCGGAAAGTTTGTATTGACTCCTCCTTCTTGGAGTTTCTCATGGAAAACCAAGTTTGATCTTTGTGGTCACTTGGAGAGGTTAGGGTTGAAAGAGACCCGGTCCTTTGTGGATCCCTCAATAGAGACGTAGGCTTCTTTGTGGAGCTGAACTTCGGTGAACAAATCTTGTGCCTTACTTGTGCTTTTAATTACTTGTCTCTCATTTACTTGTTCTTGCTCATAAACTTGCTAGTTAGGGTTTGCTTCGTATTTCTTAAATTAACTTGTGTAGGTTGCTTGCTAGTTCCTCTCCTTATTTTTACAGCTTCCGCTTGCTTATATTCACTTGCTCCTAGCTTGCCTTACACTGGTTCTAATATTTACCCGGTCGATCTACTTTTCTATCTCGTGCCATCGGACAAATCGTCGGACTTTCCCCAGAATCGTTGGACAAGTCCGACACTACGCATTTAACTTTTATTATTAAGTGAATTTTAGGGATAATTGCTTATTCACCCCCCTCTAGGCACTTTCAACCACAAGCACGCAAATGTGCAGCAACGCGCAGCTGAGTCTGCCGAAACCGGACCTTCCGGTTTCCAAAACCGGAGCCACCGGTTTTCACGGGCTCGCCGCAAAAACCAACGAACGTCTACCTGGGAGGGATCCCATCGGGGCAAGCGCACTCTTAGGTTGTCCTAGCGTCGGCAGGCCAGCTGGGACGCCTTCAAACGCCGTAGACACGAAGAAGAACAACAATTAGGGTTGAGATTGGAATTTAGTGTAGAAAGCAAAAGAATAAAGGTAATGATGTAGATTGATTTGTTTCGATTGGGTGTGGATGCCTCAATCGGCTGTGGCCCTTTATATATAAAGGGTGGAAGGTCTTGCCCCGTAAGAAATCGAGATTTACATGATACACATGAAGAAAACTAACTCTAACTTGGTCTGGATCATGAAAACCGGACCCTCCGGTTTGTAAAACCGGACCATCCAGTTTTACAGTCTGTGAGCATCTTCCAAATGTCATAACTTTCTCGTCCGGACTCCAAAATAGGTGTTCCATATGTCCGTTTTGATCCTCTCGACAAGGGCTTCATCATGGAGACTTCAAATAATTATTTTGGATTGCTCTTCATACCTTTACATACACTTCTTTGTTTCTTGAGTGAAACTTAGCCAAGATACTTAGGAAATATGCTCACTACTTGCAAAACATGTCTAAATACCGAATATATGAAATAATCAACATTATCCTTGATTTAGACAATTTTGACCATTATGTGTCTGCCAAAATTGGATGCTCCGGTTTTGTAAACCGGACACTACGGTTTCCCAGATTGTATATTTTGGTCGTCAACACTATTCAAGCTCGAGCTCTAGCACTCTCATGTTCTCCTCCCTCTGAAGTGCCACCTGACGTTCCCTTAGCAAGCGCTCTTTCGCTACCTTGTGCACAACCTCCGCCTGCTCCACCATAAGCTGGCTCCTGACAGTTTCTCCTCCAGCAACTTCTCGTTCAACCACGTTCACCTTATACGACACTTCCTCAAATAGTGCCCTATAGCATCCTACACGACTCGCTGCCCGACCTCAGCCACAACTTTTGAAGTCCTCCTCCCCCCACCCCCACCCCCACCCCTCGCATTGACACTTGCAGATCTTCGCACCTCACCTATGAGTTACCACTGGCTGACCCACCGAGGGTGCCGCCCTCTTGCTTCTGACCATCTCTTGTGCTCTTTTTTCTCGGTTCCCATGGATGACACCATCTGTTGTGGTCACTAGTCCAAAACAAACTCGATGGTCTTGCTAGAGAAGATTTTCCGAAGAGATGTTGTCCAAAGGACACCCCACAACATAGCCTCTTAGGACACGCCTGAATGGGGATACGAGACAACATGCAACACAAACATGCTTAAGACCTAGTGGATCTTTCAGATAAGATCTTTATTAGATGGACCAGATCCGTACCAAATGCTCTATACGGGTAAAGTGATTAAATGACGACCGATGTGACGGCTCAGAGTATCATTATAGCATCATGCCCACCTACCACTATAAGTAAATTTACATGCTTATCCACTAATAGAGGGAGGGACAAAATGATCGGTCCGTATCTAGTTAAGGGGCAAAAAAAAATGTTAATCTAATAATGTTGTCCTCTTTACTGAAATAAATACATCACATCCTCGTTAGTAATGTTGCGTCTTCTTTGAGTGGTACTATTATGTATATAATCTAAACAATAGGAATGGAAGCGGTCGGAAACAATCAGAAGAAGCCTCAATTATTTTTGCTTCATATTTCTAGAAGTGAAATTGATAACGGTATTGACAGAAACGAATATGGCGTCAATATTTTAGTAGTCAAAAATGATATTATTGCAACAAAACAAATCATATTAATCAGGAATCGATATTAATGTAAGGATCGAGGAATAACAAGAGATGGACCGAGATGGACCATTTGATCAATGTTCACTAATCAGTTCTCCACACCTCGTTAACGGCAAGTCCTATGCAATTCTACGGAGCCAAGATTCTAGCAGTTCTAATAAAATAATGCGATGCAAGCAAAGCCAAGCCAAGCCAATCAACAAGCTCATGGAAGCCCTATCTCTACTTACACATAAGTGTAGAATTAAGGACGATAAGTAAGGAGAGGGTTTAAAGAATGCTCCTTGATTTTAGTCTGAGGTCTCACATGGATGGCAGCTTCCCTAATCCTCCTTGGATCAACTCACACCGGAATATCGATCTCTTCCGCCAATCAATGGTGGAGTCCTTGCACATAAGCTCGTATCACTCCAAGTGAAGACACCGTCATGTAACCGCTACCACCAAGGAACAAGCTTGCCTCCGTCAAGGACTTGCTGCACTATCATAGTGCAAGCACATGCGCTCTCTTCTTGACTCCCCTTTTAAAGGTAAGCTCCCACCATTTACAGACTTCTGATTTCCTTCACAACCAATCACGATAGACTCAATCACCGTGATGAGGACATCAACGACATACGAATAATGACGATGGAAGATGGCACGACAAACCAAGATGTCACGCCTCCACCTCTCGTCGTCGCGCCTCCTCGAGTTACGGATCCATCTTCTAACGAGACGACGATGTACAAGGGCCCAATCACTAGAGCTCGAGCCCAGGAATTGAAGACGGTTTTGATGCTAAGGAACGACGGCCCAGGATGATGTGCCCGAAGGCCCACGTGGCCCAAGTCGCACGACTCCCTCTCCACCGCGCGCCCCTCCACTTCAGCCGGCCCTAGATGCCTCGTCCTCCCCCTATATAGTCAAGGGCTGCGCCCCTTGTAATCTTTGAGTTTTGTTTTAAGTTTAGCTTAGCTATACATCCGTCTCTCGACGTGAATTCAGAACTCCACCTTCGTGCAATACATCAGATTGCTCGCCTCTAATTCTTGCTCGTTCTTCGATTGCGCGTAAGAATTGATCCTCGTGATCAGGTTGATCTTGTTTACCGCAAGGTTAATATCCTCCGGAAGTTGGTTCAGCGATTGCATTGGCGCTTCGGCTTGCTCGTCGTAGTCGGATCGTGAGGGTCAACATCCACCAAATCGAAGTTATCTCCACTCGCCGAAAGATCGGGCACTCTACACCTATCAAGTGGTATCAGATTCCAGTGTTTCTCGGTGAGTTTTATCCAAGTCCACATAAACCAAAAATTACAAAAAAAAAGTTTACCCCAGTACGGTTTTGAGCCTCGCACTTTCGTTCAATAATTTGCGTTGTTGAGTTTTTGTGCTTTCGCTTTTGATCGTTGCTGGTACACTGTGTTTCATCGTTTTCTTCCTATCATCGTCGTATCCTTCCGCCGTGCCGCGTGTTTTCACCACCACAGTTTGCTTTCCGCCGCATCTGTTTATCCCGTCTCGCTTGCCAAATTTATCCGCTGCACCGTGAGTCCGGGTCAATCACTGCCTCGACGATCGAGTCCTACTCGGTTACATCGTGACCCGCTCGCCTCGCCCTGTGTTTAGTTCTGCTCGGTTTCGTTTGTTCCTACTCTAGAGAGAGAGAGAGAAAAAAGTGCTTGTGCTTAATTGCTTATTTGAGGTCTCATTGTTTATATTTTCAGCAAAAAGTATTAAAAAAAAAGGAGAAAAAAAAGAAAAAAAAAAGAAAAAAAAGAAAAAAAAAAGAAAGAAAAAAAAAGAAGAGAAAAAAAAAAAGAGCGGCCGAGCAACACAGGCGACGCGTTCTTGCTGCACTTTGTTTTGATCTTTTTTTTCCTTCCTCTTGCACTTGTACCGGCAGCAATCTTTTCGCGTTTAGCACCATTATTCAGCTTTGCAGTTATTGTTTGAATTGTGCTAACCCTTGGATTGAGTGCAGCCTCCTAGCCCCACAAATTTTCTACTACGAGCAGGTTTTTGTTTCACCACGCAATCGCTCCTCCAATCTTCCACCGGTTTTACCTGTGGTTGCAGTTCACGCTTGCGTGCTTGGTAAGGACGGGTAAGAATTTGATAACAGCTTTTTGATTGAGCTTTTCACCCACCACTCACCTCTCGTTGTAGGATCCCGCTTTTTGTATTGCTTGTGTTTCTATGGCAGAAAACAGCTCGAAGTCGGAGGAGCTCACCCTCCAGGATGTCCAGGCACAGGTTGACGGTCTACAAAACGACATGAAGACGATGCACGAGAGACTTGACTCTACGGTCACTTCGTCGAATGAGCGTTTTGATCAACTGGACCTCGCTGATACGGCTGCCCGCACCACGCTCGCGACGATCATGACTCGTCTTGAGGCCATGTCGACGCAGCTTGGGACCATGACGACGCAGCTCACGGAGTTGCAACATGCACGTGACTACGGCGCCGACACCGAGCAGGACGACGACAATCGCCGTGGTCGTGCTCGTAGGGTACGTGTTCCTATTAATGATTCTTTTGCCAAAATAAAATTTCGTATTCCCACTTTTAATGGCAAATATGATCCGGGTGCTTATCTTGATTGGGAATTAGAGGTTGAACAAAAATTTGCATGCCATGATATTCCTGCTAATTTACAAGTTAAGGCTGCTATTAGTGAATTTACTGAATTTGCTTTACTTTGGTGGCGTGAGTATAGACAAAGATATCCTGATAATATTCCAGCCACTTGGACGGCATTAAAAGCTGCTATGCGTCATCGTTTTGTGCCGTCATATTATGCTAGAGATTTGCTTAATCAAATGCAGCGTTTTCAACAAGGTTCACTTTCCGTAGACGATTATTATCAAGCTTTGCAAAAGGGTATGATTCGCTGTGGTTTAGTTGAACTGGATGATGCTGCTATGGCTCGCTTTAGGGGTGGGTTAAATCGTGAAATTCAGAATATTCTTGATTATAAGCATTATGATGATATGACCACCTTATTTGAATATGCTTGTAAAGCTGAACGTGAAGTGCAGGATCGACAATCTTCGTCAAGACCTAACATTTTTGTAGGGTCCAAGACGCCTTCAGCTCCACGGTCGACACCTCCTTCCACGTCACGCGACCACTCCTCGACCACGTCCAAGTCGAGTGCTCCATCCACGGCCAAATCTGCCTCGTTCGTGCCGTCCTCCTCGTCGTCTGGACGAGCTCGGGATATTCAGTGTCACCGTTGCCGAGGATTTGGTCATGTGATACGTGATTGTCCAAATAAACGAACTATGTTGATTCGTGACGACGGTGGGTATTCTTCTGCTAGTGATTCTGAGGATATTCATCAGACTATGCTTGCCACTAATCATGCAGATAATACGGAGCTTCATGTCGACTCTAGTGCCGCCGACAGGTATGCCACTCTTGTTGTGCAGCGTGTTCTTAGTACACAGGTCGTTCAGGATGAAAAGCATCAGCGCCACAACATTTTTCATATCAAAGGCGTTGTGCAAGAACGAGCGGTCCGTATAATCATCGATGGTGGCAGTTGCAACAATTTGGCTAGTACGACCTTGGTGGAGCAGTTGTCATTGCCAACACGGAAGCATCCACATCCTTATCACGTTCAATGGCTCAATGATGGCGGCAAAATAAAGGTAACGCGCTCGGTACGTGTTCCTTTCTCTCTTGGCGCCTATTCTGATTTTGTAGATTGTGATGTTGTTCCAATGGAAGCATGCTCTTTGTTGCTTGGCCGTCCTTGGCAATATGATGTTGATAGTGTTCATCATGGTCGCTCCAATTATTATTCCTTCATGTTTAAGGGTCAGAAAATTGTTATTCATCCTATGACACCTGAACAAGTTCTTAAAGATGATATTGCTCGAGCGACAAAAGCTGCAAAATTGGTTACATCGCCTCCTGTTGCACCTGTTCAACATGAGATCAAATTGAATAACCCTATCTTGCTTGCTACACGTGCTGATTTTGATGAATTACATGATGCTAATCTGCTTTGCTATGCGCTAGTTTGCTCTCGTATGCTTGTTTCACTAGATGAGGCGCCTATGTTGCATATTCCTCCTGTTGTTGCTAACCTTTTGCAGGACTATAAAGATGTTTTTCCCGCTGAATTGCCGCCGGGTCTTCCTCCTATTCGTGGCATAGAACATCAGATTGATTTAATTCCAGGCGCACAGCTTCCTAATCGCGCCCCGTACCGCACAAATCCTGAGGAGACGAAAGAAATTCAGCGTCAAGTGCAGGCATTGCTTGATAAAGGTTACATTCGTGAGTCTCTCAGCCCTTGTTCGGTTCCTGTTTTGCTTGTTCCTAAGAAAGATGGTTCTTGGCGTATGTGTGTAGATTGTCGTGCAATTAACAATATTACAATTCGTTATCGATATCCTATACCACGCCTTGATGATATGCTTGATGAACTTAGTGGTGCCACAATTTTCTCTAAGGTTGATTTACGTAGTGGTTACCATCAAATAAGAATGAAATTAGGAGATGAATGAAAAACGGCTTTTAAAACTAAATTTGGCTTGTATGAATGGTTGGTTATGCCGTTTGGATTGTCTAATGCTCCTAGCACTTTTATGCGCTTAATGAATGAAGTTCTTCGGTCTTTCATTGGAATATTTGTTGTTGTCTATTTTGATGATATCCTTATATACAGCAAATCCATGAATGAGCATTTAGAGCATTTGCGTGCTGTTTTTGATGCTTTGCGTGCTGCTCACTTGTTTGGGAACATGGAAAAATGCACTTTTTGCATGCAACGTGTTTCGTTTCTTGGATATGTTGTTACTCCACAGGGCATTGAGGTCGATAGCAGCAAGGTGGACGCCATTCAGAGTTGGCCCCAACCGACGACAGTCACACAGGTTCGTAGTTTTCTTGGTCTTGCAGGCTTCTATCGTCGTTTTGTGCGGGATTTCAGTTCTATTGCTGCACCATTACATGAGCTGACCAAGAAGGGTGCGCCATTTGAGTGGGGCGCACCACAAGACGACGCATTCAACACTTTAAAGGAACGGTTAACTCATGCTCCTCTCTTACAATTGCCTAATTTTGATAAAGTGTTTGAATTGGAATGTGATGCTAGTGGAATTGGTTTGGGTGCTGTTTTGTTGCAAGATCATAAACCCATTGCTTATTTTAGTGAGAAGTTAAGTGGTGCTGCTCTTAAATATTCCACTTATGATAAAGAACTTTATGCTTTAGTAAGAACTTTGCAAACATGGCAGCATTATTTATGGCCTCGCGAATTTATTATTCATTCTGATCATGAGGCTTTGAAACATATTAGAACCCAAACTAATCTGAATCGTCGTCATGCTAAATGGGTTGAATTTATTGAATCTTTTCCATACATCATTAAACATAAAAACGGGAAGGAAAATGTGATTGCCGATGCTTTGTCTCGTCGTTATATGATGCTGTCCCAATTAGACTTTAAAATCTTTGGTTTGCACGCTTTGAAAGATCAATATGTGAATGATGCTGATTTTCATGATATTATGATGCATTGTAAGGATGGCAAACCTTGGGGCAAATTTCATATGCAGGATGGGTTCCTGTTTCGTGCTAACAAGCTGTGTATTCCAGCTAGCTCGGTTCGTCTTTTGTTGTTACAGGAGGCGCATGGAGGTGGTCTTATGGGTCACTTCGGAGTTTTCAAGACACATGAGGTGTTGGCCGACCATTTCTTTTGGCCACGGATGCGCCGTGATGTTGAGCGCCTTGTTGCACGCTGTACCACATGTCAAAAAGCTAAATCTCGTTTGGGTAATCATGGTTTGTATATGCCCTTGCCTGTTCCCTCTTCTCCTTGGCTTGATATTTCGATGGATTTTGTTTTGGGATTGCCTCGCACTAAGAAGGGGAGGGACAGTATTTTTGTGGTTGTTGATCGTTTCTCTAAAATGGCTCACTTTATACCTTGTCATAAAACTGATGATGCCTCAAATGTTGCTGAATTGTTCTTTAGAGAGATTGTTAGATTGCATGGAATTCCTAAAACAATTGTCTCTGATCGTGATGCTAAGTTTCTTAGTCATTTTTGGCGTTCTCTTTGGAATAAATTAGGAACTAAGCTGCTGTTTAGTACTACTTGTCATCCTCAAACTGATGGACAAACTGAGGTAGTAAATAGAACTTTGTCTGCTATGCTTAGAGCTGTTTTAGATAAAAATTTGAGACGCTGGGAAGATTGTTTACCTCATGTTGAATTTTCTTATAATCGTGCTACACATTCTGCCACTAAGATGTGTCCTTTTGAGGTTGTTTATGGCTATGTTCCTAAGGCGCCTATTGATTTGTTTTCTATTGATGCTGAGGATGAACCACATCTTGATGCTCTTGCTCATATTGATCACATGAAACAATTGCATGAAGAAACACAACACAACATTGCCATTGCTAATAAAAAGTATCAAGTTGCTGGTAGTAAAGGTAGAAAACATATTTCTTTTGAACCTGGTGATTTGGTTTGGTTGCACTTGCGTAAAGATAGATTTCCTACTTTGCGTCGTTCTAAACTGATGCCTCGTGCTGCTGGTCCTTTTAAAGTGCTAACCAAGATTAACGATAATGCTTATGTTCTTGACTTGCCCATGGAGTTTGGTGTTTCCACTAGTTTTAATGTTGCAGATTTGAAACCATACTTGGGTGAGGATGATGAGTTGCCGTCGAGGACGACTTCACTTCAAGAAGGGGAGGATGATGAGGACATCAACGACATACGAATAATGACGATGGAAGATGGCACGACAAACCAAGATGTCACGCCTCCACCTCTCGTCGTCGCGCCTCCTCGAGTTACGGATCCATCTTCTAACGAGACGACGATGTACAAGGGCCCAATCACTAGAGCTCGAGCCCAGGAATTGAAGACGGTTTTGATGCTAAGGAACGACGGCCCAGGATGATGTGCCCGAAGGCCCACGTGGCCCAAGTCGCACGACTCCCTCTCCACCGCGCGCCCCTCCACTTCAGCCGGCCCTAGATGCCTCGTCCTCCCCCTATATAGTCAAGGGCTGCGCCCCTTGTAATCTTTGAGTTTTGTTTTAAGTTTAGCTTAGCTATACATCCGTCTCTCGACGTGAATTCAGAACTCCACCTTCGTGCAATACATCAGATTGCTCGCCTCTAATTCTTGCTCGTTCTTCGATTGCGCGTAAGAATTGATCCTCGTGATCAGGTTGATCTTGTTTACCGCAAGGTTAATATCCTCCGGAAGTTGGTTCAGCGATTGCATTGGCGCTTCGGCTTGCTCGTCGTAGTCGGATCGTGAGGGTCAACATCCACCAAATCGAAGTTATCTCCACTCGCCGAAAGATCGGGCACTCTACACCTATCACACCGATACCTTACTGGTCGAGGCCCTACCATAAACCAAGAGTAAAAACACGAGTCACTCTCTACAACCTTACTAGGCTTAAGATGAAGGGATGCTCTTGTTACTCTCCTTGACACTCAAAGATAGCTTTCAAATCTTTACACAAGTGTCATATCTTCTCCTCTTGGCCGAGAGAGCTCTCCACGAGTTGGACAACAACTATTGATAGGCTCCAACCACTCCACTAGTTGTTGCCAAAAAACTGACTGCTGTGGAGTCAACCGCCATTCATTACGGTGACAAGTTACCGTACCTTACGGTGACCTCGAAGTATTCATTCTTTAGTATTAGCCGTTCAATGGCTAGGTCACCGTACCTTACGGTGACTCCATCTCCTTCTTATGTCGACCACTGAATCCTAGTGTCTTCTCTGTAGAAATTCCTTGTTAGTCCACCGTATCATACAACGATCACGTCGTATCCTCCACAAAACTATCCTTTGTCCTGGACTTCTCTTCCTCTCTGGGTCATCATATCATACGGTGATGTCGTCATCACTTTCATAGAGACGTCCATTTTTTTGGTTTTCACTACGTTGGCTTCACCGTAACTTACATCAACCTCGTCGTTCCTTACAGTGACCCCTTGCGTTTTGTCTTTAAAGACTAAAAAAGACTCTCTCGTAGAATAATAGCGAAAGACACCATAACACCACAGGCAATCGACCGGGGGCACGCACGCCTAGTAGTAGTCCTCATCGATGTAGTCCATCTCTCCATCTTCTGAGCAACAGTTTATAATACAACAACAAAGGGAAATAGCAAGGGTGAGCACATGCCGTACTCAGCAAGTGGGGGAAAGTATGACATGCAAGCTGAATAGAAGAAAGGCTAACTTAATGGTTCATTTGCATAAATAAGCATCTATACCTAAGACCATTTGAAAAGTAATCCTATTTACTAGGTGAGTTGTAAAACCAAAACCCGTTAATGTCAAGTAGTTATGGCCCACACAGGACTATAATTCACATAGAATCCAGAGCCACCAACTCACACAGAGTTGAACAATTCACATAGAACACTATTCACTAAGAAGCCAGCCAATACCAACCAAACCAAACTTGGCTACCCACCAAGTTCACCCATAATCAACCCTCCTAAATGCGTGAAAGTTCCATGCCGCTCATGACCGTGAGCATGGTTGTTATAATAATTTTACACTCTGCAGAGGTTGCACAACTTTACCCACAGCTTGGTGATTTCATCACTATGTAGTGACTAGAGAGTCTCCATGTTGTCCAATTCACACTACAATAGGTGTGAAACCAGGAGATCACCATAAGGTCTTTCAAAGAGCTTCCCAACTTGCAAACTGCCCACCCTAAGGTTTCACTGCTGTGGAATTAAAACCGTTTCCCAGAAGTCCCCTCTAGCGCCATGGCTAGGAGTAAAACTGTCCATCGCCTGAGGCAAAAAGTAAAACCATTCCCTCCTCATCCCTCGACTGCTAGCAAAACTGAGAAGACATCTTGATACTCAACCAAGCCTACCCATATCAGCCCTATGCTTTGCGCTGTTTTCATGGTTACACATTCCATGAACCTACCCTTGTGATCCCAAGCAGGTACTGATAGGTGTAGAGTGCCCGATCTTTCGGCGAGTGGAGATAACTTCGATTTGGTGGATGTTGACCCTCACGATCCGACTACGACGAGCAAGCCGAAGCGCCAATGCAATCGCTGAACCAACTTCCGGAGGATATTAACCTTGCGGTAAACAAGATCAACCTGATCACGAGGATCAATTCTTACGCGCAATCGAAGAACGAGCAAGAATTAGAGGCGAGCAATCTGATGTATTGCACGAAGGTGGAGTTCTGAATTCACGTCGAGAGACGGATGTATAGCTAAGCTAAACTTAAAACAAAACTCAAAGATTACAAGGGGCGCAGCCCTTGACTATATAGGGGGAGGACGAGGCATCTAGGGCCGGCTGAAGTGGAGAGGCGCGCGGTGGAGAGGGAGTCGTGCGACTTGGGCCACGTGGGCCTTCGGGCGACATCATCCTGGGCCGTCGTTCCTTAGCATCAAAACCGTCTTCAATTCCTGGGCTCGAGCTCTAGTGATTGGGCCCTTGTACGTCGTCGTCTCGTTAGAAGATGGATCCGTAACTCGAGGAGGCGCGACGACGAGAGGTGGAGGCGTGACAGCTTGGTTTGGCGCGCCATCTTCCGTCGTCATTATTCGTATGTCGTTGATGTCCTCATCAGGTACCACCATAATCCCACACTACTATATCGAGTACATGTGCATACCCGCACTATCCTCACCATCCTCCTGCTTGGATCACCTAGGTTCCATGTTGCTCAAAAGGATTACCCATCCCTCATGATCATTGTGTTAAAGTGGACCATTAGTCAAGATTAACATTAGACACTTCCATTCCCGACATAGCAAACTAAGCATGATGTACCCATACTAATAGACTACACCAAAACCCAAGGCGACAAGGAATAATATGGAACATGGTAATGACACATGGGATTCAATATTAACAAGCATGCATGTAGATAGAGAGGAATACAAAACATAGGTTCAATATGGATCAAGGACACTTGCCTAGTTCCCTTTGCTGCTGCTCAATGTCTTCAAGATGGAGATCCCGAAAGTTTTCTAACAGCGGTTCGTCTTCTCAACGTCACACCGGAAACACAAGCATACAAACAAACTAAGAAACAATATACCACACAGTAACAAATAACAATGAAAACAAAACTATGAAATAGTACGCGTTGCTAGGATCGCGTGAGCGCAAGAATTGCCTCAATCCGAGTTACGAGTAAACAGTTATGAAGGTTTAAAGTTATAGGGTTAAAATAATAAATTAGCAAAATATTATGAAACAATATGAATAAATAATATTAAACACTACGATCACTCTGGTGCAAGAATTTCTCAGTTCCGAGCTACAGTTGAAAAGTTATGACAATTTGAAGTTTCAGGGGCTAAAACGTTAAAACAGACAAGTTTAGGGGCCTAAAAATAATTTGAGAAAAGTATAAGGGCCAAATTGTAAAATGTAAGTATAAAATATTTATGAAAATTTTAGGGACCAAAATGTAATTTATAAAATGTATAGTGACTAAATTGTAAAAATATGTAGGACTAAAACATAATTAATAAAATGTCCACGGGTGTTTTTGTAAAATTGCAAGACTAAAACAATTAATTAATAAATCAGGGGCCTAAATGTAAAATTACACATTAATAGATAATTAATCGATATACATAAATTAATTAATTCAATTAATAAAATTAATTCCCGTGGACTAGGTCCACGGGGTCGTGAACCAGTGTTAACCTAGAAGGTCCACGGTCCTCGATGGACCGCGCGCATACCCCTTCGAGGTGATCTAATCTGGGCCATCTAGATTAGATCGGAGGGCTGAGGCGGCTTCGGCGGGCAAGCGGCGACCGGCGATGGTGGAGACGGCGGCGCGCGTCGATCTCAGCCTACGGGCTATGAAACTCGGCGCCGACTGCACCAAACGAGAGAGGGGATCACGGGGAGACTCACCAGGGGCTTGCGCGCGGCGGGGAAGGTCGAAGGAGCGCAACCGGCAGCGAACTTACGGCCGTGAAATCCGGCGGCGGCGCCAGGGCTTGCGGGAGCGCGACAGGTGGCGGGGTTTGGGGAAAGGCGGTGCGGAGTGCGCGAGGCCCGCTATTTATGTGGCACGGGGCCGAAGTTGCCTTGGTGCGCACGCCGAGACGGGAAGGTGGCGGCGCCTGGCGGCGCGGCTCGGGCTAGGGTTGCGCGTGAGAGGGTGGGCCGAGGCGGGCTGGCGGGGCACGCCGGCTTGGTGGGTCATAGGAGGGGAAAAGGGATGAGAGGGGAGAGGGAAGTGTTGGGCCGACTTGCTCGTGGGCCTGGTAGGGCGAGCTCGAGGTGGGGAAAGGGGAGAGGGGGAGGGAGAAGTTGGGCCGCGGTAAAAGGTTTTCGGCCCAGAGGCCTGAGTGGGGTTTTGCTTTTTTCTCTTTTTTTTTCTAATTCTATTTCCTAAACCAAAACAAATCGATTACTAGTCGAATTTTCAAATAGTTTTTCACGCAATAAAGACCTAATAAATCTAATACAATAAATAAAAATAACAAAGATCACAAAAATAAATAATACAATAACCTAAATTAATTTATTATTTTATAAAATAACTCTTTTTCTTATAATAAATGATTACACTCTAATTAATTTAGGATAATTTTAATCTATTATAAAATGTTTTAAAAATTAGTGAAATTTTATGTCACATACCAAAATTTGAAATTTTGGGATGTGACAAGACTACCCCCCTTAACCGGAATCTCGTCCTGAGATTCTACGTGGCTAGCAGGAAAAGGGTAAAGGAAAACTCGTTTCTCATCTTTCATCTTTGATCTCTATCCACTTGATTGGCTAATGGTGTTCACTGTAGCAGCTGCTCCACAAGAACTCTTGATGCCCTATATCTTTCAATTGTACACTTCCATGTTTATCAGCCATGTGTTGGTACCCCATGTTGATAAGCTGGGTGGTGATCTCTACCCCCCCTGAAGTTCACACTTAGGGTCGAACAGAAACGTCCATCAACTCTTGTCCTCCAATTGTAACTATCTTCTCAATCCATGCACCAATTTGTAGCATTCTGAATTCTTTCATTGGCCAGATGGTCCATATGTCCTTCCTTGGGCAAGCTTCAAGCCATTGACAATATCAGCTACAAGTAAAGCATCAGATTCTTGTAACTAAAGGCTTTAGAAAGGCAGCATTGGAACTTTCCTGATAGTTGTGTATCTCTCTTTAGGGTTGTCTCTTCAACTCAGATTCACTCGGGTTGCTTTGAAGGACAATAGGGTTTATGGTTACAACAATAGCAGGCTTCTTGAACTCTACCGGACTTATGCTTCTTCTTGGATCACTTAGTTGGTGTCTTGTAGGTACCATCCTTGGCATGTTTCCTCTTCTTTTGTGACTTAAATGTTTCTTCTATGGGTGACACATGCGGGGTTGTTGGTGCAATACTAGAAGTTGTGTATTGCCTCTTCCACAGGCAGATCCCACTCTTACGATCGTTATTTGGAGCTGGTAGGGATAAAGGTGAACTATCTTGGGTATTGGCTTCGTCTTGTCAATGCTTCATTTAAAGAATCCAATGGTCGAGTTCAACATCTCCTCGAATTGGTTAGGTTATAAGTGACTAGAAAAGAATGGAATGATAGAAGTAAGAGAAAAAGGAATAGAGAGAAACGATAACCCCAACTAAACTAAAACTAGCTATAACTAATGATGCAATAACAAAGCTAATGCTTTGTAAGCACACTAACACTCAATCAAAGATCCAACTCAAACATAGCACACAACAACCAACACAAGCATACAGTTAGCAACGTTATTCTATTTAGCGATTATGTTGCTAGAATGGAAGGGTCCTAAACCACGGTTGTTCGAAAAGTCTTTCTTCATGTGGAGTGATGACCAATGCCCTTGGTGTGGTGAAGAGCCTTCGACTTCGACTTCATGATCTTTATCTTCATACTAGACAGAACGAGCTGGTACAATCTTCCTGGTCATCTGTCTTGTTCATGATAGCATAAGTCGACCAAAATAATATTTTGAAAGGGGCAAAGAAAATAGTAAAAATATCATTTCGTCCATCATTTGAGAATAGGCAAGTAAAGAGAAAATAAGAAGAAATGATATAAGGATTTTGTAGAAGTAAAAGTTTCCAAATACTAGTTTTGAAAATAGAACCTATGTCACGACCATATCTAGGCTTGCGTTCTACGGTCGATACGGCTCTGATACCACTTTAGTCACTCCCATTTTTAAGGACAAAACAAGTGCTTATCATATGTATGCCCGGGAACAAGTTTCACACATATCAACAGTAAAGTGGATAACAGTATAACCAATGTCATTATTAAAGCGTACCATTATTACATAAATAATTGTCTTTAAAGACTAAAAATGACTCTCTCGTAGAATAATAGCGAAAGACACCATAACACCACAGGCAATCGACCGGGGGCACGCACGCCTAGTAGTAGTCCTCATCGATGTAGTCCATCTCTCCATCTTCTGAGCAGCACTTTATAGTACAACAACAAAGGGAAATAGCAAGGGTGAGCACATGCCGTACTCAGCAAGTGGGGGAAAGTATGACATGCAAGCTGAATAGAAGAAAGGCTAACATAATGGTTCATTTGCATAAATGAGCATCTATACCTATTTACTAAATGAGTTGTAAAACCAAAACCCGTTAATGTCAAGTAGTTATAGCCCACACAGAACTATAATTCACATAGAATCCTGAGCTACCAACTCACACAGAGTTGAACAATTCAGATAGAACACTATTCACTAAGAAGCCAGCCAATACCATCCAAACCAAACTTGGCTACCCACCAAGTTCACCCATAATCAACCCTCCTAAATGTGTGAAAGGTCCATGCCGCTCATGACCATGAGCATGGTTCTTATAACAGTTTTACACTCTATAGAGGTTGCACAACTTTACCCACAGGTTGGTGATTTCATCACTATGCAGTGACTAGATAGTCTCCATGTTGTCCAATTCACACTACCTTAGGTGTGAAACCAGGAGATCATCACAAGGTCCTTCAAAGATCTTCCTAGCTTGCAAACAACCCATGCTAAGGTTTCACTGCTGTGGAATTAAAACTGTTCCTCAGAAGTCCCCTCTAGCGCCGTGGCTAGGAGTAAAACCGTCCATCGCCTGAGGCCGAAAGTAAAACCTTTCCGTCCTCATCCCTCGACTGCTAGCAAAACTGAGAAGACATCTTGATACTCAACCAAGCCTACCCATGTCAGCCCTGTGCTTTGCGCTATTTTTATGGTTACATATTCCACGAACCTATCCTTGTGATCCCAAACAGGTACCACCACAATCCCATAGTACTATACCGAGTACACGTGCATACCCGCACCATCCTCACCATCCTCCCATTTGGATCACCTAGGTTCTATGTTGCTCAAAAGGATTACCCATCCCTCATGATCATTATGTTAAAGTCGATCATTATTCAAGATTAACATTAGACACTTCCATTTCTGACATAGCAAACTAAGCATGACGTACCCATACTAATAGATTACACCAAAACCCAAGGCGACAAGGAATAATATGGAACAGGGTAATGACACATGGGATTCAATATTAACAAGCATGCATGTAGATAGAGAGGAATACAAAACATAGGTTCAATATACATCAAGGACACTTGCCTTGTTTCCTTTGCTGCTGCTCAATGTTTTCAAGATGGAGATCCCGGAAGTTTTCTAACAGCGGTTCGTCTACTCAACGTCACACCAGAAACACAAGCATACAAACAAACTAAGAAACAACACACCACATAGTAACAAATAACAATGAAAACAAAACTATAAAATAGTACGCGTTGCTACGATCGCGTGAGCGCAAGAATCACCTCAATCCGAGTTACGAGTAAAAAGTTACGAAGGTTTAAAGTTCTAGGGTTAAAATAATAAATTAGCAAAATATTATGAAACAGTACGAATAAATAATATTAAACACTACGATCACTCCGGTGCAAGAATTTCTCAGTTTCGAGCTACGGTTGAAAAGTTATGACGATTTGATGTTTTAGGGGCTAAAATCTAAAAATTAACAAGTTTAGGGGGCTAAAAGTAATTTTAGAAAAGTATAAGGGCTAAATTGTAAAATGTAAGAATAAAATATTTATGAAAATTTTAGGGACCAAAATGTAATTTATAAAAGTGCAGGGACTGATTTGTAAAAAAATGTAGGACTAAAACATAATTAGTAAAATGTCCAGGAGTGTTTTTGTAAAATTGTAGGACTAAAATAATTAATTAATAAATCAGGGGCCTAAATATAAAATTACATATTAACAGATAATTAATCCATATATAGAAATTAATTAACTAAATTAATTAAATTAATTCCCGTGGACTAGGTCCACGAGGTCATGAACCAGCGTTGGCCCGAAGGGTCCACGGTCCACGGTGGACCGCGCGCATACCCCTTCGGGGTGATCTAGTCTCGGACATCCAGATTAGATCGGAGGGCTGAGGCGGCTCCGTGGGGGCATGCGGCGGTCGGCGACAGTGGAGGCGGCGACGCGCGTCGATCTCGGCCTACGGGCTATGAAACTCGGCGCCGATTGCACCAAACGAGAGAGGGGATCACGGGGAGACTCACCGGGGGCTTGAGCGCCACGGGGAAGGTCGAAGGAGCGCGGCCGATGGCGAGCTTGCGGCGGCGAAATCCGGCGGCGGCGCTAGGGCTTACGAGAGCGCGACATGTGGCGGGGTTTGGGGAAAGGCCGTGCAGAGTGCGTGGGCCCGCTATTTATGTGGAGCGGGGGCCGAAGTTGCCTTGGCGCGCACGCCGAGACGAGGAGGCGGCGGCGGCTGGCGGCACGACTCGGGCTAGTGTTGCGCGTGCGTGGGTGGGCCGAGACGGGCTGGTGGGGCGCGCCGGCTTGCTGGGCCGCGGGAGGGGAGATTTTGGCCCAGGCGGGGAAGAGAGAAGAGAGGGGAGAGGGAAGTGTTAGACCGGCTCGCTCGTGGGCTTGGCAGGCCGAGCTCGATGTGGGGAAAGGGGAGAGGGGGAGGGAGAAGTTGGGCCGCGGTAAAAGGGTTTCGGCCCAGAGGCCTGAGTGGGGTTTTGCTTTTCTCTCTTTTTTTTCTAATTCTATTTTCTAAACCAAAACAAATCGATTATTAGTCGAATTTTCAATTAGTTTTTCACGTAATAAAAACCTAATAAATTTAATGCAATAAATAAAAATAACAAAAATCATAAAAATAAATAATACAATAACCTAATGTAGTTTATTATTTTATAAAATAACTCTTTTGTTTATAATAAATGATTACACTCTAATTAATTTAGGATAATTTAATCAATTATAAAATGTTTTAAAAATTAGTGAATTTTTATGTCACATACCAAAATTTGAAATTTTGGGGTGTGACACCAAGGACACGAAGATAATTACAGCTCGGGTAGAGAGGATTCTAACTGGTAAAACAGTCCTATTTGGAGTAAGTCTGACACTAAGCTGCTTTCATTGGGCATCCGGTTTTCTCCGGCATCCACAGTGCGATTCTGGGCAAGAGCCTACTATACTCGATGGCCACCATATCATCGCTAGAACCAACAAAGTATAGACAAGGCGAGTCCAAATAATCAGGCCAAACTATGACGTCGATGAGATGATGCCTTACGAGATGCTCCTTCAATGTCATCATGCTCGATAGACACCGTATCACCAACGAGAACTATCGAGACCGGACAAGGAATAAACATACTATGAGACATCATATAGTCGACTAATGGCTCGTCCAACAGTGTTATACTCGATGGGCACCATATCATCGGCTAGAACCAACAAAGTATAGACAAGGGGAGTCCAAACAATTGGGCCAAACTGTGACGTGGATGAGATGAGGTCTTCCGAGATACTCATTCAATGTCATCATGCTCGATATACACCATATCACCAGTGAGAACTATCGAGTACGGACAAGGAATAGAGATACCATGAAAGATAATATCGTCGACTAATGGCTTGTCCAATGTCGTTCTACTCGACGACCACCGTATCATCGGCTACAACAAACGAAGTATAGACAAGCCGAGTCCAAACAAACGGGCCAGATTTTGGCGTCGATGAGATAAGGCCTTACGAAATGCTCAATCAATGTCATTATGCTCGATAGACACCATATCACCAGAGAGAACTATCGAATATAGATAAGGAATAAAGATACCGTGAGACATCATATCGTTGACTAATGGGTCGTCCAATGTCGTTAGACTCGATGGCCATTGTATCACTGGCTAGAACCAACGAAGTAAAGACAAGGCGAGTCCAATCAATTGGGCCAAACTATGTCGTCGATGAGATGAGGCTCTACGAGATGCTCAATCAATGTCACGACGTAACCGAGTAGGACTCGATCAGCGAGGCGAGTGGGTCACGACGTAACCGAGTAGGACTCGATCGTCGAGGCAGTGATTGACAAGGACTCACGGTGCAGCGGAAAAATTTGGCAAGCGAGACGAGGTAAACAGATGCGGCGAAAAGCAACTATGGTGGTGAAAACACGTGGCACGGTGGAAGGATACGACGATGATAGGAAGAAAACGATGAAACACAGTGTACCAGCAATGATCAAAAGCGAAAGCACAAAAACTCAACAACGCAAATTATTGAACGAAAGTGCGAGGCTCAAAACCGTACTGGGGTAAACTTTTTTTTTTGTAGTTTTCGGTTTATGTGGACTTGGATAAAACTCACCGAGAAACACTGGAATCTGATACCACTTGATAGGTGTAGAGTGCCCGATCTTTCAGCGAGTGGAGATAACTTCGATTTAGTGGATGTTGACCCTCACGATCCGAATACGACGAGCAAGCCGAAACGCCAATACAATCGTTGAACCAACTTCCGGAGGATATTAACCTTGCGGTAAACAAGATCAACGTGATCACGAGGATCAATTCTTACACGCAATCGAAGAATGAGCAAGAATTAGAGGCGAGCAATCTGATGTATTGCACGAAGGTGGAGTGTGAATTCACGTCGAGAGACGGATGTATAGCTAAGCTAAACTTAAAACAAAACTCAAAGATTACAAGGGGCGCAGCCCTTGACTATATAAGGGGAGGACGAAGCATCTAGGGCCGGCTGAAGTGGAGTGGCGCGCGGTGGAGAGGGAGTCGTGCGACTTGGGCCACGTGGGCCTTCGGGCGACATCATCCTGGGCCGTCGTTCCTTAGCATCAAAACCGTCTTCAATTCCTGGGCTCGAGCTCTTGTGATTGGGCCCTTGTACGTCGTCGTCTCGTTAGAAGATGGATCCGTAACTCGAGGAGGCGCGACGACGAGAGGTGGAGGCGTGACAGCTTGGTTTGGTGCGCCATCTTCCGTCGTCATTATTCGTATGTCGTTGATGTCCTCATCAGCATACCCGGGAATAACTTCCCATTCAGTCACCCATCCTCTAGGCCAAGCACACTTAACTTTGGAGTTTTTTAGAGATGAGCTTCTGGAAAAGAAGTAGCAACTTGTTAGTATGAGTATTCTATCAATCCTATTAAGCCTTGGGCTAGGATGTTACACTCTCACCCCCTTAGAAGGTCGATGTCCTTGTTGATCAACCCCAAGCCAGGAATGTCCCCTCTTGGCCAAGTCTGTGTGCCTAGTGCCAGTTCATGTGCCATGCTATGTGACCACTGTCTAGGCCCACACTAGCCATGCACACCATGCCTGCACAACTGCGACTCCACGCGCCCATGAAACCACAAGGGTCGGCTCTGATACCAATTGTAATGTTCCGTGCCTCTAAGATTGGGCCCGCTTACACCTGGCAGATCTCTAGGACCTCAAGACTGCTGTCACAGACCAACACGAGTGTTTTCTGCGCAATTTATCCTCACTCGTGCACACCCGGGAATAACTTCTCGGTCGGTCACCCATCCTCCAGGCCAAGCATGCTTAACTTTGTAGTTTTTTAGAGATGAGCTTCCGAAAAAGAAGTTCCAACTTGTTGGTATGAGTATTCTATCAATCCTAATAAGCCTTGGGCAAGGATGTTACACGTATCACCAGCGAGAACTATCTAGTACGGACAAGGAATAGAGATATTGTGAGACATCATATAGTCGACTAATGGCTCGTCCAACATCATTATACTCGATGGGCACCATATCACCGGCTGGAACCAAAGAAGTATAGACAAGACGAGTCCAAACAATCAGACCAAAATATGACATCGATGAGATGATGCCTTACGAGATGCTCCTTCAATGTCATCATGCTCGATAGACACCGTATCACCAGCGAGAACTATCAAGTACGGATAAGGAATAGAGATACCATGAGGCGTCATATCATCAACTAATGGCTCCTCCAAAGTTGTTATACTCGATGTGCACCATATTGTCGGCTAGAACCAATAAAGTATAGACAAGGCAAGTCCAAACAATCGGGCCAAACTATGACGTCGATGAGATGAGGCCTTACAAGATGCTTATATAATGTCATTGAAAGTCCCTGGATGTCGCCTAGAGGGGGGGGGGGTGAAGAGGCGTTCCTGAAAAATTAACAGAACTCATAATGAAATTTAACCTGCTAAAATCGGTTGCTCCGGTTTAGCAAACTGGTGCCTCCGGTTTTGTCAGAGAGCTTGGGATAAAACAAGTAAATGCGGAAAACAACCAAGCTCTAAAGACAAGCAAGCTAATAAAACAAACACAGGAACCACCTCTATTTGATTCACAAAGAATCAACCTCAGAAAAGAAACTTCCAAGCCGGACCCACCGGTTTGGTAAACCGGACACATCGGTTTTCCTGGTACAGAAAGCAATAAAACAAGCAACACACTAACCACAGGGGCTACACTCATAGTAACTACATCAGAGAGTAGCCAAGACACACATAAACAAGATTCACCAAGAATCTACACAATTGGGCACTGACCCAAAAATCGGTCCCACCAGTTTGGGAAACCGGACCCACCGGTTTCCTCGGGGCAGAGAGAATAAAACAGGAAATACAGCGCCCCACTAAGTTCTAGAAAGCTTAAACATCTTAATAGGAGCATGCAAGATCTAGAACAAGTAATCACAAAGAAGACAAGCACAACTACGCATGCAACCTATGAATCACAACAAAAGAAGCAAGAACTTTAGAGAGCAAACCAAATGAAGCATACGGTGATTTGTTTGACGAAGTTCAAATTCACCCCCGTGAACCCTACATCTCCATTGAGGAAGCTTGAGTTGCTCACAAGGTACACTCGAAGCCGGGTCTCTTTCTACCATTTTCCCCAATCCACTATCTTTGCTTCTTTCCTTGCGGAGGCGAAGCGAACCTTGACAAACTCTCCCAAGGCTCACCACAAGCTTGGGAGCTCTAGGGCGATGCCTAGCCGACTAGGAGGTTTCACCTCCAAGAGTAACAAATGCTCCACGAATTAGCACCACAATGCTCAAATGCTCAAGTGTGGGATTCTCTCATTTGTGCTCAATCTTAATCTCTCTCAACCCAATCCTTAAGATTTCTCACAAATCACTCAAACCTCACAAAGAGGTGTTGGGGAGAGCTCTACAAGGCTTTGGATGTATTTTCTTCGTGCACACAATCAGCAGCATCCAAAGGAGTGGGGGGAGGGGGGAGAAAGTATTTATACCTGTCCTCTATAAACTAGCCGTTATACTGAACCAGTCAAAACAGGTCCCTCTAGTTTTGCTAACTGGTACCTCCGGTTTTCTAGAACTAGCCGTTTGAGATTTGAACCCAAACCGGTCGCTCCGATTTGGTAAACTGGTTACACCGGTTTTCCCTATCACAGTGAGAGTTAGTGTGAGTGTAGGCCTTGTGTTTCTCTCATCTCACTTGAGTTTTTCTTTGAGCATTGAGACATTATATGCAAACCATGTAACATCTCTCTTGATAGAGCGGCATGCCTAAACTCAAGATTATAAACCAAAACAATTCTTCTTCTTGAGCTTGCATGATAATGAATTTTGCCACTTCTTCTCTTTAGTGCTTCATGAGGAGTGCCACATGTGCTTTTGCTGAGCGTTATCACCTAGAGTATGTGACTTGGAAACTCTTCATTCATAAGATCCATTTCCACCCTTTGGTTCTCAAGTCACATTATACCTTCATATTCCAATAATGATCAATACTTGGAAATGTATGACCACTTGTAGCTTGATCGGTCCATCGTGATTGCGCTCCACCTGCCCTTCACCATGGCTTGGGTCCTTCGATGCCGAGACTCCATCTTGCCCTTCTCCTGTGCATGGTCCGTCGCGGTCAAGTCATGTCAATCCTACACCATCTTGCTATCTTGGGTCACACATAACTTTGTATCATTGTTATGCATTCATTTGAAATTCTTCTTCGAAATATTGACTTGATCAAGCCACTCCCAAGATTGAATACCATAGATACATAGCACTTGATCACTTCTTTTTCTTGACAACACCAACTTGTTGAGATCATCTCATATCAATGGTTTTTATGTCCCATATTTATTTCAAACCTTGTCTTGTCATAATATTGCTCATATGGACCTATTTATTTGGCACCTTTTCTTTTCATCACATAGGCCCATTTTCCTTACATAATTGTATGTTTACCAAAGCTGATCATTTGCAATAATGCTGAGTATATTCATCATGTAAAACCTGCTCATATACTCACAAATAGAATTAGTCCTTTAATCACGTTGTCATACAACCACCAAAATCCACTAGGGGCATAGATGCACTTTCAATCTCCCCTTTTTTGGTGATTGATGACAACCTTGATTAAAGCTTACAAATGATATTCATAAAAGAATTTTGAATGAGCTCCCCTTAAAACTGTGCATATGAATGAAATTCACCAAATTTGGCCTCAAATGCCAATTGCACATTTTGAAATAAATTCATAACAGCTCCCCCTATATGTGTGCATTCGTGGGGTGCAACAAGTGTGTGTGATCATATAGTACGTGATGCATATGACAAGAAAACCACAAAGGAATAAATCAAAAGAATAATATGTGTTGTCTGGCAAAACCGGTTGCTCCTGTTTGCCAAACCGGTGCTTCCGGTTTTTCCAGACTTCACATATTCACTGGAAAAACAGTACATCAATTCAACAAGCATCACATCATAGCACAACAAAAGGTCTTAGGGAATTATTACAAGGTTCAACACACAAAGATCACACATTACAAATTGTCTCAAGTCCACACGATAAAAACAGAGGAAATGGATAAATTGGTTTTGTGTGGCAAAATCGGCTCCTCCGGTTTGCCAAACCGGTGCCTCTAGTTTTTCCAGATAGAACATAACCGAAAAACAAAAGGAACTAATGCCTCAGAGCTTTAATCCATCTCTCCACCTTTGTCATCTAGCACCAAAAGGGGTCTTCCTAGGCAACATAAGTCATCCTCCTCGTCGTCTTCCTCATCATCTTCATCATTGTTGGGCGGAGGAGGTGGAGGGTTAAATGGTGGCACTTGTGAAGTCCTCGCTCCACCAGGACCAAAAATAGTCCCACTAATATCTACATCTCCAAACCAGGGATTATCCTGCACATAGAGTCTCATTCTAGCCTCAAAAGTCTCAATCTCTGGACTTTGTTCACCTTCAGAGGCAATAGGAGAGCGGGGAGGCTGAAGATTGCTTTGTTGGTGGAGAAGCTTCATGGTCCTTGTGTCCTTCTTTGATGAGGACATCAACGACATACGAATAATGACGACGGAAGATGGCGCGCCAAACCAAGCTGTCACGCCTCCACCTCTCGTCGTCGCGCCTCCTCGAGTTACGGATCCATCTTCTAACGAGACGACGACGTACAAGGGCCCAATCACTAGAGCTCGAGCCCAGGAATTGAATACGGTTTTGATGCTAAGGAACGACGGCCCAGGATGATGTTGCCCGAAGGCCCACGTGGCCCAAGTCGCACAACTCCCTCTCCACCGCGCGCCTCTCCACTTCAGCCGGCCCTAGATGCCTCGTCCTCCCCCTATATAGTCAAGGGCTGCGCCCCTTGTAATCTTTGAGTTTTGTTTTAAGTTTAGCTTAGCTATACATCCGTCTGTCGACGTGAATTCAGAACTCCACCTTCGTGCAATACATCAGATTGCTCGCCTCTAATTCTTGCTCGTTCTTCGATTGCGCGTAAGAATTGATCCTCGTGATCAGGTTGATCTTGTTTACCGCAAGGTTAATATCCTCTGGAAGTTGGTTCAGCGATTGCATTGGCGCTTCGGCTTGCTCGTCGTAGTCGGATCGTGAGGGTCAACATCCACCAAATCGAAGTTATCTCCACTCGCCGAAAGATCGGGCACTCTACACCTATCAAGTGGTATCAGATTCCAGTGTTTCTCGGTGAGTTTTATCCAAGTCCACATAAACCAAAAATTACAAAAAAAAGTTTACCCCAGTACGGTTTTGAGCCTCGCACTTTCGTTCAATAATTTGCGTTGTTGAGTTTTTGTGCTTTCGCTTTTGATCGTTGCTGGTACACTGTGTTTCATCGTTTTCTTCCTATCATCGTCGTATCCCTCCGCCGTGCCGCGTGTTTTCACCATCACAGTTTGCTTTCCGCCGCATCTGTTTATCCCGTCTCGCTTGCCAAATTTATCCGCTGCACCGTGAGTCCGGGTCAATCACTGCCTCGACGATCGAGTCCTACTCGGTTACGTCGTGACCCGCTCGCCTCACTGATCGAGTCCTACTCGGTTACGTCGTGACCCGCTCGCCTCGTCCTGTGTTTAGTTTTGTTCGGTTTCGTGTATCCCGCTCGCCTCGCTGATCGAGTCCTACTCGGTTACGTCGTGACCCGCTCGCCTCGGCCTGTGTTTGTTTCTGCTCGGTTTCGTTTGTTCCTACTCTAGAGAGAGAGAGAGAGAGAGAGTATCTTTTTATTACCGTTCTACCCCTGCCTCAAAAAAAAAGTGCTTGTGCTTAATTGCTTATTTGAGGTCTCATTGTTTATATTTTCAGCAAAAAGTATTAAAAAAAAGAAAAAAAAAAGAAAAAGAAAAGAAAAAAAAGAGAAAAAAAAAGAAAGAAAAAAAAAAGAGAGAGAAAAAAGAGCGGCCGAGCAACACAGGCGACGCGTTCTTGCTGCACTTTGTTTTGATCCTTTTTTTTTCCTTCCTCTTGCACTTGTACCGGCAGCAATCTTTTCGCGTTTAGCACCATTATTCAGCTTTGCAGTTATTGTTTGAATTGTGCTAACCCTTGGATTGAGTGCAGCCTCCTAGCCCCACAAATTTTCTACTACGAGCAGGTTTTTGTTTCACCACGCAATCGCTCCTCCAATCTTCCACCGGTTTTACCTGTGGTTGCAGTTCACGCTTGCGTGCTTGGTAAGGACGGGTAAGAATTTGATAACAGCTTTTTGATTGAGCTTTTCACCCACCACTCACCTCTCGTTGTAGGATCCCGCTTTTTGTATTGCTTGTGTTTCTATGGCAGAAAACAGCTCGAAGTCGGAGGAGCTCACCCTCCAGGATGTCCAGGCACAGGTTGACGGTCTACAAAACGACATGAAGACGATGCACGAGAGACTTGACTCTACGGTCACTTCGTCGAATGAGCGTTTTGATCAACTGGACCTCGCTGATACGGCTGCCCGCACCACGCTCGCGACGATCATGACTCGTCTTGAGGCCATGTCGACGCAGCTTGGGACCATGACGACGCAGCTCACGGAGTTGCAACATGCACGTGACTACGGCGCCGACACCGAGCAGGACGACGACAATCGCCGTGGTCGTGCTCGTAGGGTACGTGTTCCTATTAATGATTCTTTTGCCAAAATAAAATTTCGTATTCCCACTTTTAATGGCAAATATGATCCGGGTGCTTATCTTGATTGGGAATTAGAGGTTGAACAAAAATTTGCATGCCATGATATTCCTGCTAATTTACAAGTTAAGGCTGCTATTAGTGAATTTACTGAATTTGCTTTACTTTGGTGGCGTGAGTATAGACAAAGATATCCTGATAATATTCCAGCCACTTGGACGGCATTAAAAGCTGCTATGCGTCATCGTTTTGTGCCGTCATATTATGCTAGAGATTTGCTTAATCAAATGCAGCGTTTTCAACAAGGTTCACTTTCCGTAGACGATTATTATCAAGCTTTGCAAAAGGGTATGATTCGCTGTGGTTTAGTTGAACTGGATGATGCTGCTATGGCTCGCTTTAGGGGTGGGTTAAATCGTGAAATTCAGAATATTCTTGATTATAAGCATTATGATGATATGACCACCTTATTTGAATATGCTTGTAAAGCTGAACGTGAAGTGCAGGATCGACAATCTTCGTCAAGACCTAACATTTTTGTAGGGTCCAAGACGCCTTCAGCTCCACGGTCGACACCTCCTTCCACGTCACGCGACCACTCCTCGACCACGTCCAAGTCGAGTGCTCCATCCACGGCCAAATCTGCCTCGTTCGTGCCGTCCTCCTCGTCGTCTGGACGAGCTCGGGATATTCAGTGTCACCGTTGCCGAGGATTTGGTCATGTGATACGTGATTGTCCAAATAAACGAACTATGTTGATTCGTGACGACGGTGGGTATTCTTCTGCTAGTGATTCTGAGGATATTCATCAGACTATGCTTGCCACTAATCATGCAGATAATACGGAGCTTCATGTCGACTCTAGTGCCGCCGACAGGTATGCCACTCTTGTTGTGCAGCGTGTTCTTAGTACACAGGTCGTTCAGGATGAAAAGCATCAGCGCCACAACATTTTTCATATCAAAGGCGTTGTGCAAGAACGAGCGGTCCGTATAATCATCGATGGTGGCAGTTGCAACAATTTGGCTAGTACGACCTTGGTGGAGCAGTTGTCATTGCCAACACGGAAGCATCCACATCCTTATCACGTTCAATGGCTCAATGATGGCGGCAAAATAAAGGTAACGCGCTCGGTACGTGTTCCTTTCTCTCTTGGCGCCTATTCTGATTTTGTAGATTGTGATGTTGTTCCAATGGAAGCATGCTCTTTGTTGCTTGGCCGTCCTTGGCAATATGATGTTGATAGTGTTCATCATGGTCGCTCCAATTATTATTCCTTCATGTTTAAGGGTCAGAAAATTGTTATTCATCCTATGACACCTGAACAAGTTCTTAAAGATGATATTGCTCGAGCGACAAAAGCTGCAAAATTGGTTACATCGCCTCCTGTTGCACCTGTTCAACATGAGATCAAATTGAATAACCCTATCTTGCTTGCTACACGTGCTGATTTTGATGAATTACATGATGCTAATCTGCTTTGCTATGCGCTAGTTTGCTCTCGTATGCTTGTTTCACTAGATGAGGCGCCTATGTTGCATATTCCTCCTGTTGTTGCTAACCTTTTGCAGGACTATAAAGATGTTTTTCCCGCTGAATTGCCGCCGGGTCTTCCTCCTATTCGTGGCATAGAACATCAGATTGATTTAATTCCAGGCGCACAGCTTCCTAATCGCGCCCCGTACCGCACAAATCCTGAGGAGACGAAAGAAATTCAGCGTCAAGTGCAGGCATTGCTTGATAAAGGTTACATTCGTGAGTCTCTCAGCCCTTGTTCGGTTCCTGTTTTGCTTGTTCCTAAGAAAGATGGTTCTTGGCGTATGTGTGTAGATTGTCGTGCAATTAACAATATTACAATTCGTTATCGATATCCTATACCACGCCTTGATGATATGCTTGATGAACTTAGTGGTGCCACAATTTTCTCTAAGGTTGATTTACGTAGTGGTTACCATCAAATAAGAATGAAATTAGGAGATGAATGAAAAACGGCTTTTAAAACTAAATTTGGCTTGTATGAATGGTTGGTTATGCCGTTTGGATTGTCTAATGCTCCTAGCACTTTTATGCGCTTAATGAATGAAGTTCTTCGGTCTTTCATTGGAATATTTGTTGTTGTCTATTTTGATGATATCCTTATATACAGCAAATCCATGAATGAGCATTTAGAGCATTTGCGTGCTGTTTTTGATGCTTTGCGTGCTGCTCACTTGTTTGGGAACATGGAAAAATGCACTTTTTGCATGCAACGTGTTTCGTTTCTTGGATATGTTGTTACTCCACAGGGCATTGAGGTCGATAGCAGCAAGGTGGACGCCATTCAGAGTTGGCCCCAACCGACGACAGTCACACAGGTTCGTAGTTTTCTTGGTCTTGCAGGCTTCTATCGTCGTTTTGTGCGGGATTTCAGTTCTATTGCTGCACCATTACATGAGCTGACCAAGAAGGGTGCGCCATTTGAGTGGGGCGCACCACAAGACGACGCATTCAACACTTTAAAGGAACGGTTAACTCATGCTCCTCTCTTACAATTGCCTAATTTTGATAAAGTGTTTGAATTGGAATGTGATGCTAGTGGAATTGGTTTGGGTGCTGTTTTGTTGCAAGATCATAAACCCATTGCTTATTTTAGTGAGAAGTTAAGTGGTGCTGCTCTTAAATATTCCACTTATGATAAAGAACTTTATGCTTTAGTAAGAACTTTGCAAACATGGCAGCATTATTTATGGCCTCGCGAATTTATTATTCATTCTGATCATGAGGCTTTGAAACATATTAGAACCCAAACTAATCTGAATCGTCGTCATGCTAAATGGGTTGAATTTATTGAATCTTTTCCATACATCATTAAACATAAAAACGGGAAGGAAAATGTGATTGCCGATGCTTTGTCTCGTCGTTATATGATGCTGTCCCAATTAGACTTTAAAATCTTTGGTTTGCACGCTTTGAAAGATCAATATGTGAATGATGCTGATTTTCATGATATTATGATGCATTGTAAGGATGGCAAACCTTGGGGCAAATTTCATATGCAGGATGGGTTCCTGTTTCGTGCTAACAAGCTGTGTATTCCAGCTAGCTCGGTTCGTCTTTTGTTGTTACAGGAGGCGCATGGAGGTGGTCTTATGGGTCACTTCGGAGTTTTCAAGACACATGAGGTGTTGGCCGACCATTTCTTTTGGCCACGGATGCGCCGTGATGTTGAGCGCCTTGTTGCACGCTGTACCACATGTCAAAAAGCTAAATCTCGTTTGGGTAATCATGGTTTGTATATGCCCTTGCCTGTTCCCTCTTCTCCTTGGCTTGATATTTCGATGGATTTTGTTTTGGGATTGCCTCGCACTAAGAAGGGGAGGGACAGTATTTTTGTGGTTGTTGATCGTTTCTCTAAAATGGCTCACTTTATACCTTGTCATAAAACTGATGATGCCTCAAATGTTGCTGAATTGTTCTTCAGAGAGATTGTTAGATTGCATGGAATTCCTAAAACAATTGTCTCTGATCGTGATGCTAAGTTTCTTAGTCATTTTTGGCGTTCTCTTTGGAATAAATTAGGAACTAAGCTGCTGTTTAGTACTACTTGTCATCCTCAAACTGATGGGCAAACTGAGGTAGTAAATAGAACTTTGTCTGCTATGCTTAGAGCTGTTTTAGATAAAAATTTGAGACGCTGGGAAGATTGTTTACCTCATGTTGAATTTGCTTATAATCGTGCTACACATTCTGCCACTAAGTTGTGTCCTTTTGAGGTTGTTTATGGCTATGTTCCTAAGGCGCCTATTGATTTGTTTGCTATTGATGCTGAGGATGAACCACATCTTGATGCTCTTGCTCATATTGATCACATGAAACAATTGCATGAAGAAACACAACACAACATTACCATTGCTAATAAAAAGTATCAAGTTGCTGGTAGTAAAGGTAGAAAACATATTTCTTTTGAACCTGGTGATTTGGTTTGGTTGCACTTGCGTAAAGATAGATTTCCTACTTTGCGTCGTTCTAAACTGATGCCTCGTGCTGCTGGTCCTTTTAAAGTGCTAACCAAGATTAACGATAATGCTTATGTTCTTGACTTGCCCATGGAGTTTGGTGTTTCCACTAGTTTTAATGTTGCAGATTTGAAACCATACTTGGGTGAGGATGATGAGTTGCCGTCGAGGACGACTTCACTTCAAGAAGGGGAGGATGATGAGGACATCAACGACATACGAATAATGACGACGGAAGATGGCGCGCCAAACCAAGCTGTCACGCCTCCACCTCTCGTCGTCGCGCCTCCTCGAGTTACGGATCCATCTTCTAACGAGACGACGACGTACAAGGGCCCAATCACTAGAGCTCGAGCCCAGGAATTGAATACGGTTTTGATGCTAAGGAACGACGGCCCAGGATGATGTTGCCCGAAGGCCCACGTGGCCCAAGTCGCACAACTCCCTCTCCACCGCGCGCCTCTCCACTTCAGCCGGCCCTAGATGCCTCGTCCTCCCCCTATATAGTCAAGGGCTGCGCCCCTTGTAATCTTTGAGTTTTGTTTTAAGTTTAGCTTAGCTATACATCCGTCTGTCGACGTGAATTCAGAACTCCACCTTCGTGCAATACATCAGATTGCTCGCCTCTAATTCTTGCTCGTTCTTCGATTGCGCGTAAGAATTGATCCTCGTGATCAGGTTGATCTTGTTTACCGCAAGGTTAATATCCTCTGGAAGTTGGTTCAGCGATTGCATTGGCGCTTCGGCTTGCTCGTCGTAGTCGGATCGTGAGGGTCAACATCCACCAAATCGAAGTTATCTCCACTCGCCGAAAGATCGGGCACTCTACACCTATCATTCTTCCTAGCCTGCCTCTCATGATGTGCTCTCACATTTGCATCATGCTGAGACCTGCACATACCAAAGAGCAAGCCAAAGAGCTTCTTAATGGGAGAGGAAGGCTTGTCCCTTTGCTGCCCACTCCCTCTAGGTGCTGCTGAGGTGGATGCACCACGAGTAGGTGCTGCTGCACTGCTGTTCTCAACTGGGTTCCTCAAGTCATTCTTGATTCTCAAAGGGAGGTGCTCCTTGTCACACACAAAGGTATGAGTTGACACCCTCTCAATCATATGCATAATATAGGGTGCATATCCACAACTCTTCAAAGGGCTGTTAGAAATGACGTTTATCTCCTCCCAGACAAAGTCAAACACTGAGAAATCATGCCCATTTGGTCCCATGGCAGCAAGGATGTTCCTATTTTTGGAAGGGAGTGTAGTGCCATCTCCCTCCCTAGGAGCGATAGTCTTCCTGAAGAGCCTGTTGATGTAGGCAAAGAAAGGAAGCAAATCTGTGATAGTCCCATAATTTCCTTGCTTCCTTGCTGGATACATGTGCCTCAACCCTCTAGCATCAAGACATGTGGCAAGGTGAATCCTTGGGCGGTTGGCATCATGTCTCCCAAAACCAAAGAGCCTAGCAAACTCTGCATAGCTCACTTCATACCACTGTCCCTCAGTCATCCAATGCATCTTCCTTGTGCTTGCATTTTCCTCAAAATACAGAGTGGCATAGAATGGAGCAATTACTTCATTGTTCCAATTTTTCTGAAAACCAAGAAGGTCCTTTAAGTGCTTTGCCTTGCACACAACAATGACTTCATTGAATATGGAGTCATTCTTGTTTTCCATATGTGCCCAATCCACCCACTAAGAGTTAGCAACAGGAGTATGCTTCTTTGTCAAAATCACTGACTCATAGAAATCCTGCTGGAAGGAGTGAAACCTGTAGTTAGTGGCCTCTCTAGGGAGTGGTCTAGGATCCTTGGCCCTCATCTTTCTCACAGAATCTATTTGGCCTTTGTAGCTCACTTTTTCCCTCCATCCCGGGTTTAGAGAACCCGAAAAGAGAGATGTCCAAGGTGCACATAGGCTATAGGAGTGATCTCATCCACATCAAATTCCTCTAGCTCTTCCTCTTCCTCATCATTGTCCTCTGAGCTGCTAGCTGCTGCTGTCCTAGAGCTCCAAGCTGTTATCCTAGGATCAGCCCTAGGAGCACCACTAGGAGGGATATAGGGCTCATCCTCAATGTCATCCTCATCAAATGACTCATCTTCCTGCATGGGATTTGTGGAAGTGTCATCAATGGTCATAGTGCCTCTGGGCAGCCGCCTGGCTAACTGTTTTCGTCTCTGATAAATGGTGTCAAATTGTGTTCCTTGCCCAGCATCATGCCTTGCTTTCACATTCCTCTCTCTGTCCTCATCCGACATATTGACTTGAGATAGATACAAATGAACAAGGTCTTAGGATACAACAGGGAATGATAAAAAGTGATGAGGACATCAACAACATACGAATAATGACGACGGAAGATGGCGTGCCAAACCAAGTTGTCACGCCTCCACCTCTCGTCGACGCGCCCCCTCGAGTTACGGATCCATCTTCTAACGAGACGACGACGTACAAGGGCCCAATCACTAGAGCTCGAGCCCAGGAATTGAAGACGGTTTTGATGCTAACGAACCACAGCCCAGGATGACGCCGCCCGAAGGCCCACGTGGCCCAAGTCACGCGACTCCCTCTCCACCGCGCGCCTCTCCACTTCAGCTGGCCCTAGATGCCTCGTCCTTCCCCTATTTAGTCAAGGGCTGCGCCCCTTGCAATCTTTGAGTTTTGTTTTAAGTTTAGCTTAGCTATACATCCGTCTCTCGACGTGAATTCAAAACTCCACCTTTGTGCAATACATCAGATTGCTCGCCTCTAATTCTTGCTCGTTCTTCGATTGCGCGTATGAATTGATCCTCGTGATCAGGTTGATCTTGTTTACCGCAAGGTTAATATCCTCCGGAAGTTGGTTCAGTGATTGTATTGGCGCTTCGTCTTGCTCGTCGTAGTCGGATCGTGAGGGTCGACATCCACCACATCGAAGTTATCTCCACTCGCCAAAAGATCGGGCACTCTACACCTATCAAGTGGTATCAGATTCTAGTGTTTCTCGATGAGTTTATCCAAGTCCACAGAAACCGAAAACTACAAAAAAAATGTTTACCCCAGTACGGTTTTAAGCCTCGCACTTTCGTTCAATAATTTGCGTTGTTGAGTTTTTGTGCTTTCGCTTTTGATCGTTGCTGGTACACTGTGTTTTATCGTTTTCTCCCCATCATCATCATATCCTTCCGCTGTGCCGCGTGTTTTCACCACCACAGTTTGCTTTCTGCCGCATCTATTTACCCCGTCTCACTCTCCGAATTGGCCGATCGCTTGCCAAGTTTTTCGCTGCATCGTGAGTTCGGGTCAAACACTGCCTCGCCGACGCTTTCCTCTGCATCTTCTAATTAACGTTCTACCCCTGCCTAAAAAAAAAGCGCTTGTGCTTAATTGCTCATTTGAGGTCTCATTGTTTATATTTTCAGAAAAAGATATAAAAAAGAAAAAAAAGAAAAAAAGAGAAAAAAGAGAAAAAAAAAGAGCGGCCGAGCAACACAGGCGACGCGTTCTTACCGCACTTTGTTTTGATCCTTCTTCCTTCCTCTTGCACTTGTGCCGGCAGCAATCTTTTCGCGTTTAGCACCATTATTCAGCTTTGCAGTTATTGTTTGAATTGTGCTAACCCTTGGATTGAGTGCAGCCTCCCAGCCCCACAAATTTTCTACTACGAGCAGGTTTTTGTTTCACCACGCAATCGCTCCTCCAATCTTCCACCGGTTTTACCTGTGGTTGCAGTTCACGCTTGCATGCTTGGTAAGGACGGGTAAGAATTTGATAACAGCTTTTTGATTGAGCTTTTTATCCATCACTCACCTCTCATTGTAGGATCCCGCTTTTTGTATTGGTTGTGTTTTTATGGCAGAAAATAGCTCGAAGTCGGAGGAGCTCACCCACCAGGATGTCCAGGCACAGGTTGATGGTCTACAAAACGACATGAAGACGATGCACGAGAGACTTGACTCTACGGTCACTTCGTCGAATGAGCGTTTTGATCAACTGGACCTCGCTGATACGGCTGCCCGCACCACGCTCGCGGCGATCATGACTCGTCTTGAGGCCATGTCGACACAGCTTGGAACCATGACGACGCAGCTCACGGAGTTGTAAAATGCACGTGACTACGGCGCCGACACTGAGCAGGACGACGACAATTGCCGTGGTCGTGCTCGTAGGGTACGTGTTCCTATTAATGATTCTTTTGCCAAAATAAAATTTTGTATTCTCACTTTTAATGGAAAATATGATCCGGGTGCTTATCTTGATTAGGAATTAGAGGTTGAACAAAATTTGCATGCCATGAAATTCCTGCTAATTTACAAGTTAAGGCTGCTATTAGTGAATTTATTGAATTTGCTTTACTTTGGTGGCGTGAGTATAGACAAAGATATCCTGATCATATTCCAGCCACTTGGACGGCATTAAAAGTTGCTATGCGTCATCGTTTTGTGCCGTCATATTATGTTAGAGATTTGCTTAATCAAATGCAGCGTTTTCAACAAGGTTCACTTTTCGTAGAGGATTATTATCAAGCTTTGCAAAAGGGTATGATTCGCTGTGGTTTAGTTGAACTGGATGATGCTGCTATGGCTCGCTTTAGGGGTGGGTTAAATCGTGAAATTCAGAACATTCTTGATTATAAGAATTATGACGATATGACCACCTTATTTGAATATGCTTGTAAAGCTGAACGTGAAGTGTAGGATCGACAATCTTCGTCAAGACCTAACATTTTTGTAGGGTCCAAGACGCCTTCAGCTCCACGGTCGACACCTCCTTCCACGTCGCGTGACCACTCCTCGACCACGTCCAAGTCGAGTGCTCCATCCACGGCCAAATCTGCCTCGATCGTGCCATCCTCCTCGTTGTCTGGATGAGCTCGTGATATTCAGTGTCACCGTTGCCGAATATTTGGTCATGTGATACGCGATTGTCCAAATAAACGAACTATGTTGATTCGTGACGACGGTGGGTATTCTTCTGCTAGAGATTCTGAGGATATTCAGCAGACTATGCTTGCCACTAATCATGGAGATAATACGGAGCTTCATGTCGACTCTAGTGCTGCCGACAGGTATGCCACTCTTGTTGTGCAGCGTGTTCTTAGTACACAGGTCGTTCAGGATGAAAAGCATCAGCGCCACAACATTTTTCATATCAAAGACGTTGTGCAAGAATGAGCGGTCCGTATAATCATCGATGGTGGCAGTTGCAACAATTTGGCTAGTACGACCTTGGTGGAGCAGTTGTCATTGCCAACAAGGAAGCATCCACATCCTTATCACGTTCAGTGGCTTAATGATGGCGGCAAAATAAAGGTAACTGGCTCGGTACGTGTTCCTTTCTCTATTGGCGCCTATTCTGATTTTGTAGATTGTGATGTTGTTCCAATGGAAGCATGCTCTTTGTTGCTTGGCCGTCCTTGGTAATATGATGTTGATAGTGTTCATCATGGTCGCTCCAATTATTATTCCTTCATGTTTAAGGGTCAGAAAATTCTTATTCATCCTATGACACCTGAACAAGTTCTTAAAGATGATATTGCTCGAGCGACAAATCTGCAAAATTGGTTACATCGCCTCCTGTTGCACCTATTCAACATGAGATCAAATTGAATAACCCTATCTTGCTTGCTACACATGCTGATTTTGATGAATTACATGATGCTAATCTGCTTTGCTATGCGCTAGTTTGCTCTCGTATGCTTGTTTCACTAGATGAGGCGCCTATGTTGCATATTCCTCCTGCTGTTGCTAACCTTTTGCAGGACTATAAAGATGTTTTTCCCGCTGAATTGCCGCCGGGTCTTCCTCCTATTCGTGGCATAGAACATCAGATTGATTTAATTCCAGATGCACAGCTTCCTAATCGCGCCCCATACCGCACAAATCCTGAGGAGACGAAAGAAATTCAGCGTCAAGTGCAGGCATTGCTTGATAAAGGTTACATTCGTGAGTCTCTCAGCCCTTGTTCGGTTCCTGTTTTGCTTGTTCCTAAGAAAGATGGTTCTTGGCGTATGTGTGTAGATTGTCATTCAATTAACAATATTACAATTCGTTATCGATATCCTATACCACGCCTTGATAATATGCTTGATGAACTTAGTGGTGCCACAATTTTCTCTAAGGTTGATTTGCGTAGTGGTTACCATCAAATAAGAATGTCATTGGCGCTTAATGAATGAAGTTCTTCGGCCTTTCATTGGAATATTTGGTGTTGTCTATTTTGATGATATCCTTATATACAGCAAATCCATGAATGAGCATTTAGATCATTTGCGTGCTGTTTTTGATGCTTTGCGTGCTGCTCATTTGTTTGGGAACATGGAAAAATGCACTTTTTGCACACAACGTGTTTCGTTTCTTGGATATGTTGTTACTCCACAGGGCATTGAGGTCGATAGCAGCAAGGTGGACGCCATTCAGAGTTGGCCCCAACCGACGACGGTCACACAGGTTTGCAGTTTTCTTGGTCTTGCAGGCTTCTATCGTCGTTTTGTGCGGGATTTCAGTTCTATTGCTGCACCATTACATGAGCTGACCAAGAAGGGTGCGCCATTTGAGTGGGGCGCACCACAAGACGACGCATTCAACACTTTAAAGGAACGGTTAACTCATGCTCCTCTCTTACAATTGCCTAAGGTGATGCTAGTGGAATTGGTTTGGGTGCCGTTTTGTTGCAAGATCATAAACCCATTGCTTATTTTAGTGAGAAGTTAAGTGGTGCTGCTCTTAAATATTCCACTTATGATAAAGAATTTTATGCTTTAGTAAGAACTTTGCAAACATGGCAGCATTATTTATGGCCTCGCGAATTTATTATTCATTCTGATCATGAGGCTTTGAAACATATTAGAACCCAAACTAATCTGAATCGTCATCATGCTAAATGGGTTGAATTTATTGAATCTTTTCCATACATCATTAAACATAAAAACGGGAAGGAAAATGTGATTGCCGATGCTTTGTCTCGTCGTTATATGATGCTGTCCCAACTAGACTTTAAAATCTTTGGTTTGCAAGCTTTGAAAGATCAATATGTGAATGATGCTGATTTTCATGATATTATGATGCATTGTAAGGATGGCAAACCTTGGGGCAAATTTCATATGCAGGATGGGTTCCTGTTTCGTGCTAACAAGCTGTGTATTCCAGCTAGCTCGGTTCGTCTTTTGTTGTTACAGGAGGCGCATGGAGGTGGTCTTATGGGTCACTTCGGAGTTTTCAAGACACGGATGCGCCGTGATGTTGAGCGCCTTGTTGCACGCTGTACTACATGTCAAAAAGCTAAATCTTGTTTGGATAATCATGGTTTGTATATGCCCTTGCCTGTTCCCTCTTCTCCTTGGCATGATATTTCGATGGATTTTGTTTTGGGATTGCCTCGCACTAAGAAGGGGAGGGACAGTATTTTTGTGGTTGTTGATCGTTTCTCTAAAATGGCTCACTTTATACCTTGTCATAAAACTGATGATGCCTCAAATGTTGCTGAATTGTTCTTTAGAGAGATTGTTAGATTGCATGGAATTCCTAAAACAATTGTCTCTGATCGTGATGCTAAGTTTCTTAGTCATTTTTGGCGTTCTCTTTGGAAAAATTAGGAACTAAGCTGCTGTTTAGTACTACTTGTCATCCTCAAACTGATGGGCAAATTGAGGTAGTAAATAGAACTTTGTCTGCTATGCTTAGAGCTGTTTTAGATAAAAATTTGAGACGTTGGGAAGATTGTTTACCTCATGTTGAATTTGCTTATAATCGTGCTACACATTCTGCCACTAAGATGTGCCCTTTTGAGGTTGTTTATGGCTATGTTCCTAAGGCGCCTATTGATTTGTTTGCTATTGATGCTGAAGATGAACCAGATCTTGATGCTCTTGCTCATATTGATCACATGAAACAATTGCATGAAGAAACACAACACAACATTGCCATTGCTAATAAAAAGTATCAAGTTGCTGGTAGTAAAGGTAGAAAACATATTTCTTTTGAACCTGGTGATTTGGTTTGGTTGCACTTGCGTAAAGATAGATTTCCTACTTTGCGTCGTTCTAAACTGATGCCTCGTGCTGCTGGTCCTTTTAAAGTGCTAACCAAGATTAATGATAATGCTTATGTTCTTGACTTGCCCATGGAGTTTGGTGTTTCCACTAGTTTTAATGTTGCAGATTTGAAACCATACTTGGGTGAGGATGATGAGTTGCCGTCGAGGACGACTTCACTTCAAGAAGGGGAGGATGATGAGGACATCAACGACATACGAATAATGACGACGGAAGATGGCGCGCCAAACCAAGCTGTCACACCTTCACCTCTCGTCGTCGCGCCTCCTCGAGTTACGGATCCATCTTCTAACGAGACGACGACGTACAAGGGCCCAATCACTAGAGCTCGAGCCCAGGAATTGAAGACGGTTTTGATGCTAAGGAACGACGGCCCAGGATGATGTCGCCCGAAGGCCCACGTGGCCCAAGTCGCACGACTCCCTCTCCACCGCGCGCCTCTCCACTTCAGCCGGCCCTAGATGCCTCGTCCTCCCCCTATATAGTCAAGGGCTGCGCCCCTTGTAATCTTCGAGTTTTGTTTTAAGTTTAGCTTAGCTATACATCCGTCTCTCGACGTGAATTCAGAACTCCACCTTCGTGCAATACATCAGATTGCTCGCCTCTAATTCTTGCTCGTTCTTCGATTGCGCGTAAGAATTGATCCTCGTGATCAGGTTGATCTTGTTTACCACAAGGTTAATATCCTCCGGAAGTTGGTTCAGCGATTGCATTGGCGCTTCGGCTTGCTCGTCGTAGTCGGATCGTGAGGGCCGACATCCACCAAATCGAAGTTATCTCCACTCGCCGAAAGATCGGGCACTCTACACCTATCACGGTGTCTATCGAGCATGATGACTTTGAATGAGAATCTAGTAAGACCTCATCTCATCGACATCATAGTTTGGCCCGATTGTTTGGACTCGCCTTGTCTATACTTCCTTGGTTCTAGCCCGTGATACGGTGGCCATCGAGTATAATGAAATTGGACGACCCATTAGGTGACAATATGATGTCTCATGGTAGCTCTATTCCTTGTCCATACTCGATAGTTCTCGCTGGTGATACAGTGTCTATCGAGCATGATCATATTGAATGAGCATTTCGTAAGACCTCATCTCATGGACATCACAGTTTGGCCTGATTGTTTGGACTCGCCTTGTCTATATTTCATTGGTTCTAGCCGGTATATGGTGGCCATCGAGTATAATGACATTGGACGAGCCATTAGTCGATGATATGGTGTCTCACGGTATCTCTATTCCTTATCCGTAATCGATAGTTCTCGCTGGTGATACGGTGTCTATCGAGCATGATGACTTTGAATGAGAATCTAGTAAGACCTCATCTCATCGACATCATAGTTTGGCCCGATTGTTTGGACTCGCCTTGTCTATACTTCCTTGGTTCTAGCCCGTGATACGGTGGCCATCGAGTATAATGAAATGGGACGACCCATTAGGTGACAATATGATGTCTCATGGTAGCTCTATTCCTTATCTGTACTCAATAGTTCTCGCTGGAGATACGGTGTCTATCGAGCATGATGACATTGAATGAGCATCTCGTAAGACCTCATCTCATTGACGTAACAGTTTAGCCCAATCATTTGGACTCGTCTTGTCTATACCTCGTTGGTTCTAGCCAGTGATACGGCGATCATCGAGTATAAAGACATTGGACGAGCCATTAGGTGAGGATATGATGTCTCATGGTATCTCTATTCCTCGTCCGTACTCGATAGTTCTCGCTAGTGATGCGGTGTCTATCGAGCTTGATGACCTTGAATGAGCATCTCGTAAGACCTCATCTCATCGACATAACAGTTTGTCCCGATTGTTTGGACTCGCCTTATCTATACTTCAATGGTCCTAGTCGGTGATACGGTGGCCATCGAGTATAACGACATTGGACGATCCCATTGGCGACGATATGGTGTCTCACGGTATCTCTATTCCTTATCCGTACTCGAAGGTTCTCGCTGGTGATACGGTGTCTATCCAACATGATGACGTTGAATGAGCATCTCGTAAGACCTCGTCTCATCGAGATAACAGTTTGGCCCGATTGTTTGGACTCGTCTCGTCCATACTTCGTTGGTTCTAGCCGGTGATACGGTGGCCATCGAGTTTAACGACATCGAAAGAGCCATTAGTCGATGATAGTTATCTCACAGTATCTCTATTCCTTATTCGTACTCGATAGTTCTCACATGTGATACAGTGTCTATCGAGCATGATAACATTGAATGAGCATCTCGTAGGACCTCATCTCATCGACGTAACAGTTTAGCCCGATTGTTTGGACTCGTCTTGTCTATACCTCGTTGGTTCTAGCCGGTGATACAACGACCATCGAGTATAAAGACACTGGATGAGCCATTAGGCGAGGATATGATGTCTCATTGTGTCCATATTCCTTGTTCGTACTCGATAGTTCTCGCTGGTAATGCGGTGTTTGTCGAGCATGATGACCTTGAGTGAGCATCTTGTAAGACCTCATCTCATCGACGTCACATATTGGCCTGATTGTTTGGAGTCGTCTTGTCTATACTTCATTGGTTCTAGCCGGTGATACGGCCACCATCGCGTATAACAACATTAGACAAGCCATTAGGCGACGATATGATGTCTCATGGTACCCCTATTCCTTGTCCCTACTAGATAGTTCTCGCTGGTGATACATTGTCTATCGAGCATGATGACATTGACAGAGCATCTAGTAAGACCTCATCTCATTCACATCACAGTTTGACCCGATTGTTTGGACTCGCCTTGTCTATACTTCATTGGTTCTAGCTGGTGATACGACGGCCATCGAGTATAACAACAGTTTGACCCGTACTCGATAGTTTCGCTGGTGATATGGTGTCTATCGAGCATGATGACTTTGAAAGAGCATCTAGTAAGACCTCATCTCATCGACGTCACAGTTTGGCCCGATTGTTTGGACTCGCCATGTCTATATTTTGTTGGTTCTAACCCATGATACGGTGGCCATCGAGTATAACAAAATTAGACGACCCATTAGGCAACGATATGATGTCTCATGGTAGCTCTAATCCTTGTCCATACTCGATAATTCTCGCTGGTGATACAGTGTCTATCGAGCATGATGACATTGAATGAGCATCTCGTAAGACCTGATCTCATCGACGTAATAGTTTAGCCCGATTGTTTGGACTCGTTGTGGGGCCCCTTCTCGGAGGATCTAGGTTCTGAAGGTGCTGATAACACAGACACTTGATAATACAATAATGGTCCCAATTTAAGTTGAATTATTACATCATTAAGGTGATCAAAGTGCAGCGGAATGATACAAGTTCAAGGTTTTTTTGAAAAACAACGGAAGCAAATGATGATAAGAACTACGATCTCGACGATACAGCATAGTGATGATTGATGCCCGAAGAACCATCACCCTTGTAGCACACACAATCACTGCGGCGGCAGGTCAGACTCCCAGTGGGTAGTCCAACCCTCAGGGACCTGCATGTCCCAAGGCAACACATCTACATATAATTCTATCTCTTCTGTACCTGAAAACCACAGAGGCACAAAGCCTGAGTACTAATTACTCAGTAAGACTTACCCGTCAAAGGACCTAGACATGCATTGCCTCTAACAGGGTGGCTTGTTTGAAAAGACTCGCACTAGGCAACCTATTAGTTCTATCAAGTTTTAACTACCAATTTAATTAGTTTGAGCAGAAATGTAACTTTAGTGATAGCATGAGATAATAACACAGTACATAAAGTAAGTACAATATAAGAGCAGTAATAATAATAATCAACAATAACCAACATAATCCATTTCCATAGTATCATGTGCAACTACGTAACGACTCAGTTACCAAGCGATACTCATTACTACGAGGGACAGCAATTGCAATTGATTTACACCAGCTGGAAAAACCCGAAGTACACGACGTATATGCACCAATTAAGGTCGTATACGGCAACCTTTCACAAGAAACACTCACACCTTCACCCGGATCCAGTGACGTCGAGTGGGCATGCCGTCCTGCCAACAGTACTTCACGGTATGGACCGCCCACTCCAGCAGCAGAAGGGTCAAACAACCAACGCACCATAGCCATGCTCCAATGCAAGTATTTAATGCTACGTCGGTTTACTAGTGCCCATAAACTAGCATGCGTTCGATACTGTTCAAAACTTGATCAAGGAGCCGACCATGGATGGGTCCTAGGGTGGGCAAGGCAGAGCTACCGCAGTCAACACCCATGTGTTGCTGCAAACCTACACATGCATAATCCCTGCCCGGCCATAACATCAAAAGTAAACTTCTTTTATAAGTTCAAATTTAGTGATCAAGTCAATTCCTTAGTAATAATATCTACCGGACTATTAACTAAGCATATCAATATAGTACCGGCCTCCCAAGGTTCTGATAACAGTAGCGTAGGTCATTTGGGGTAACATGCAAGGTGGGTTTCAATCAACTCCTATGACCTAGTGCAATAGACAAAAATAGACACTAGTAGTGATATAAACTAGCAAAGCTTTAAAAAGGCGAATGCAAACCGGGGCTTGCCTGGATCAGCACAAGTGTTAGCAACTACAGTAGACTCCTGCTCTCCAGACTCCTGGTCCTGCTGGAAGTCCGGCTCTTGCTCCTGAGTGTCGTTACCTATATATGAACAATGGTTTAACGGTATTGTCGTAACATCGTTACATATAATAATATGATGGATGCATGATGTCTTTAGTGTTGGAGTGATAACATTGTTATTAACATGTTCTAGAGGCCATATGTTTCAGATAGTAAGTTAGAGTTTCATTAATTTATGTGTATTAACCATTTAAATAGGGTTATTATAGTTTTATGAACCATAATGCAATTAAAATAGTAAGCAAGTGATTCTGGACTTGAGCGATTTATCATGAATAGAGACATACATGAACTTAATTTTTTTACCAAGTTACAGCTTCTAGACATTAATAGATTAATTACTAGCATTTCTTCAAGTTAAACAATTAATTAATTCAAAGTGCATGAAATAAGACAATTTTGACTTAACCAAAATTCAGGGTGATGTAGTAGCTTGAAATAACAGTGCACGCAAAAACTTGGATTTAAATTAAACTTGTAGAATTATTAAAGATTTAATTAATGTTTGCATAATTTATTTAATTATTAAAAATACATAGGCAGAGGAAGCTTGTTATCATTTTTATAAAATAGAGCACATTTTTATGAAACTAACAAACTTGGTTTGAGGTCCATTGGATTTGAAACGAATTTACTATGATTTTTCAAAGTTTTCACCAATTTCTGTCATAATTCTAGGTTTTCTTTTATTGGGTCGTGCCACGTCGGCAGCCATGTCAGCGCCACGGGGCAGCCACACAGGCGCCAGCTGGGTCCAGCGTGCATGCCAGTCAGCACGCCGGAGCGGGGTGACGCACGGCCGGAGGGCTCGCTGCCAGCGGCTACAGGCTATGGTTTCTTACCGCGAGGGTGGCTGGATGACGCGCTCGACAAGGCGGAGCGGTATGAGGGGTTCACGAGGTGGAATACTCACCGGAGGGTGGTCGGCGACTGTCAAATCCCTGTACCGAGATATAGAGTGTGCTTTACAGGATCGCCTCGGGAGATGATTACCAAGATAACCATACATAGCATACACACATGAACATCCATCATTTACAATGATACATCATTAAGTGCATAATATTACATATTACAAGTTCCAGAGTCACAATGGAAGTAAATTAAGTTGCGTTACAATACATATGTTCTGGGTTCGGTACATAAATAAGCGGAAATAAAAACACGGTACACTCGACGATAGATAGCCTAAGTAAACCATGCCGGCCCTGTGGCAATGGCTCACTCGTCTTGGGTAGGCGAACTAGGAACCCACTCGATGGTCCATTACTGTGGTTCCTCGCCTTCCCACACAATCTTGTTACAACAGTCACAATAAGTAGCCTGGGGGAAACCTGAAAGTAAGGTAAATCGCAAAGCCTGAGTGTCTAATATACTCCGCAAGACATACCCGACAAAAAGTTTTCTAAAACCGACTCCTAATATGCAGGGGGGCTGACCGGGCTTATTTGGTATTTTGCATAAAAGGCACCTATTAGCTCTATGCTTGCAAGTTGATCCTTTAGCCGATCTTTAGTTGTTATTGCCGGAACGTAACTTTAGTTGAACCTGGCAAGCTACTGAGGTTGTCCAAATGTAAAGAACAATACATCATAACAATATGTAGCCATAGTATAAACAAAATTCAGAATCATAATCCATCCTCTCTACTTAGTTATCATTGCCAACTGCTCGGAACAAGAGGTACTCATGACCACGAGGGACGGCAATTCGAATTGATTTACATCCTGCAGAAGACAACCCAAGTACATGACATACGCATCATTTAAGAACACGTATGGCCATCGTTCACAAAGTTGCTATAAAGTCGATCAGGGGCCATCAATCCCGAGTGCACGTCCTTCCCCGCGATATAGTACTTCATATCCGAGGCTTAACCCGTGCACTCTCCAACGGTCCTCCAACCCGTGCAACCACCGTGCCATTCATATCACCTCTGGATCAATGAGTGTATCCATCCAACAATACGGTGTCCAAGTTACTAGGTTTACCAATTCCCATATAAAGGTATGCACTTGGTATTGTTTGATACTTGCTCACGGAGTTGCAACAATAGGTTCTCAAATTTTAACCAATTTCATCCCCTTCATGATGAGGACATCAACGACATACGAATAATGACGATGGAAGATGGCGCGCCAGACCAAGTTGTCACGCCTGCAACTCTTGATGAGAACATCAACGACATAGAATAATGACGACGGAAGATGGCGCGCCAAACCAAGCTGTCACACCTCCACCTCTCGTCATCGCGCCTCCTCGAGTTACGGATCCATCTTCTAACGAGACGACGACGTACAAGGTCCCAATCACTAGAGCTCGAGCCCAGGAATTGAAGACGGTTTTGATGCTAAGGAACAACGGCCCAGGATGATGTCGCCCGAAGGCCCACGTGGCCCAAGTCGCATGACTCCCTCTCCACCGCGCGCCTCTCCACTTCAGCCGGCCCTAGATGCCTCGTCCTCCCCCTATATAGTCAAGGGCTGCGCCCCTTGTAATCTTCGAGTTTTGTTTTAAGTTTAGCTTAGCTATACATCCGTCTCTCGACGTGAATTCAGAACTCCACCTTCGTGCAATACATCAGATTGCTCGCCTCTAGTTCTTGCTCGTTCTTCGATTGCGCGTAAGAATTGATCCTCGTGATGAGGTTGATCTTGTTTACCGCAAGGTTAATATCCTCCAGAAGTTGGTTCAGCGATTGCATTGGCGCTTCGGCTTCCTCATCGTAGTCGGATCGTGAGGGTCAACATCCACTAAATCGAAGTTATCTTCACTCGCCGAAAGATCGGGCACTCTACACCTATCAAGTGGTATCAGAGCCCAGTGTTTCTCGGCGAGTTTTATCCAAGTCCACATAAACCGAAAACTACAAAAAAAAAAAGTTTACCCCAGTGATGAGGACATTAACGACATACGAATAATGACGACGGAAGATGGCGTGCCAAACCAAGCTGTCACGCCTCCACCTCTCGTCGTCGCGCCTCCTCGAGTTACGGATCCATCTTCTAACGAGACAACGACGTACAAGGGCCCAATCACTAGAGCTCGAGCCCAGGAATTGAAGACGGTTTTGATGCTAAGGAACGACGGCCCAGGATGATGTCGCCCGAAGGCCCACGTGGCCCAAGTCGCACGACTCCCTCTCCACCGCGTGCCTCTCCACTTCAGCCGGCCCTAGATGCCTCCTCCTCCTCCTATATAGTCAAGGGCTGCGCCCCTTGTAATCTTTGAGTTTTGTTTTAAGTTTAGCTTAGCTATACATCCGTCTCTCGACGTGAATTCAGAACTCCGCCTTCGTGCAATACATGATGAGGACATCAACGACATACGAATAATGACGACGGAAGATGGCGCGCCAAACCAAGCTGTCACACCTTCACCTCTCGTCGTCGCGCCTCCTCGAGTTACGGATCCATCTTCTAACGAGACGACAACGTACAAGGGCCCAATCACAAGAGCTCGAGCCCAGGAATTGAAGACGGTTTTGATGCTAAGGAACAACGGCCCTGGATGATGTCGCCCGAAGGCCCACGTGGCCCAAGTCGCACGACTTCCTCTCCACCGCGCGCCTCTCCACTTCAGCCGGCCCTAGATGCCTCGTCCTCCCCCTATATAGTCAAGGGCTGCGCCCCTTGTAATCTTCGAGTTTTGTGTTAAGTTTAGCTTAGCTATACATCCGTCTCTCGACGTGAATTCAGAACTCCACCTTCGTGCAATACATCAGATTGCTCGCCTCTAATTCTTGCTCGTTCTTCGATTGCGCGTAAGAATTGATCCTCGTGATCAGGTTGATCTTGTTTACCGCAAGGTTAATATCCTCCGGAAGTTGGTTCAGCGATTGCATTGGCGCTTCGGCTTGCTCGTCGTAGTCGGATCGTGAGGGTCGACATCCACCAAATCGAAGTTATCTCCACTCGCCGAAAGATCGGGCACTCTACACCTATCAAGTGGTATCAGATTCCAGTGTTTCTCGGTGAGTTTTATCCAAGTCCACATAAACCAGAAACTACAAAAAAAAATTTACCCCAGTACGGTTTTGAGCCTTGCACTTTCTTTCAATAATTTGCGTTGTTGAGTTTTTGTGCTTTCGCTTTTGATCGTTGCTGGTACACTGTGTTTCATCGTTTTCTTCCTATCATCGTCGTATCCTTCCGCCGTGCCGCGTGTTTTCACCACCACAGTTTGCTTTCCGCCGCATCTGTTTACCCCGTCTCGCTTGCCAAATTTTCCCACTGCACCGTGAGTCCGGGTCAATCACTGCCTCGACGATCGAGTCCTACTCGGTTACGTCGTGACCCGCTCGCCTCGCCCTGTGTTTAGTTCTGTTCGGTTTCGTGTGTCCCGTTCGCCTCGCTGGTCGAGTCCTACTCGGTTACGTCGTGACCCGCTCGCCTTGCCCTGTGTTTAGTTCTGTTCGGTTTCGTGTGTCCCGCTCGCCTCGCTGATCGAGTCCTACTCAGTTACGTCGTGACCCGCTCGCCTCGCCCTGTGTTTGTTTCAGCTCGGTTTCGTTTGTTCCTACTCTTTTTATTACCGTTCTACCCCTGCCTCAAAAAAAAAAGTGCTTGTGCTTAATTGCTTATTTGAGGTCTCATTGTTTATATTTTCAGCAAAAAAGTATTAAAAAAAAGAGAAAAAAAAAGAAAAAAAAAGAGAAAAAAAAGAGAAAAAAAAAGAAAAAAAAAGAGAAAAAAAACAAGAGCGGCCGAGTAACACAGGCGACGCGTTCTTGCTGCACTTTGTTTTGATCCTTTTTCCTTCCTCTTGCACTTGTACCGGCAGCAATCTTTTCGCGTTTAGCACCATTATTCAGCTTTGCAGTTATTGTTTGAATTGTGCTAACCCTTGGATTGAGTGCAGCCTCCTAGCCCCACAAATTTTCTACTACGAGCAGGTTTTTGTTTCACCACGCAATCGCTCCACCAATCTTCCACCGGTTTTACCTGTGGTTGCAGTTCACGCTTGCATGCTTGGTAAGGACGGGTAAGAATTTCATAACAGCTTTTTGATTGAGCTTTTCATCCACCACTCACCTCTCGTTGTAGGATCCCGCTTTTTGTATTGCTTGTGTTTCTATGGCAGAAAACAGCTCGAAGTCGCAGGAGCTCACCCTCCAGGATGTCCAGGCACAGGTAGATGGTCTACAAAACGACATGAAGACGATGCACGAGAGACTTCACTCTACGGTCACTTCGTCGAATGGGCGTTTTGATCAACTGGACCTTGCTGATACGGCTGCCCGCACCACGCTCGCGACGATCATGACTCGTCTTCAGGCCATGTCGACGTAGCTTGGGACCATGACGACGCAGCTCACGGAGTTGCAACATGCACGTGACTACGGCGCCGACACCGAGCAGGATGACGACAATCGCCGTGGTCGTGCTCGTAGGGTACGTGTTCCTATTAATGATTCTTTTGCCAAAATTAAATTTCGTATTCCCACTTTTAATGGCAAATATGATCCGGGTGCTTATCTTGATTGGGAATTAGAGGTTGAACAAAAATTTGCATGCCATGATATTCCTGCTAATTTACAAGTTAAGGCTGCTATTAGTGAATTTACTGAATTTGCTTTACTTTGGTGGCGTGAGTATAGACAAAGATATCCTGATAATATTCCAGCCACTTGGACGGCATTAAAAGCTGCTATGCGTCATCGTTTTGTGCCGTCATATTATGCTAGAGATTTGCTTAATCAAATGCAGCGTTTTCAACAAGGTTCACTTTCTGTAGAGGATTATTATCAAGCTTTGCAAAAGGGTATGATTCGCTGTGGTTTAGTTGAACTGGATGATGCTGCTATGGCTCGCTTTAGGGGTGGGTTAAATCGTGAAATTCAGAATATTCTTGATTATAAGCATTATGATGATATGACCACCTTATTTGAATATGCTTGTAAAGCTGAACGTGAAGTGCAGGATCGACAATCTTCGTCAAGACCTAACATTTTTGTAGGGTCCAAGACGCCTTCAGCTCCACGGTCGACACCTCCTTCCACGTCGCGCGACCACTCCTCGACCACGTCCAAGTCGAGTGCACCATCCACGGCCAAATCTGCCTCGTTCGTGCCGTCCTCCTCGTCGTCTGGACGAGCTCGTGATATTCAGTGTCACCGTTGTCGAGGATTTGGTCATGTGATACGCGATTGTCCAAATAAACGAACTATGTTGATTCGTGACGACGGTGGGTATTCTTCTGCTAGTGATTCTGAGGATATTCAGCAGACTATGCTTGCCACTAATCATGCAGATAATACGGAGCTTCATGTCGACTCTAGTGCCGCCGACAGGTATGCCACTCTTGTTGTGCAGCGTGTTCTTAGTACACAGGTCGTTCAGGATGAAAAGCATCAGCGCCACAACATTTTTCATATCAAAGGCGTTGTGCAAGAACGAGCGGTCCGTATAATCATCGATGGTGGCAGTTGCAACAATTTGGCTAGTACGACCTTGGTGGAGCAGTTGTCATTGCCAACAAGGACGCATCCACATCCTTATCACGTTCAATGGCTTAATGATGGCGGCAAAATAAAGGTAACGCGCTCGGTACGTGTTCCTTTCTCTCTTGGCGCCTATTCTGATTTTGTAGATTGTGATGTTGTTCCAATGGAAGCATGCTCTTTATTGCTTGGCCGTCCTTGGCAATATGATGTCGATAGTGTTCATCATGGTCGCTCCAATTATTATTCCTTCATGTTCAAGGGTCAGAAAATTGTTATTCATCCTATGACACCTGAACAAGTTCTTAAAGATGATATTGCTCGAGCGACAAAAGCTGCAAAATTGGTTACATCGCCTCCTGTTGCACCTGTTCAATATGAGATCAAATTGAATAACCCTATCTTGCTTGCTACACGTGCTGATTTTGATGAATTACATGATGCTAATCTGCTTTGCTATGCGCTAGTTTGCTCTCGTATGCTTGTTTCACTAGATGAGGCGCCTATGTTGCATATTCCTCCTGCTGTTGCTAACCTTTTGCAGGACTATAAAGATGTTTTTCCTGCTGAATTGCCACCGGGTCTTCCTCCTATTCGTGGCATAGAACATCAGATTGATTTAATTCCAGGCGCACAGCTTCCTAATCACGCCCCGTACCGCACAAATCCTGAGGAGACGAAAGAAATTCAGCGTCAAGTGCAGGCATTGCTTGATAAAGGTTACATTCGTGAGTCTCTCAGCCCTTGTTCGGTTCCTGTTTTGCTTGTTCCTAAGAAAGATGGTTCTTGGCGTATGTGTGTAGATTGTCGTGCAATTAACAACATTACAATTCGTTATCGATATCCTATACCACGCCTTGATGATATGCTTGATGAACTTAGTGGTGCCACAATTTTCTCTAAGGTTGATTTACGTAGTGGTTACCATCAAATAAGAATGAAATTAGGAGATGAATGGAAAACGGCTTTTAAAATTAAATTTGGCTTGTATGAATGGTTGGTTATGCCGTTTGGATTGTCTAATGCTCCTAGCACTTTTATGCGCTTAATGAATGAAGTTCTTCGGTCTTTCATTGGAATATTTGTTGTTGTCTATTTTGATGTTATCCTTATATACAGCAAATCCATGAATGAGCATTTAGATCATTTGTGTGCTGTTTTTGATGCTTTGCGTGCTGCTCACTTGTTTGGGAACATGGAAAAATGCACTTTTTGCATGCAACGTGTTTCGTTTCTTGGATATGTTGTTACTCCACAGGGCATTGAGGTCGATAGCAGCAAGGTGGACGCCATTCAGAGTTGGCCCCAACCGACGACGGTCACACAGGTTCGCAGTTTTCTTGGTCTTGCAGGCTTCTATCGTCGTTTTGTGCGGGATTTCAGTTCTATTGCTGCACCATTACATGAGCTGACCAAGAAGGGTGCGCCATTTGAGTGGGGCGCACCACAAGATGGCGCATTCAACACTTTAAAGGAACAGTTAACTCATGCTCCTCTCTTACAATTGCCTAATTTTGATGAAGTGTTTGAATTGGAATGTGATGCTAGTGGAATTGGTTTGGGTGCTGTTTTGTTGCAAGATCATAAACCCATTGCTTATTTTAGTGAGAAGTTAAGTGGTGCTGCTCTTAAATATTCCACTTATGATAAAGAACTTTATGCTTTAGTAAGAACTTTGCAAACATGGCAGCATTATTTATGGCCTCGCGAATTTATTATTCATTCTGATCATGAGGCTTTGAAACATATTAGAACCCAAACTAATCTGAATTGTCGTCATGCTAAATGGGTTGAATTTATTGAATCTTTTCCATACATCATTAAACATAAAAACGGGAAGGAAAATGTGATTGCCGATGCTTTGTCTCGTCGTTATATGATGCTGTCCCAATTAGACTTTAAAATCTTTGGTTTGCAAGCTTTGAAAGATCAATATGTGAATGATGCTGATTTTCATGATATTATGATGCATTGTAAGGATGGCAAACCTTGGGGCAAATTTCATATGCAGGATGGGTTCCTGTTTCGTGCTAACAAGCTGTGTATTCCAGCTAGCTCGGTTCGTCTTTTGTTGTTACAGGAGGCGCATGGAGGTGGTCTTATGGGTCACTTCGGAGTTTTCAAGACACATGAGGTGTTGGCCGACCATTTCTTTTGGCCACGGATGCGCCGTGATGTTGAGCGCCTTGTTGCACGCTGTACTACATGTCAAAAAGCTAAATCTCGTTTGGGTAATCATGGTTAGTATATGCCCTTGCCTGTTCCCTCTTCTCCTTGGCATGATATTTCGATGGATTTTGTTTTGGGATTGCGTCGCACTAAGAAGGGGAGGGACAGTATTTTTGTGGTTGTTGATCGTTTCTCTAAAATGGCTCACTTTATACCTTGTCATAAAACTGATGATGCCTCAAATGTTGCTGAATTGTTCTTTAGAGAGATTGTTAGATTGCATGGATATCCTAAAACAATTGTCTCTGATCGTGATGCTAAGTTTCTTAGTCATTTTTGGCGTTCTCTTTGGAATAAATTAGGAACTAAGCTGCTGTTTAGTACTACTTGTCATCCTTAAACTGATGGGCAAACTGAGGTAGTAAATAGAACTTTGTCTGCTATGCTTAGAGCTGTTTTAGATAAAAATTTGAGACGTTGGGAAGATTGTTTACCTCATGTTGAATTTGCTTATAATCGTGCTACACATTCTGCCACTAAGATGTGTCCTTTTGAGGTTGTTTATGGCTATGTTCCTAAGGCGCCTATTGATTTGTTTGCTATTGATGCTGAAGATGAACCACATCTAGATGCTCTTGCTCATATTGATCACATGAAACAATTGCATGAAGAAACACAACACAACATTGCCATTGCTAATAAAAAGTATCAAGTTGCTGGTAGTAAAGGTAGAAAACATATTTCTTTTGAACCTGGTGATTTGGTTTGGTTGCACTTGCGTAAAGATAGATTTCCTACTTTGCGTCGTTCTAAACTGATGCCTCGTGCTGCTGGTCCTTTTAAAGTGCTAACCAAGATTAACGATAATGCTTATGTTCTTGACTTGCCCATGGAGTTTGGTGTTTCCACTAGTTTTAATGTTGCAGATTTGAAACCATACTTGGGTGAGGATGATGAGTTGCCGTCGAGGACGACTTCACTTCAAGAAGGGGAGGATGATGAGGACATCAACGACATACGAATAATGACGACGGAAGATGGCGCGCCAAACCAAGCTGTCACACCTTCACCTCTCGTCGTCGCGCCTCCTCGAGTTACGGATCCATCTTCTAACGAGACGACAACGTACAAGGGCCCAATCACAAGAGCTCGAGCCCAGGAATTGAAGACGGTTTTGATGCTAAGGAACAACGGCCCAGGATGATGTCGCCCGAAGGCCCACGTGGCCCAAGTCGCACGACTTCCTCTCCACCGCGCGCCTCTCCACTTCAGCCGGCCCTAGATGCCTCGTCCTCCCCCTATATAGTCAAGGGCTGCGCCCCTTGTAATCTTCGAGTTTTGTTTTAAGTTTAGCTTAGCTATACATCCGTCTCTCGACGTGAATTCAGAACTCCACCTTCGTGCAATACATCAGATTGCTCGCCTCTAATTCTTGCTCGTTCTTCGATTGCGCGTAAGAATTGATCCTCGTGATCAGGTTGATCTTGTTTACCGCAAGGTTAATATCCTCCGGAAGTTGGTTCAGCGATTGCATTGGCGCTTCGGCTTGCTCGTCGTAGTCGGATCGTGAGGGTCGACATCCACCAAATCGAAGTTATCTCCACTCGCCGAAAGATCGGGCACTCTACACCTATCAATACATCAGATTGCTCGCCTCTAATTCTTGCTCGTTCTTCGATTGCGCGTAAGAATTGATCCCCGTGATCAGGTTGATCTTGTTTACCGCAAGGTTAATATCCTCCGGAAGTTGGTTCAGCGATTGCATTGGCGCTTCGGCTTGCTCGTCGTAGTCGGATCGTGAGGGTCAACATCCACCAAATCGAAGTTATCTCCACTCGCCGAAAGATCGGGCACTCTACACCTATCAAGTGGTATCAGATTCTAGTGTTTCTCGGTGAGTTTTATCCAAGTCCACATAAACCGAAAATTACAAAAAAAAAAAGTTTACCCCAGTACGGTTTTGAGCCTCGCACTTTCGTTCAATAATTTGCGTTGTTGAGTTTTTGTGCTTTCGCTTTTGATCGTTGCTGGTACACTGTGTTTCATCATTTTCTTCCTATCATCGTCGTATCCTTCCGCCGTGCCGCGTGTTTTCACCACCACAGTTTGCTTTCCGCCGCATCTGTTTACCCCTTCTCGCTTGCCAAGTTCTTCCGCTGCACCGTGAGTCCGGGTCAATCACTGCCTCGCCGATTGAGTCCTAGTCGGTTACGTCGTGACCCACTCGCCTCGCTGATCGAGTCCTACTCGGTTACGTCGTGACCCACTCACCTCGCTGATCGAGTCCTACTCGGTTACGTCGTGACCCGCTCGCCTCGCCCTGTGTTTAGTTCTGTTCGGTTTCGTGTGTCCCGCTCGCCTCGCTGATCGAGTCCTACTCGGTTACGTCGTGACCCGCTCGCCTCGCCCTGTGTTTGTTTCTGCTCGGTTTTGTTTGTTCCTACTCTAGAGAGAGAGAGAGAGAGAGTCTTATTACCGTTCTACCCCTGTCTCAAAAAAAAAGTGCTTGTGCTTAATTGCTTATTTGAGGTCTCATTGTTTATATTTTCAGCAAAAAAGTATTAAAAAAAAAGAAAAAAAAGAGAAAAAAAAAGAGCGGCCGAGCAACACAGGCGACGCGTTCTTGCTGCACTTTGTTTTGATCCTTTTTCCTTCCTCTTGCACTTGTACCGGCAGCAATCTTTTCGCGTTTAGCACCATTATTCAGCTTTGCAGTTATTGTTTGAATTGTGCTAACCCTTGGATTGAGTGCAGTCTCCTAGCCCCACAAATTTTCTACTACGAGCAGGTTTTTGTTTCACCACGCAATCGCTCCACCAATCTTCCACCGGTTTTACCTGTGGTTGCAGTTCACGCTTGCGTGCTTGGTAAGGACGGGTAAGAATTTCATAACAGCTTTTTGATTGAGCTTTTCATCCACCACTCACCTCTCGTTGTAGGATCCTGCTTTTTGTATTGCTTGTGTTTCTATGGCAGAAAACAGCTCGAAGTCGGAGGAGCTCACCCTCCAGGATGTCCAGGCACAGGTAGATGGTCTACAAAACGACATGAAGACGATGCACGAGAGACTTGACTCTACGGTCACTTCGTCGAATGAGCGTTTTGATCAACTGGACCTTGCTGATACGGCTGCCCGCACCACGCTCGCGACGATCATGACTCGTCTTGAGGCCATGTCGACGCAGCTTGGGACCATGACGACGCAGCTCACGGAGTTGCAACATGCACGTGACTACGGCGTCGACACCGAGCAGGACGACGACAATCGCCGTGGTCGTGCTCGTCGGGTACGTGTTCCAATTAATGATTCTTTTGCCAAAATTAAATTTCGTATTCCCACTTTTAATGGCAAATATGATCCGGGTGCTTATCTTGATTGGGAATTAGAGGTTGAACAAAAATTTGCATGCCATGATATTCCTGCTAATTTACAAGTTAAGGCTGCTATTAGTGAATTTACTGAATTTGCTTTACTTTGGTGGCGTGAGTATAGACAAAGATATCCTGATAATATTCCAGCCACTTGGACGGCATTAAAAGCTGCTATGCGTCATCGTTTTGTGCCGTCATATTATGCTAGAGATTTGCTTAATCAAATGCAGCGTTTTCAACAAGGTTCACTTTCCGTAGAGGATTATTATCAAGCTTTGCAAAAGGGTATGATTCGCTGTGGTTTAGTTGAACTGGATGATGCTGCTATGGCTCGCTTTAGGGGTGGGTTAAATCATGAAATTCAGAATATTCTTGATTATAAGCATTATGATGATATGACCACCTTATTTGAATATGCTTGTAAAGCTGAACGTGAAGTGCAGGATCGACAATCTTCGTCAAGACCTAACATTTTTGTAGGGTCCAAGACGCCTTCAGCTCCACGGTCGACACCTCCTTCCACGTCGCGCGACCACTCCTCGACCACGTCCAAGTCGAGTGCACCATCCACGGCCAAATCTGCCTCGTTCGTGCCGTCCTCCTCGTCGTCTGGACGAGCTCGTGATATTCAGTGTCACCGTTGTCGAGGATTTGGTCATGTGATACGCGATTGTCCAAATAAACGAACTATGTTGATTCGTGACGACGGTGGGTATTCTTCTGCTAGTGATTCTGAGGATATTCAGCAGACTATGCTTGCCACTAATCATGCAGATAATACGGAGCTTCATGTCGACTCTAGTGCCGCCGACAGGTATGCCACTCTTGTTGTGCAGCGTGTTCTTAGTACACAGGTCGTTCAGGATGAAAAGCATCAGCGCCACAACATTTTTCATATCAAAGGCGTTGTGCAAGAACGAGCGGTCCGTATAATCATCGATGGTGGCAGTTGCAACAATTTGGCTAGTACGACCTTGGTGGAGCAGTTGTCATTGCCAACAAGGACGCATCCACATCCTTATCACGTTCAATGGCTTAATGATGGCGGCAAAATAAAGGTAACGCGCTCGGTACGTGTTCCTTTCTCTCTTGGCGCCTATTCTGATTTTGTAGATTGTGATGTTGTTCCAATGGAAGCATGCTCTTTGTTGCTTGGCCGTCCTTGCCAATATGATGTTGATAGTGTTCATCATGGTCGCTCCAATTATTATTCTTTCATGTTTAAGGGTCAGAAAATTGTTATTCATCCTATGACACCTGAACAAGTTCTTAAAGATGATATTGCTTGAGCGACAAAAGCTGCAAAATTGGTTACATGGCCTCCTGTTGCACCCGTTCAACATGAGATCAAATTGAATAACCCTATCTTGCTTGCTACACGTGCTGATTTTGATGAATTACATGATGCTAATCTGCTTTGCTATGCGCTAGTTTGCTCTCGTATGCTTGTTTCACTAGGTGAGGCGCCTATGTTGTATATTCCTCCTGCTGTTGCTAACCTTTTGCAGGACTATAAAGATGTTTTTCCCGCTGAATCGCCGCCGGGTCTTCCTCCTATTCGTGGCATAGAACATCAGATTGATTTAATTCCAGGCGCACAGCTTCCTAATCGCGCCCCGTACCGCACAAATACTGAGGAGACGAAAGAAATTCAGCGTCAAGTGCAGGCATTGCTTGATAAAGGTTACATTCGTGAGTCTCTCAGCCCTTGTTCGGTTCCTGTTTTGCTTGTTCCTAAGAAAGATGGTTCTTGGCGTATGTGTGTAGATTGTCGTCCAATTAACAATATTACAATTCGTTATCGATATCCTATACCACGCCTTGATAATATGCTTGATGAACTTAGTGGTGCCACAATTTTCTCTAAGGTTGATTTGCGTAGTGGTTACCATCAAATAAGAATGAAATTAGGAGATGAATGGAAAACGGCTTTGAAAACTAAATTTTGCTTGTATGAATGGTTGGTTATGCCGTTTGGATTGTCTAATGCTCCTAGCACTTTTATGCGCTTAATGAATGAAGTTCTTCGGCCTTTCATTGGAATATTTGTTGTTGTCTATTTTGATGATATCCTTATATACAGCAAATCCATGAATGAGCATTTAGATCATTTGCGTGCTGTTTTTGATGCTTTGCGTGCTGCTCACTTGTTTGGGAACATGGAAAAATGCACTTTTTGCACGCAACGTGTTTCGTTTCTTGGATATGTTGTTACTCCACAGGGCATTGAGGTCGATAGCAGCAAGGTGGACGCCATTCAGAGTTGGCCCCAACCGACGACGGTCACACAGGTTCGCAGTTTTCTTGGTCTTGCAGGCTTCTATCGTCGTTTTGTGCGGGATTTCAGTTCTATTGCTGCACCATTACATGAGCTGACCAAGAAGGGTGCGCCATTTGAGTGGGACGCACCACAAGACGACGCATTCAACACTTTAAAGGAACGGTTAACTCATGCTCCTCTCTTACAATTGCCTAATTTTGATAAAGTGTTTGAATTGGAATGTGATGCTAGTGGAATTGGTTTGGGTGCTGTTTTGTTGCAAGATCATAAACCCATTGCTTATTTTAGTGAGAAGTTAAGTGGTGCTGCTCTTAAATATTCCACTTATGATAAAGAACTTTATGCTTTAGTAAGAACTTTGCAAACATGGCAGCATTATTTATGGCCTCGTGAATTTATTATTCATTCTGATCATGAGGCTTTGAAACATATTAGAACCCAAACTAATCTGAATCGTCGACATGCTAAATGGGTTGAATTTATTGAATCTTTTCCATACATCATTAAACATAAAAACGGGAAGGAAAATGTGATTGCCGATGCTTTGTCTCGTCGTTATATGATGCTGTCCCAATTAGACTTTAAAATCTTTGGTTTGCAAGCTGTGAAAGATCAATACATGAATGATGCTGATTTTCATGATATTATATGCATTGTAAGGATGGCAAACCTTGGGGCAAATTTCATATGCAGGATGGGTTCCTTTTTCGTGCTAACAAGCTGTGTATTCCAGCTAGCTCGGTTCGTCTTTTGTTGTTACAGGAGGCGCATGGAGGTGGTCTTATGGGTCACTTCGGAGTTTTCAAGACACATGAGGTGTTGGCCGACCATTTCTTTTGGCCACGGATGCGCCGTGATGTTGAGCGCCTTGTTGCACGCTGTACTACATGTCAAAAAGCTAAATCTCGTTTGGGTAATCATGGTTAGTATATGCCCTTGCCTGTTCCCTCTTCTCCTTGGCATGATATTTCGATGGATTTTGTTTTGGGATTGCGTCGCACTAAGAAGGGGAGGGACAGTATTTTTGTGGTTGTTGATCGTTTCTCTAAAATGGCTCACTTTATACCTTGTCATAAAACTGATGATGCCTCAAATGTTGCTGAATTGTTCTTTAGAGAGATTGTTAGATTGCATGGATATCCTAAAACAATTGTCTCTGATCGTGATGCTAAGTTTCTTAGTCATTTTTGGCGTTCTCTTTGGAATAAATTAGGAACTAAGCTGCTGTTTAGTACTACTTGTCATCCTTAAACTGATGGGCAAACTGAGGTAGTAAATAGAACTTTGTCTGCTATGCTTAGAGCTGTTTTAGATAAAAGTTTGAGACGCTGGGAAGATTGTTTACCTCATGTTGAATTTGCTTATAATCGTGCTACACATTCTGCCACTAAGATGTGTCCTTTTGAGGTATTTTATGGCTATGTTCCTAAGGCACCTATTGATTTGTTTGCTATTGATGCTGAAGATGAACCACATCTTGATGCTCTTGCTCATATTGATCACATGAAACAATTGCATGAAGAAACACAACACAACATTGCCCTTGCTAACAAAAAGTATCAAGTTTTAATGTTGCAGATTTGAAACCATACTTGGGTGAGGATGATGAGTTGCCGTCGAGGACGACTTCACTTCAAGAAGGGGAGGATGATGAGGACATCAACGACATACGAATAATGACGACGGAAGATGGCGCGCCAAACCAAGCAGTCACGCCTCGACCTCTCGTCGTCGCGCCTCCTCGAGTTACGGATCCATCTTCTAACGAGACGATGACGTACAAGGGCCCAATCACTAGAGCTCGAGCCCAGGAATTGAAGACGGTTTTGATGCTAAGGAACGACGACCCAGGATGATGTAGCCCGAAGGCCCACGTGGCCCAAGTCGGATCCTGAGGGTCAACATCCACTAAATCGAAGTTATCTCCACCCGATCTTTCGGCGAGTGGAGATAACTTTGATTTGGTGGATGTTGACCCTCACGATCCGACTACGACGAGCAAGCTGAAGCGCCAATGCAATCGCTGAACCAACTTCCGGAGGATATTAACCTTGCGGTAAACAAGATCAACCTGATCACGAGGGTCAATTCTTACGCGCAATCGAAGAACGAGCAAGAATTAGAGGCGAGCAATCTGATGTATTGCACGAAGGTGGAGTTCTGAATTCACGTCGAGAGACGGAAGTATAGCTAAGCTAAACTTAAAACAAAACTCAAAGATTACAAGGGGCGCAGCCCTTGACTATATAGGGGGAGGACGAGGCATCTAGGGCCGGCTGAAGTGGAGAGGCGCGCGGTGGAGAGGGAGTCGTGCGACTTAGGCCACGTGGGCCTTCGGGCGACATCATCCTGGGCCGTCATTCCTTAGCATCAAAACCGTCTTCAATTCCTGGGCTCGAGCTCTAGTGATTGGGCCCTTGGCCATCGAGTATAAAGACAATGGACGAGCCATTTGGCGATGATATGATGTCTCACGGTATCTCTATTCCTTGTTCGTACTCGATAGTTCTTGCTGGAGGTACGATGATTATCGAGCATGATGATATTGAATGAGCATCTCGTAAGACCCCATCTCATCGACATAACAGTTTGTCCTGATTGTTTGGACACGCCTTGTCTATACTTCGTTGGTCCTAGCCCGTGATACAGTGGCCATCATGTATAACGAAATTGGACGAGCCATTAGGCGATGATATGATGTCTCACGATATCTGTATTCCTTGTTCGTACTCGATAGTTCTCGCTGGTGATACGGTGTCTATCGAGCATGATGACATTGAATGAGCATCTCATAAGACCCCATCTCATCGACATAACAGTTTGGCCCGATTGTTTGGACAGACCTTGTCTATTCTTCATTGGTTCTAGCCCGTGATACAGTGGCCATCACGTATAACAAAATTGGACGAGCCATTAGGCGATGATATGACGTCTCATAGTATCTCTATTCCTTGTTCGTGCTCGATAGTTCTCGCTGGTGATACGGTGTCTATCGAGCATGATGACAATGAATGGGCATCTCGTAAGACCTCATCTCATCGACGTCACAGTTTGGCCTAGTTGTTTGGACTCGCCTTGTCTATACCTCGTTGGTTCTAGCCGGTGATATGGCGGCCATCGAGTATAACGACATTGGATCAGCCATTAGGCGACGATATGATGTCTCATGGTATCTCTATTCCTTGTTTCTACTGGATTGTTCTCGCTGGTGATACATTGTCTATCGAGCATGATGACATTGAATGAGCATCTCGTAAGACCTCATCTTATCGACCTCACAGTTTGGCCCGATTGTTTCGGCTCACCTTGTCTACACCTCGTTGGTTCTAGCCGGTGATATGATGGCAATCGAGTATAACGACACTAGATGAGCCATTTGTCGACAATATGGTGTCTCACGGTATCTCTATTCCTTGTCCATACTCGATAGTTCTCGCTGGTGATACAGTGTCTATCGAGCATGATGACATTGAATAAGCATCTCGTAAGACCTCATCTCATCGACCTCACAGTTTGGCCCGATTGTTTGCACTTGCCTTGTCTATAATTTGTTGGTTCTAGCCGATGGCATGGAGGCCATCGAGTATAAAGACATTGGGCGAGCCATTGGTCGATGAAATGATGTCTTACGCTACCTCTATTACTTGTCCGCATTCGATAGCTCTCGCTAGTGATACGATGTTTATCGAGCATGATGCCATTCAATGAGCATCTCGTAAGACCCCATCGCATCGACATAACAGTTTGGCCTGATTGTTTGGACACGCCTTGTCTATACTTCGTTGGTTCTAGCCTGTGATACAGTGGCCATCATGTATAACGAAATTAGACGAGCCATTAGGCGATGATATGATGTCTCACAGTATCTCTATTCCTTGCTTGTACTCGATAGTTCTCGCTGGTGATACGATGTCTATCGAGCATGATGACATTGAATGAGCATCTCGTAAGACCCCATCTCATCGACATAACAGTTTGGCCCGATTGTTTGGACAGACCTTGTCTATTCTTCATTGGTTCTAGCCCGTGATACAGTGGCCATCACGTATAACAAAATTGGACGAGCCATTAGGCGATGATATGACGTCTCATAGTATCTCTATTCCTTGTTCGTACTCGATAGTTCTCGCTTGTGATACGGTGTCTATCGAGCATGATGACATTGAATGGGCATCTCGTAAGACCTCATCTCATCGCCGTCAAAGTTTGGCCTAGTTGTTTGGACTCGCCTTGTCTATACCTCATTGGTTCTAGCCAGTGATATGGCGGCCATCGAGTATAAGGACATTGGATGAGCCATTAGGCGACGATATGATGTCTCACGGTATCTCTATTCCTTGTTTGTATTGGATAGTTCTCGCTGGTGATACATTGTCTATCGAGCATGATGACATTGAATAAGCATCTTGTAAGACCTCATCTCATTGATGCAATAGTTTAGTCCGATTGTTTGGACTTGTCTTGTCTATACCTCGCTGGTTCTAGCTAGTGATACAGTGGCCATCGAGTATAAAGACAATGGATGAGCCATTTGGCGATGATATGATGTTTCATGGTATCTCTATTCCTTGTTCGTACTCGATAGTTCTCGCTGGTGATACGGTGTCTATCGAGGGTGATGACATTGAATTAGCATCTCGTAAGACCTCATCTCATCCACCTCACAGTTTGGCCCGTTTGTTTGGACTCGTCTTGTCTACACCTCGTTGGTTCTAGCCGGTGATTTGATGGCCATCGAGTATAACGACATTGGATGACCCATTAGTAGATGATATGGTGTCTCACTGTATCTCTATTTGTTGTCCATACTCGATAGTTCTCGCTGCTGATGCGGTGTTTATCGAGCATGATGACATTTAATGAGCATCTCGTAAGGCCTTAGGTCATCGACGTCACTGTTAGGCCCGATTGTTTGGACTCGCCTTGTCTATAATTTGTTAGATCTAGCCGATGGCACGGTGGCCATCGAGTATAAAGACATTGGGCGAGCCATTGGCCGATGATATGATGTCTTACGGTACCTCTATCACTTGTCCGCAGTCGATAGTTCTCGCTGGTGATACGATGTCTATCGAGCATGATGCCATTGAATGAGCATCTCGTAAGACCCCATCTCATCGACATAACAGTTTGCCCTAATTGTTTGGACACGCCTTCTCTATACTTTGTTGGTTCTAGCCGGTGATACGGTGGCCATCATGTATAACGAAATTGGACGAGCCATTCGGTGATGATATGATGTCTCACGGTATCTCTATTCCTTATTCGTACTTGATAGTTCTCGCTAGTGATACGGTGTATATCGAACATGATGACATTGAATGAGCATCTCGTCAGACCCCATCTCATCGACATAATAGTTTGGCCCGATTGTTTGGACACACCTTGTCTATACTTCATTAGTAATAGCCCATGATACAGTGGCCATCACGTATAACAAAATTGGATGAGCCATTAGGCAATGATATGATGTCTCATGGTAGCTCTATTCCTTGTTTGTACTCGATTGTTCTCGCTGGTGATACAGTGTCTATCGAGCATGCTGACATTGAATGAGCATCTCGTAAGACCTCATCTCATCGACGTCACAATTTGGCCCAATTGTTTGGACTTGCCTTGTCTATACCTTATTGGTTCTAGCCGATGATATTGTGGCCATCGATGACAACGACATTGGACGAGCCATTAGTCGATGATATGGCGTCTCACAGTATCTTTATTCGTTGTTCATACTCGATAGTTCTCGCTGGTGATGAGGTGTCTATTGAGCATGATGACATTGAATGAGCATCTCGTGAGGCCTCATCTCGTCGATGTCATAGTTTGTCCTGATTGTTTGGACTCGTCTTGTCTATACCTCGTTGGTTCTAGCCAGTGATACAGTGGCCATCGAGTATAAAGACAATGGACGAGCCATTTTGCGATGATATGATGTCTCACGGTATCTGTATTCCTTGTTCGTACTCGATAGTTCTCGCTGGAGATACGATGTCTATCGAGCATGATGACATTGAATGAGCATCTTGTAAGACCTCATCTCATTGACGTAACAGTTTAGTCCGATTGTTTGGACTTGTCTTGTCTATACATCGTTTGTACTAGCCTATGATACAGTGGCCGTCGAGTATAAAGACAATGGACGAGCCATTTGGCGACGATATGATGTCTCACGGTATCTCTATTCCTTGTTCGTACTCGATAGTTCTCGCTGGTGATACGGTGTCTATCGAGCATGATGACATTCAATGAGCATCTCGTAAGACCCCATCTCATTGATGTAGCAGTTTAGTCCGATTGTTTGGACTTGTCTTGCCTATACCTCGTTGGATCTAGACAGTGATACAGTGGCCATCGAGTATAAAGACAATGGACGAGCCATTTGGCGACGATATGATGTCTCACGGTATCTCTATTCCTTGTTCGTACTCGATAGTTCTCGCTGGTGATACGGTGTCTATCGAGCATGATGACATTCAATGAGCATCTCGTAAGACCTCATCTCATTGATGTAGCAGTTTAGTCCGATTGTTTGGACTTGTCTTGCCTATACCTCGTTGGATCTAGACAGTGATACAGTGGCCATCGAGTATAAAGACAATGGACGGGCCATTTGGCGATGATATGATGTCTCACGGTATCTCTATTCCTTGTTCGTACTCGATAGTTCTCACTGGTGATACAGTGTCTATCGAGCATGATGACATTGAATGAGCATGATAGGTGTAGAGTGCCCGATCTTTCGGCGAGTGGAGATAACTTCGATTTGGTGGATGTTGACCCTCACGATCCGACTACGACGAGCAAGCCGAAGCGCCAATGCAATCGCTGAACCAACTTCCGGAGGATATTAACCTTGCGGTAAACAAGATCAACCTGATCACGAGGATCAATTCTTACGCGCAATCGAAGAACGAGCAAGAATTAGAGGCGAGCAATCTGATGTATTGCACGAAGGTGGAGTTCTGAATTCACGTCGAGAGACGGATGTATAGCTAAGCTAAACTTAAAACAAAACTCAAAGATTACAAGGGGCGCAGCCCTTGACTATATAGGGGGAGGACGAGGCATCTAGGGCCGGCTGAAGTGGAGGGGCGCGCGGTGGAGAGGGAGTCGTGCGACTTGGGCCACGTGGGCCTTCGGGCCACATCATCCTGGGCCGTCGTTCCTTAGCATCAAAACCGTCTTCAATTCCTGGGCTCGAGCTCTAGTGATTGGGCCCTTGTACGTCGTCGTCTCGTTAGAAGATGGATCCGTAACTCGAGGAGGCGCGACGACGAGAGGTGGAGGCGTGACATCTTGGTTTGTCGTGCCATCTTCCATCGTCATTATTCGTATGTCGTTGATGTCCTCATCATCCTCCCCTTCTTGAAGTGAAGTCGTCCTCGACGGCAACTCATCATCCTCACCCAAGTATGGTTTCAAATCTGCAACATTAAAACTAGTGGAAACACCAAACTCCATGGGCAAGTCAAGAACATAAGCATTATCGTTAATCTTGGTTAGTACTTTAAAAGGACCAGCAGCACGAGGCATCAGTTTAGAACGACGCAAAGTAGGAAATCTATCTTTACGCAAGTGCAACCAAACCAAATCACCAGGTTCAAAAGAAATATGTTTTCTACCTTTACTACCAGCAACTTGATACTTTTTATTAACAATGGCAATGTTGTGTTGTGTTTCTTCATGCAATTGTTTCATGTGATCAATATGAGCAAGAGCATCAAGATGTGGTTCATCCTCAGCATCAATAGAAAACAAATCAATAGGCGCCTTAGGAACATAGCCATAAACAACCTCAAAAGGACACATCTTAGTGGCAGAATGTGTAGCACGATTATAAGCAAATTCAACATGAGGTAAACAATCTTCCCAGCGTCTCAAATTTTTATCTAAAACAGCTCTAAGCATAGCAGACAAAGTTCTATTTACTACCTCAGTTTGCCCATCAGTTTGAGGATGACAAGTAGTACTAAACAGCAGCTTAGTTCCTAATTTATTCCAAAGAGAACGCCAAAAATGACTAAGAAACTTAGCATCACGATCAGAGACAATTGTTTTAGGAATTCCATGCAATCTAACAATCTCTCTAAAGAACAATTCAGCAACATTTGAGGCATCATCAGTTTTATGACAAGGTATAAAGTGAGCCATTTTAGAGAAACGATCAACAACCACAAAAATACTGTCCCTCCCCTTCTTAGTGCGAGGCAATCCCAAAACAAAATCCATCGAAATATCATGCCAAGGAGAAGAGGGAACAGGCAAGGGCATATACAAACCATGATTACCCAAACGAGATTTAGCTTTTTGACATGTGGTACAGCGTGCAACAAGGCGCTCAACATCACGGCGCATCCGTGGCCAAAAGAAATGGTCGGCCAACACCTCATGTGTCTTGAAAACTCCGAAGTGACCCATAAGACCACCTCCATGCGCCTCCTGTAACAACAAAAGACGAACCGAGCTAGCTGGAATACACAGCTTGTTAGCACGAAACAGGAACCCATCCTGCATATGAAATTTGCCCCAAGGTTTGCCATCCTTACAATGCATCATAATATCATGAAAATCAGCATCATTCACATATTGATCTTTCAAAGCGTGCAAACCAAAGATTTTAAAGTCTAATTGGGACAGCATCATATAACGACGAGACAAAGCATCGGCAATCACATTTTCCTTCCCGTTTTTATGTTTAATGATGTATGGAAAAGATTCAATAAATTCAACCCATTTAGCATGACGACGATTCAGATTAGTTTGGGTTCTAATATGTTTCAAAGCCTCATGATCAGAATGAATAATAAATTCGCGAGGCCATAAATAATGCTGCCATGTTTGCAAAGTTCTTACTAAAGCATAAAGTTCTTTATCATAAGTGGAATATTTAAGAGCAGCACCACTTAACTTCTCACTAAAATAAGCAATGGGTTTATGATCTTGCAACAAAACAGCACCCAAACCAATTCCACTAGCATCACATTCCAATTCAAACACTTTATCAAAATTAGGCAATTGTAAGAGAGGAGCATGAGTTAACCGTTCCTTTAAAGTGTTGAATGCGTCGTCTTGTGGTGCGCCCCACTCAAATGGCGCACCCTTCTTGGTCAGCTCATGTAATGGTGCAGCAATAGAACTGAAATCCCGCACAAAACGACGATAGAAGCCTGCAAGACCAAGAAAACTACGAACCTGTGTGACCGTCGTCGGTTGGGGCCAACTCTGAATGGCGTCCACCTTGCTGCTATCGACCTCAATGCCCTGTGGAGTAACAACATATCCAAGAAACGAAACACGTTGCGTGCAAAAAGTGCATTTTTCCATGTTCCCAAACAAGTGAGCAGCACGCAAAGCATCAAAAACAGCACGCAAATGCTCTAAATGCTCATTCATGGATTTGCTGTATATAAGGATATCATCAAAATAGACAACAACAAATATTCCAATGAAAGACCGAAGAACTTCATTCATTAAGCGCATAAAAGTGCTAGGAGCATTAGACAATCCAAACGGCATAACCAACCATTCATACAAGCCAAATTTAGTTTTAAAAGCCGTTTTCCATTCATCTCCTAATTTCATTCTTATTTGATGGTAACCACTACGTAAATCAACCTTAGAGAAAATTGTGGCACCACTAAGTTCATCAAGCATATCATCAAGGCGTGGTATAGGATATCGATAACGAATTGTAATATTGTTAATTGCACGACAATCTACACACATACGCCAAGAACCATCTTTCTTAGGAACAAGCAAAACAGGAACCGAACAAGGGCTGAGAGACTCACGAATGTAACCTTTATCAAGCAATGCCTGCACTTGACGCTGAATTTCTTTCGTCTCCTCAGGATTTGTGCGGTACGGGGCGCGATTAGGAAGCTGTGCGCCTGGAATTAAATCAATCTGATGTTCTATGCCACGAATAGGAGGAAGACCCGGCGGCAATTCAGCGGGAAAAACATCTTTATAGTCCTGCAAAAGGTTAGCAACAACAGGAGGAATATGCAACATAGGCGCCTCATCTAGTGAAACAAGCATACGAGAGCAAACTAGCGCATAGCAAAGCAGATTAGCATCATGTAATTCATCAAAATCAGCACGTGTAGCAAGCAAGATAGGGTTATTCAATTTGATCTCATGTTGAACAGGTGCAACAGGAGGCGATGTAACCAATTTTGCAGCTTTTGTCGCTCGAGCAATATCATCTTTAAGAACTTGTTCAGGTGTCATAGGATGAATAACAATTTTCTGACCCTTAAACATGAAGGAATAATAATTGGAGCGACCATGATGAACACTATCAACATCATATTGCCAAGGACGGCCAAGCAACAAAGAGCATGCTTCCATTGGAACAACATCACAATCTACAAAATCAGAATAGGCGCCAAGAGAGAAAGGAACACGTACCGAGCGCGTTACCTTTATTTTGCCGCCATCATTGAGCCATTGAACGTGATAAGGATGTGGATGCTTCCTTGTTGGCAATGACAACTGCTCCACCAAGGTCGTACTAGCCAAATTGTTGCAACTGCCACCATCGATGATTATACGGACCGCTCGTTCTTGCACAACGCCTTTGATATGAAAAATGTTGTGGCGCTGATGCTTTTCATCCTGAACGACCTGTGTACTAAGAACACGCTGCACAACAAGAGTGGCATACCTGTCGGCGGCACTAGAGTCGACATGAAGCTCCGTATTATCTGCATGATTAGTGGCAAGCATAGTCTGATGAATATCCTCAGAATCACTAGCAGAAGAATACCCACCGTCGTCACGAATCAACATAGTTCGTTTATTTGGACAATCACGTATCACATGACCAAATCCTCGGCAACGGTGACACTGAATATCCCGAGCTCGTCCAGACGACGAGGAGGACGGCACGAACGAGGCAGATTTGGCCGTGGATGGAGCACTCGACTTGGACGTGGTCGAGGAGTGGTCGCGTGACGTGGAAGGAGGTGTCGACCGTGGAGCTGAAGGCGTCTTGGACCCTACAAAAATGTTAGGTCTTGACGAAGATTGTCGATCCTGCACTTCACGTTCAGCTTTACAAGCATATTCAAATAAGGTGGTCATATCATCATAATGCTTATAATCAAGAATATTCTGAATTTCACGATTTAACCCACCCCTAAAGCGAGCCATAGCAGCATCATCCAGTTCAACTAAACCACAGCGAATCATACCCTTTTGCAAAGCTTGATAATAATCCTCTACGGAAAGTGAACCTTGTTGAAAACGCTGCATTTGATTAAGCAAATCTCTAGCATAATATGACGGCACAAAACGATGACGCATAGCAGCTTTTAATGCCGTCCAAGTGGCTGGAATATTATCAGGATATCTTTGTCTATACTCACGCCACCAAAGTAAAGCAAATTCAGTAAATTCACTAATAGCAGCCTTAACTTGTAAATTAGCAGGAATATCATGGCATGCAAATTTTTGTTCAACCTCTAATTCCCAATCAAGATAAGCACCCGGATCATATTTGCCATTAAAAGTGGGAATACGAAATTTTATTTTGGCAAAAGAATCATTAATAGGAACACGTACCCTACGAGCACGACCACGGCGATTGTCGTCGTCCTGCTCGGTGTCGGCGCCGTAGTCACGTGCATGTTGCAACTCCGTGAGCTGCGTCGTCATGGTCCCAAGCTGCGTCGACATGGCCTCAAGACGAGTCATGATCGTCGCGAGCGTGGTGCGGGCAGCCGTATCAGCGAGGTCCAGTTGATCAAAACGCTCATTCGACGAAGTGACCGTAGAGTCAAGTCTCTCGTGCATCGTCTTCATGTCGTTTTGTAGACCGTCAACCTGTGCCTGGACATCCTGGAGGGTGAGCTCCTCCGACTTCGAGCTGTTTTCTGCCATAGAAACACAAGCAATACAAAAAGCAGGATCCTACAACGAGAGGTGAGTGGTGGGTGAAAAGCTCAATCAAAAAGCTGTTATCAAATTCTTACCCGTCCTTACCAAGCACGCAAGCGTGAACTGCAACCACAGGTAAAACCGGTGGAAGATTGGAGGAGCGATTGCGTGGTGAAACAAAAACCTGCTCGTAGTAGAAAATTTGTGGGGCTAGGAGGCTGCACTCAATCCAAGGGTTAGCACAATTCAAACAATAACTGCAAAGCTGAATAATGGTGCTAAACGCGAAAAGATTGCTGCCGGTACAAGTGCAAGAGGAAGGAAAAAAAAGATCAAAACAAAGTGCAGCAAGAACGCGTCGCCTGTGTTGCTCGGCCGCTTTTTTTTTTTTCTCTTCTTTTTTTTTTCTTTCTTTTTTTTTCTTTTTTTTTTCTTTTTTTTTCTCCTTTTTTTTTAATACTTTTTGCTGAAAATATAAACAATGAGACCTCAAATAAGCAATTAAGCACAAGCACTTTTTTTTTTGAGGCAGGGATAGAACGGTAATAAAAAGATACTCTCTCTCTCTCTCTCTCTCTAGAGTAGGAACAAACGAAACCGAGCAGAAACAAACACAGGGCGAGGCGAGCGGGTCACGACGTAACCGAGTAGGACTCGATCAGCGAGGCGAGCGGGACACACGAAACCGAACAGAACTAAACACAGGGCGAGGCGAGCGGGTCACGATGTAACCGAGTAGGACTCGATCGTCGAGGCAGTGATTGACCCGGACTCACGGTGCAGCGGATAAATTTGGCAAGCGAGACGGGATAAACAGATGCGGCGGAAAGCAAACTGTGGTGGTGAAAACACGCGGCACGGCGGAAGGATACGACGATGATAGGAAGAAAACGATGAAACACAGTGTACCAGCAACGATCAAAAGCGAAAGCACAAAAACTCAACAACGCAAATTATTGAACGAAAGTGCGAGGCTCAAAACCGTACTGGGGTAAACTTTTTTTTTTTGTAATTTTTGGTTTATGTGGACTTGGATAAAACTCACCGAGAAACACTGGAATCTGATACCACTTGATAGGTGTAGAGTGCCCGATCTTTCGGCGAGTGGAGATAACTTCGATTTGGTGGATGTTGACCCTCACGATCCGACTACGACGAGCAAGCCGAAGCGCCAATGCAATCGCTGAACCAACTTCCGGAGGATATTAACCTTGCGGTAAACAAGATCAACCTGATCACGAGGATCAATTCTTACGCGCAATCGAAGAACGAGCAAGAATTAGAGGCGAGCAATCTGATGTATTGCACGAAGGTGGAGTTCTGAATTCACGTCGAGAGACGGATGTATAGCTAAGCTAAACTTAAAACAAAACTCAAAGATTACAAGGGGCGCAGCCCTTGACTATATAGGGGGAGGACGAGGCATCTAGGGCCGGCTGAAGTGGAGGGGCGCGCGGTGGAGAGGGAGTCGTGCGACTTGGGCCACGTGGGCCTTCGGGCCACATCATCCTGGGCCGTCGTTCCTTAGCATCAAAACCGTCTTCAATTCCTGGGCTCGAGCTCTAGTGATTGGGCCCTTGTACGTCGTCGTCTCGTTAGAAGATGGATCCGTAACTCGAGGAGGCGCGACGACGAGAGGTGGAGGCGTGACATCTTGGTTTGTCGTGCCATCTTCCATCGTCATTATTCGTATGTCGTTGATGTCCTCATCAGAGCATCTCGTAAGACCTCATCTCATCGACCTCATAGTTTGGTCTGATTGTTTCGACTCGCCTTGTCTACACCTCGTTGGTTCTAACCGGTGATATGATGGCCATCGAGTATAACGATACAGGATGAGCCATTTTTCGACAATATGGTGTCTCACGGTATCTCTATTCCTTGTCCATACTTGATAGTTCTCGCTAGTGATACGGTGTCTATCGAGCATGATGACATTGAATAAGCATCTCGTAAGACCTCATCTCATCGACCTCACAGTTTGGCCCGATTGTTTGGACTTGCCTTGTCTATAATTTGTTGGTTCTAGCCGATGGCATGGTGGCCATCGAGTATAAAGACATTGGGCGAGCCATTGGTCGATGAAATGATGTCTTATGGTACCTCTATTCCTTGTTCGTACTCGATAGTTCTCACTGGTGATACGGTGTCTATCGAGCATGATGACATTCAATGAGCATCTCGTAAGACCTCATCTCATTGATGTAGCAGTTTAGTCCGATTGTTTGGACTTGTCTTGCCTATACCTCGTTGGATTTAGACAGTGATACAGTGGCCATCGAGTATAAAGACAATGGACGAGCCATTTGGTGATGATATGATGTCTCACGGTATCTCTATTCCTTGTTCGTACTCGATAGTTCTCACTGGTGATACGGTGTCTATCGAGCATGATGACATTGAATGAGCATCTTGTAAGACCTCATCTCATCGACCTCATAGTTTGGTCTGATTGTTTCGACTCGCCTTGTCTACACCTTGTTGGTTCTAGCCGGTGATATGATGGCCATCGAGTATAACGACACAGGATGAGCCATTTTTCGACAATATGGTGTCTCACGGTATCTCTATTCCTTGTCCATACTCGATAGTTCTCGCTAGTGATACGGTGTCTATCGAGCATGATGACATTGAATAAGCATCTCGTAAGACCTCATCTCATCGACCTCACAGTTTGGCCCGATTGTTTGGACTTGCCTTGTCTATAATTTGTTGGTTCTAGCCGATGGCATGGTGGCCATCGAGTATAAAGACATTGGGCGAGCCATTGGTCGATGAAATGATGTCTTATGGTACCTCTATTACTTGTCCGCATTTGATAGTTCTCGCTGGTGATAAGATGTCTATGTAGCATGATGCCATTGAATGAGCATCTCGTAAGACCTCATCTCATCGACCTCATAGTTTGATCTGATTGTTTCGACTCGCCTTGTCTACACCTCGTTGGTTCTAGCCGGTGATATGATGGCCATCGAGTATAACGACACAGGATGAGCCATTTGTCGACAATATGGTGTCTCACGGTATCTCTATTCCTTGTCCATACTCGATAGTTCTCGCTGGTGATACGGTGTCTATCGAGCATAATGACATTGAATAAGCATCTCGTAAGACCTCATCTCATCGACCTCACAGTTTGGCCCGATTGTTTGGACTTGCCTTGTCTATAATTTGTTGGTTCTAGCCGATGGCATGGTGGCCATCGAGTATAAGACATTGGGCGAGCCATTGGTCGATGAAATGATGTCTTATGGTACCTCTATTACTTGTCCGCATTCGATAGTTCTCGCTGGTGATACGATGTCTATCGAGCATGATGCCATTGAATGAGCATCTCGTAAGACCCCATCACATCGACATAACAGTTTGGACTGATTGTTTGGACACGCCTTGTCTATACTTCGTTGGTTCTAGCCCGTGATACAGTGGCCATCATGTATAACGAAATTGGACGAGCCATTAGGCGATGATATGATGTCTCACGGTATCTCTATTCCTTGTTCGTACTTGATAGTTCTCGCTGGTGATACGGTGTCTATCGAGCATGATGACATTGAATGAGCATCTCGTAAGACCCCATCTCATCGACATAACAGTTTGGCCCGATTGTTTGGACTTGTCTTGTCTATACATCGTTTGTACTAGCCTATGATACAGTGGCCGTCGAGTATAAAGACAATGGACGAGCCATTTGGCGACGATATGATGTCTCACGGTATCTCTATTCCTTGTTCGTACTCGATAGTTCTCACTGGTGATACGGTGTCTATCGAGCATGATGACATTGAATGAGCATGTCGTAAGACCTCATCTCATTGATGTAACAGTTTAGTACGATTGTTTGGACTTGTCTTGCCTATACCTCGTTGGATCTAGACAGTGATACAGTGGCCATCGAGTATAAAGACAATGGACGAGCCATTTGGAGATGATATGATGTCTCACGGTATCTCTATTCCTTGTTCGTACTCGATAGTTCTCACTGGTGATACGGTGTCTATCGAGCATGATGACATTGAATGAGCATCTCGTAAGACCTCATCTCATCGACCTCATAGTTTGGTCTGATTGTTTCGACTCGCCTTGTCTACACCTCGTTGGTTCTAGCCGGTGATATGATGGCCATCGAGTATAACGACACAGGATGAGCCATTTTTCGACAATATGGTGTCTCACGGTATCTCTATTCCTTGTCCATACTCGATAGTTCTCGCTAGTGATACGGTGTCTATCGAGCATGATGACATTGAATAAGCATCTCGTAAGACCTCATCTCATCGACCTCACAGTTTGGCCCGATTGTTTGGACTTGCCTTGTCTATAATTTGTTGGTTCTAGCCGATGGCATGGTGGCCATCGAGTATAAAGACATTGGGCGAGCCATTGGTCGATGAAATGATGTCTTATGGTACCTCTATTACTTGTCCGCATTTGATAGTTCTCGCTGGTGATACGATGTCTATTGAGAATGATGCCATTGAATGAGCATCTCGTAAGACCTCATCTCATCGACCTCATAGTTTGGTCTGATTGTTTCGACTCGCCTTGTCTACACCTCGTTGGTTCTAGCCGGTGATATGATGGCCATCGAGTATAACGACACAGGATGAGCCATTTGTCGACAATATGGTGTCTCACGGTATCTCTATTCCTTGTCCATACTCGATAGTTCTCGCTGGTGATACGGTGTCTATCGAGCATAATGACATTGAATAAGCATCTCGTAAGACCTCATCTCATCGACCTCACAGTTTGGCCCGATTGTTTGGACTTGCCTTGTCTATAATTTGTTGGTTCTAGCCGATGGCATGGTGGCCATCGAGTATAAGACATTGGGCGAGCCATTGGTCGATGAAATGATGTCTTATGGTACCTCTATTACTTGTCCGCATTCGATAGTTCTCGCTGGTGATACGATGTCTATCGAGCATGATGCCATTGAATGAGCATCTCGTAAGACCCCATCTCATCGACATAACAGTTTGGACTGATTGTTTGGACACGCCTTGTCTATACTTCGTTGGTTCTAGCCCGTGATACAGTGGCCATCATGTATAACGAAATTGGACGAGCCATTAGGCGATGATATGATGTCTCACGGTATCTCTATTCCTTGTTCGTACTCGATAGTTCTCGCTGGTGATACGGTGTCTATCGAGCATGATGACATTGAATGAGCATCTCGTAAGACCCCATCTCATCGACATAACAGTTTGGCCCGATTGTTTGGACGACGTTGTCTATTCTTCATTGGTTCTAGCCCGTGATACAGTGGCCATCACGTATAACAAAATTGGACGAGCCATTAGGCGATGATATGACGTCTCACAGTATCTCTATTCCTTGTTCGTACTCGATAGTTCTCGCTGGTGATACAGTGTCTATCGAGCATGATGACATTGAATGGGCATCTCGTAAGACCTCATCTCATCGACGTCACAGTTTGGCCTAGTTGTTTGGACTCGCCTTGTCTATACCTCGTTGGTTCTAGCCAGTGATATGGCGGTCATCGAGTATAAGGACATTGGATGAGCCATTAGGCGACGATATGATGTCTCACGGTATCTCTATTCCTTGTTTGTACTGGATAGTTCTCGCTGGTGATACATTGTCTATCGAGCATGATGACATTGAATGAGCATCTCATAAGACCTCATCTCATTGATGCAATAGTTTAGTCCGATTGTTTGGACTTGTCTTGTCTATACCTCGTTGGTTCTAGGCAGTGATACAGTGGCCATCGAGTATAAAGACAATGGACGAGCCATTTGGCGATGATATGATGTCTCATGGTATCTCTATTCCTTGTTCGTACTCGATAGTTCTCGCCGGTGATATGGTGTCTATCGAGCATGATGACATTGAATGAGCATCTCGTAAGACATCATCTCATCAACCTCATAGTTTGGCCTGATTGTTTGGACTCGCCTTGTCTATACCTCGTTGGTTCTAGCCGGTGATATGGTGGCCATCGAGTATAACGACATTGGATGACCCATTAGTGGATGATATGGTGTCTCACTGTATCTCTATTCGTTGTCCATACTCGATAATTCTCGTTGGTGATGCGGTGTGTATCGAGCATGATGACATTTAATGAGCATCTCGTAAGGCCTTAAGTCATCGACGTCACTGTTGGGCCCGATTGTTTGGACTCGCCTTGTCTATAATTTGTTAGATCTAGCCGATGGCACGGTGGCCATCGAGTATAAAGACATTGGGCGAGCCATTGGTCGATGATATGACGTCTCACAGTACCTCTATCACTTGTCCGCACTCGATAGTTCTCGCTGGTGATACGGTCTCCATCGAGCATGATGACATTAAATGAGCATCTCGTAAGGCCTCATCTTGTCCATACTCGATAGTTCTCGCTGATATGGTGTCTATCGAGCATGATGTCATTGAATGAGCATCTCGTAAGGCCTCATCTCGTTGACATCACAGTTTGTCCTGATTGTTTGGACTCGTCTAGTCTATGCTTTGATGGTTCTAGCTGGTAATATGGTGGCTATCGAGTATAACGACATTGGATGAGCCATTAGGCGACAATATGATGTCTCACGGTATCTCTATTCCTTGGTTGTACTAGATAGTTCTCGCTGGTGATATGGTGTCGATTGAGCATGATGACGCTAGCTCGGTTCGTCTTTTGTTGTTACAGGAGGCGCATGGTGGTGGTCTTATTGGTCACTTCGGCGTTTTCAAGACACATGAGGTGTTGGCCGACCATTTCTTTTGGCCACGGATGCGCCGTGATGTTGAGCGCCTTGTCGCACGCTGTACTACATGTCAAAAAGCTAAATCTCGTTTGGGTAATCATGGTTTGTATATGCCCTTGCCTGTTCCCTCTTCTCCTTGGCATGATATTTCGATGGATTTTGTTTTGGGATTGCCTCGCACTAAGAAGGGGAGGGACAGTATTTTTGTGGTTGTTGATCGTTTCTCTAAAATGGCTCACTTTATACCTTGTCATAAAACTGATGATGCCTCAAATGTTGCTGAATTGTTCTTTAGAGAGATTGTTAGATTGCATGGAATTCCTAAAACAATTGTCTCTGATCGTGATGCTAAGTTTCTTAGTCATTTTTGGCGTTCTCTTTGGAATAAATTAGGAACTAAGCTGCTGTTTAGTACTACTTGTCATCCTCAAACTGATGGGCAAACTGAGGTAGTAAATAGAACTTTGTCTGCTATGCTTAGAGCTGTTCTAGATAAAAACTTGAGATGTTGGGAAGATTGTTTACCTCATGTTGAATTTGCTTATAATCGTGCTACACATTCTGCCACTAAGATGTGTCCTTTTGAGGTTGTTCCTAGGGCGCCTATTGATTTGTTTGCTATTGATGCTGAAGATGAACCACATCTTGATGCTCTTGCTCATATTGATCACATGAAACAATTGCATGAAGAAACACAACACAACATTGCCCTTGCTAATAAAAAGTATCAAGTTGCTGGTAGTAAAGGTAGAACACATATTTCTTTTGAACCTGGTGATTTGGTTTGGTTGCACTTGCGTAAAGATAGATTTCCTACTTTGCGTCGTTCTAAACTGATGCCTCGTGCTGCTGGTCCTTTTAAAGTGCTAACCAAGACTAACGATAATGCTTATGTTCTTGACTTGCCCATGGAGTTTGGTGTTTCCACTAGTTTTAATGTTGCAGATTTGAAACCATACTTGGGTGAGGATGATGAGTTGCCGTCGAGGACGACTTCACTTCAAGAAGGGGAGGAGGATGAGAACATCAACGACATACGAATAATGACGACGGAAGATGGCGCGCCAAACCAAGCAGTCACGCCTCGACCTCTCATTGTCGCGCCTCCTCGAGTTACGGATCCATCTTCTAACGAGACGACGACGTACAAGGGCCCAATCACTAGAGCTCGAGCCCAGGAACTGAAGACAGTTTTGATGCTAAGGAACGACGGCCCAGGATGACGCCGCCCGAAGGCCCACATAGCCCAAGTCGTGCGACTCCCTCTCCACCGCGCGCCTCTCCACTTACGCCGGCCCTAGATGCATCCTCCTCCCCCTATTTAGTCAAGGGCTGCGCCCCTTGCAATCTTGGAGTTTTGTTTTAAGTTTAGCTTAGCTATACATCCGTCTCTTGACGTGAATTCAGAACTCCACCTTCGTGCAATACATCAGATTGCTCGCCTCTAATTCTTGCTCGTTCTTCGATTGCGCGTAAGAATTGATCGTTGTGATCAAGTTGATCTTGTTTACCGCAAGGTTAATATCCTCCGGAAGTTGGTTCAGCGATTGCATTGGCGCTTCGGCTTGCTCGTCGTAGTCGGATCGTGAGGGTCAACATCCACCAAATCGAAGTTATCTCCACTCGCCGAAAGATCAGGCACTCTACACCTATCAGACACTGAATGAGCATCTCGTAAGATCTCATCTCAACAACGTCACAGTTTGGCCTGATTGTTTCGACTCGGCTTGTCGAGACTTCGTTGGTTCTAGCCTATGATATGCCGGCCATCGAATATAACAAAATTAAACAACCCATTAGGCGATGATATGATGTCTCATGATAGCTCTATTACTTGTCCATACTCTGATAGGTGTAGAGTGCCCGATCTTTCGGCGAGTGGAGATAACTTCGATTTGGTGGATGTTGACCCTCACGATCCGACTACGACGAGCAAGCCGAAGCGCCAATGCAATCGCTGAACCAACTTCCAGAGGATATTAACCTTGCGGTAAACAAGATCAACCTGATCACGAGGATCAATTCTTACGCGCAATCGAAGAACGAGCAAGAATTAGAGGCGAGCAATCTGATGTATTGCACGAAGGTGGAGTTCTGAATTCACGTCGACAGACGGATGTATAGCTAAGCTAAACTTAAAACAAAACTCAAAGATTACAAGGGGCGCAGCCCTTGACTATATAGGGGGAGGACGAGGCATCTAGGGCCGGCTGAAGTGGAGAGGCGCGCGGTGGAGAGGGAGTTGTGCGACTTGGGCCACGTGGGCCTTCGGGCAACATCATCCTGGGCCGTCGTTCCTTAGCATCAAAACCGTATTCAATTCCTGGGCTCGAGCTCTAGTGATTGGGCCCTTGTACGTCGTCGTCTCGTTAGAAGATGGATCCGTAACTCGAGGAGGCGCGACGACGAGAGGTGGAGGCGTGACAGCTTGGTTTGGCGCGCCATCTTCCGTCGTCATTATTCGTATGTCGTTGATGTCCTCATCATACTCGATAGTTCTCACTTGTGATATGGTGTCTATCAAGTATGATGACATTGAATGAGCATCTCGTAAGACCTCATCTCTTCGACGTCACATTTTGGCCTGATTGTTTGGACTCGCCTTGTCTATACTTCGTTGGTTCTAGCCGATGATACGGTGGCCATCGAGTATAATGACATTGGACGAGCCATTAGTCGACGATAAGGTGTCTCATGGTATCTCTATTCCTTGTTCGTACTCGATAGTTCTCGCTGGTGATAAAGTGTCTATCGAGCATAATGACCTTGAATGAGCATCTCGTAAGACCTCATATCTTCGACGTCATATTTTGGCCTGATTGTTTGGACTCGCCTTGTCTATACTTTATTTGTTCTAGCCGATGATACGGTGGCCATCGAGTATAATGACATTGGACGAGCCATTAGTTGACGATATAGTGTCTCACGGTATCTTTATTTCTTATCCATACTCGATAGTTCTTGTTGGTGATGCGATGTCTATCGAGCAAGATGACATTGAATGATCATCTCGTAAGACCTCATCTCATTGACGTCACAGTTGGGCCCGATTGTTTTGACTCGCCATGTCTATACATCGTTGGTTCTAGCCGGTGATACGGTGGCCATCGAGTATGATGAAATTGGACAAGCCATTAGGCAATGATATGATGTCTCATGGTATCTCTATTCCTTGTCTTTACTCGATAGTTCTCGCTGGTGATATGGTGTCTATCGAGCATGATGACATTGAATGAGCATCTCGTAAGACCTCATCTCATTGACGGCACAGTTTGGCCGGATTGTTTCGACTTGCCTTGTCAATACATCGTTGGTTCTAGCCGGTGATACGGTGGCCATCGAGTATGACAAAATTGGACAAGCCATTAGGCAACGATATGATGTCTCATGGTATCTCTATTGCTTGTCTGTACTTGATAGTTCTCGCAGGTGATGCGGTGTCTATCGAGCATGATGACATTGAATGAGCATCTGGTAAGGCCTCATCTCGTCGACGTCCTAGTTTGACCCGATTGTTTGAACTCGTCTTGTCTATACTTTCTTGGTTCTAGCCGATAATATGGTGGACATCGAGTATAACAACATTGGACGAGCCATTAGTCAATGATATTTTGTCTCATGGTATCTCTATTCCTTGTTCGTACTCGATATTTCTCGCTGGTGATACAGTGTCTATCTAGCATGATGACCTTGAATGAGCATCTCGTAAGATCTCATCTCATTGACGTCACAGCTTGGCCCTATTGTTTGGACTCGCCTTGTTGATACTTCGTTGGTTGTAGCCCGTGATACGCCGGCCATCGAGTATAACAAAATTAAATGACCCATTAGACGATGATATGATGTCTCGTGGTAGCTCTATTACTTGTCCATAGTTGATAGTTCTCACTTGTCATATGGTGTCTATCAAGCATTATGAAATTGAATGAGCATCTCGTAAGACCTCATCTCATCGACGTCATAGTTTAGCCCGATTGTTTCGACTCGCCTTGTCTATACATCGTTGGTTCTAGCCGGTGATACGATGGGCATCGAGTATAATGAAATTTGACAAGCCATTAGGCAATGATATGATGTCTCATGGTATCTCTATTCCATGTCCGTACTCGATAGTTCTCGCTAGTGATACAGTGTCTATGGAGCATGATGACATTGAATGAGCATCTCGTAAGAACTCATCTCACCAACGTCATAGTTTGACCCGATTGTTTGGACTCGCCTTGTCTATACTTTATTGGTTCTAGCCCGTGATACGACGGCTATCGCGTATAACGAAATTGGATGAGTCATTAGGCGACGATATGATGTGTCACGGTATCTCTATTTCTTGTCCGTACTCGATAGTTCTCGCTGGTGATACGGTGTCTATCGAGCATGATGACCTTGAATGAGCATCTCGTAAGACCTCATCTCTTCGACGTTAGATTTTCGCCTGATTGTTTGGACTCGCGTTGTCTATACTTCGTTTGTTCTATCCGATGATACGGTGGCCATCGAGTATAATGACATTGGACGAGCAATTAGTCGACGACAAGGTTTCTCATGGTATCTCTATTCCTTGTTCGTACTCGAAAGTTCTCGTTGGTGATAAAGTGTCTGTCGAGCATGATGACCTTAAATGAGCATCTCGTAAGACCTCATATCTTCGACGTCACATTTTGGCCTGATTGTTTGGACTCGCCTTGTCTATACTTTATTTGTTCTAGCCGATGATATGGTAGCCATCGAGTATAATGACATTGGACGAGCCATTAGGCTATGATATAATGTCTGACGGTATCTCTATTCCTTGTCTGTACGCGATAGTTCTCGCTGGTGATATGGTGTCTATCGAGCATGATGACATTGAATGAGCATCTCGTAAGACCTCATCTCATCGATATCATAGTTCGGCCTCATTGTTTGGCCTCGTCTTGTCTATACCTCGTTGGTTCTAGCCGGTGATATGGTGGCCATCGAGTATAACGACATTGGACGAGCCATTAGTCGACGATATGGTGTCTCACGGTATCTCTATTCCTTGTCCGTACTCGATAGTTCTTGCTGGTGATGCGGTGTCTATCGAGCATAATGACCTTGAATGCGCATCCCATAAGACCTCGTCTCATCAACGTCACATTTTGGCCTGATTGTTTGGACTCGCCTTGTCTATCCTTCGTTGGTTCTAGTCGATGATACGATGTCTCATGGCTGCCATTGAGTATAGCAACATTGGACAAGCCATTAGGCGACGATATGATGTCTCATGGTAGCTCTATTCCTTATCCATTCTCAATAGTTCTCGCTGGTGATACGGTGTCAATCGAGCATGATGACATTCAATGAGCATCTTGCAAGACCTCATTTCATCGATGCCATAGTTTGGCCCAATTATTTGAACTCACCTTATCTATACTTTGTTGGTTCTAGCCAGTGATACGGTGGCCAGCGAGTATAACGAAATTGGACATGCCATTAGTCGATGATATGATGTCTCGTGATATCTTTTTTCCTTGTCCATAGTCGATAGTTCTCGGTGGTGATATGGTGTCTATCGAGTATAATAACATTGGCCCGATTGTTTAGGCTCGCCTTGTCTATACTTTGTTGGTTCTACCTGATGATACGGTGGCCATCGACTATAACAACATTGGACCAGCCATTAGTTGACGATATAGTGTCTCATGGTATCTCTATTCCTTATCCGTACTTGATAGTTCTTGCTGGTGATACGGTGTCTATCGAGCATCATGACATTGAATGAGCATCTCATAAGACCTCGTCTCATCGACGTCACAGTTTAGCCTGATTGTTTCGACTCGCATTGTCTATACATCGTTGGTTTTAGCCGATGATACGGTGGCCATCGAGTATAACGACATTGGACGAGACATTAGTTGACGATATAGTGTCTCACGGTATCTTTATTCCTTATCCGTACTTGATAGTTCTTGCTGGTGATGCGGTATCTATCGAGCATGATGACATTGAATGAGCATCTCATAAGACCTCATCTCATTGACGTCACAGTTTAGCCAGATTGTTTCGACTCGCCTTGTGTATACATCGTTGGTTCTAGCCGGTAATACGGTGGCCATCGAGTATGACAAAATTGGACAAGCCATTAGGCAACTATATGATGTCTCATGGTATCTCTATTCCTTGTCCCTACTCGATAGTTCTCGCTGGGGATACGGTATCTATCAAGCATGATGACATTGAATGAGCATCTCGTAAAACCTCATCTCATCGACGTCACAGTTTGGCCCAATTGTTTGGACTCGCCTTGTCTATACCTCATTGGTTCTAGCCGGTGATATGGTGGCCATCGAGTATAATAACATTGGACAAGCCATTAATCGACGATAAGGCATCTCACGGTATCTCTATTTCTTGTCCGTACTCGATAGTTCTCGCTGGTGATAAAGTGTCTATCGAGCATGATGACCTTGAATGAGCATCTCGTAAGACCTCATCTCATCGATGTCACATTTTGGCCCGATTGTTTGGACTCGCCTTGTCTATACTTTGTTGGTTCAAGCCGATGATACGTTGGTCATCGAGTATAACGACATTGGACGAGCCACTAGTTGATGATATAGTGTCTCACGGTATCTTTATTCCTTATCCGTACTCGATAGTTCTTATTGGTGATGCTGTGTCTATCGAGCATGATGACATTGAATGAGCATCTCGTAAGACCTCATCTCATTGACGTCACAGTTTGACCTGAATGTTTTGACTCGCCTTGTCTATACGTCGTTGGTTCTAGCCGGTGGTACGGTGGCCATCGAGTATGATGAAATCAGACAACCCATTAGGCAACGATATGATGTCTCACGGTATCTCTATTGCTTGTCTGTACTTGATAGTTCTCGCAGGTGATGCGGTGTCTATCGAGCATGATGACATTGAATGAGCATCTCGTAAGGCCTCATCTCGTCGACGTCATAATTTGGCCCGATTGTTTGGACTCGCCTTGTCTATACCTCATTGGTTCTAGCCGGTGATATGGTGGCCATCGAGTATAATAACAGTGGACAAGCCATTAATCGACGATAAGGCATCTCACGGTATCTCTATTCCTTGTCCGTACTCGATAGTTCTCGCGGGTGATAAAGTGTCTATCGAGCATGATGACGTTGAATGAGCATCTCGTAAGACTTCATCTCATCGATGTCACATTTTGGCCCGATTGTTTGGACTCGCCTTGTCTATACTTTGTTGGTTCTAGCCGATGATACGTTGGCCATCGAGTATAACGACATTGGACGAGCCACTAGTTGACGATATAGTGTCTCACGGTATCTTTATTCCTTATCCGTACTCGATAGTTCTTGTTGGTGATGCTGTGTCTATCGAGCATGATGACATTGAATGAGCATCTCGTAAGATCTCATCTCATTGACGTCACAGTTTGGCCTGAATGTTTTGACTCGCCTTGTCTATACGTTGTTGGTTCTAGCCGGTGGTACGGTGGCCATCGAGTATGACGAAATCAGACAACCCATTAGGCAATGATATGATGTCTCACGGTATCTCTATTGCTTGTCTGTACTTGATAGTTCTCGCAGGTGATGCGGTGTCTATCGAGCATGATGACATTGAATGAGCATCTCATAAGGCCTCATCTCGTCGACGTCATAGTTTGACCCGATTGTTTGGACTCGCCTTGTCTATACTTTATTGGTTCTAGCCGGCAATATGGTAGCCATCGAGTATACCAACAGTGGACGAGCATTTAGTCGACAATATGGTGTCTCATGGTATCTCTATTCCTTGTTCGTACTCGATAGTTCTCGCAGGAGATACGGTGTCTATCGAGCATGATGACATTGAATGAGCATCTCGTAAGACCTCATCTCATCAACGTCACAGTTTGACCCGATTGTTTGGACTCACCTTGTCTATACTTCGTTGGTTCTAGCCCGTGATACGGCGGCCATCGCATAAAACAAAATTGGACGAGCCTTTAGGCGATGATATGATGTCTTACGATATCTCAATTCCTTGTCCGTACTAGATAGTTCTCGCTGGTGATACGGTGTCTATCGAGCATGATGACATTGAATTAGCATCTCGTAAGACCTCATCTCATCGACGTCATAGTTTGGCCCAATTTTTTGGACTCACCTTGTCTATACCTCGTTGGTTCTAGCCGGTGATATGGTGGCCATCGAGTATAATAACATTGGACGAGCCATTAGTCGACAATAAGGCGTCTCGCAGTATCTCTATTTCTTGTCCGTACTCGATAGTTCTCACTGGTGATAAAGTGTCTATCGAGCATGATGACGTTGAATGAGCATCTCGTAAGACCTCATCTTATCGACGTCACATTTTGGCCCGATTGTTTTGACTCGCCTTGTCTATACATCGTTGGTTCTAGCCGGTGATACGGTGGCCATCGAGTATGACAAAATTGGACAAGCCATTAGGCAACAATATGATGTCCCACGGTATCTCTATTCCTTGTCCGTACTCGATAGTTCTCGCTAGTGATATGGTGTCTATCAAGCATGATGACATTGAATGAGCATCTCGTAAGACCTCAACTCATCAACGTCATAGTTTGGCCCGATTGTTTGGACTCGCTTTGTTTATACTTCGTTGGTTCTAGCCCGTTATACGGCGGCCATGGAGTATAACAAAGTTGGACAACCCATTAGGCGACAATATGATGTCTCATGGCAGCTCTATTACTTGTTCATACTCGATAGTTCTCACTGGTGATACGGTGTCTATGGAGCATGATGACATTGAATGAGCAACTCGTAAGACCTCATCTCATCGATGTAACAGTTTAGCCCGATTGTTTGGACTTGCCTTGTCTATACTTTGTTGGTTCTAGCCCATGATACGGTGGCCATCGCGTATAACGAAATTGGACGAGCCATTAGGTGACGATATGATGTCTCGCGGTATCTCTATTCCTTGTCCCTACTCGATAGTTCTCGCTGGGGATACGGTGTCTATCAAGCATGATGACATTGAATGAGCTTCTCGTAAAACCTCATCTCATCGACATCATAGTTTGGCCCAATTGTTTGGACTCGCCTTGTCTATACCTCATTGGTTCTAGCCGATGATATGGTGGCCATCGAGTATAATAACATTGGACAAGCCATTAATCAAGGATAAGGCATCTCACGGTATCTCTATTCCTTGTCCGTACTCGATAGTTCTCGCGGGTGATACGGTGTCTATCGAGCATGATGACATTGAATGAGCATCTCGTAAGACCCCATCTCACGATCCGACTACGATGAGCAAGCCGAAGCGCCAATGCAATCGCTGAACCAACTTCCGGAGGATATTAACCTTGCGGTAAACAAGATCAACCTGATCACGAGGATCAATTCTTACGCGCAATCGAAGAACGAGCAAGAATTAGAGGCGAGCAATCTGATGTATTGCACGAAGGTGGAGTTCTGAATTCACGTCGAGAGACAGATGTATAGCTAAGCTAAACTTAAAACAAAACTCGAAGATTGCAAGGGGCGCAGCCCTTGACTATATAGGGGGAGGACGAGGCATCTAGGGCCGACTGAAGTGGAGAGGCGCGCGGTGGAGAGGGAGTCGTGCGACTTGGGCCACGTGGGCCTTCGGGCGGCATCATCCTGGGCCGTCGTTCTTAGCATCAACACCGTCTTCAATTCCTGGGCTCGAGCTCTAGTGATTCGGCCCTTGTACGTCGTCGTCTCGTTAGAAGATGGATCCGTAACTCGAGGAGGCGCGACGACGAGAGGTGGAGGCATGACAACTTGGTTTGGTGCGCCATCTTCCCGTCGTCATTATTCGTATGTCATTGATGTCCTCATCACAATTTGGCCCTATTGTTTGAACTCATCTTGTTGATACTTTGTTACTTCTTGGCAGTGATACGGTGGCCATCGAGTATGACGAAATTGGACAAGCCATTAGTCGACAATATGATATCTCGTGATATCTCTATTCCTTGTCCGTACTCGATAGTTCTCGCTGGTGATATGGTGTCCATCGAGCATGATGACATTTAATAGCATCTTGTAAGGCCTCATCTTATCGACGTCACATTTTGGCCCGATTGTTTGGACTCGCCTTGTCTATACTTTGTTGGTTCTAGCCGATGATATGGTGGCCATCGAGTATAATGACATTGGACGAGCCATTAGTTGACGATATGGTGTCTCACGGAATCTGTATTCCTTATTCGTACTCTCGATTGTTCTTGCTGGTGATATGATGTCTATCGAGCATAATGACATTGATTGAGCATCTCGTAAGACCTCATCTCATCGATGTCACAATTTGGCCTGATTGTTTCGACTCACCTTGTCTATACATTGTTGGTTCCAGGCGGTGATATGGTGGCCATCGAGCATAACAAAATTGGACAAGCCATTAGGCAATGATATGTTGTCTCACGGTATCTCTATTCCTTGTTTGTACTCGATAGTTGTCACAGCTGATACGGTGTCTATCGAGCATAATGAGATTGAATGACCATCTCGTAAGACCTCATCTCATCGACGTAATAGTTTAGCCCGATTATGTGGACTCACCTTTTCTATACTTTGTTGGTTCTAGCCGATGATATGGTGGCCATCGAGTATAACGACATTGGACGAGCCATTAGTTCACAATATAGTGTCTCATTCTACCCCTGCCTCAAAAAAAAAAAGCGCTTGTGCTTAATTTCTTATTTGAGGTCTCATTGTTTATATTTTCAGAAAAGGTATAAAAAAAGAAAAAAAAAGAGAAAAAAAAAGAGCAGCCGAGCAACACAAGCAACGCGTTCTTGCTGCACTTTGTTTTGATCCTTCTTCCTTCCTCTTGCACTTGTACCGGCAGCAATCTTTTCGCGTTTAGCACCATTATTCAGCTTTGCAGTTATTATTTGAATTGTGCTAACCCTTGGATTGAGTGCAGCCTCCCAGCCCCAAAAATTTTCTACTACGAGCAGGTTTTTATTTCACCACGCAATCGCTCCTCCAATCTTCCACCGGTTTTACCTGTGGTTGCAGTTCACGCTTGCGTGCTTGGTAAGGATGGGTAAGAATTTGATAACAGCTTTTTGATTGAGCTTTTCATCCACCACTCACCTCTCGTTGTAGGATCCCGCTTTTTGTATTGCTTGTGTTTCTATGGCAGAAAATAGCTCGAAGTCCAGGCACAGGTAGATGGTCTACAAAACGACATGAAGACGATGCACGAGAGACTTGACTCTACGGTCACTTCGTCGAATGAGCGTTTTGATCAACTGGACCTCGCTGATACGGCTGCCCGCACCACGCTCGCGAGGATCATGACTCGTCTTGAGGCCATGTCGACGCAGCTTGGGACCATGACGACGCAGCTCACGGAGTTGCAACATGCACGTGACTACGGCGCCAACACCGAGGAGGACGACGACAATCGCCGTGGTCGTGCTCGTAGGGTACGTGTTCCTATTAATGATTCTTTTGCCAAAATAAAATTTTGTATTCCCACTTTTAATGGCAAATATGATCCGAATGCTTATCTTGATTGGGAATTAGAGGTTGAACAAAAATTTGCATGCCATGATATTCCTGCTAATTTACAAGTTAAGGCTGCTATTAGTGAATTTACTGAATTTGCTTTACTTTGGTGGCGTGAGTATAGACAAAGATATCCTGATAATATTCCAGCCACTTGGACGGCATTAAAAGCTGCTATGCGTCATCGTTTTGTGTCGTCATATTATGCTAGAGATTTGCTTAATCAAACGCAGCGTTTTCAACAAGGTTCACTTTCCGTAGAGGATTATTATCAAGCTTTGCAAAAGGGTATGATTCGCTGTGGTTTAGTTGAACTGGATGATGCTGCTATGGCTCGCTTTAGGGGTGGGTTAAATCGTGAAATTCAGAATATTCTTGATTATGTGCATTATGATGATATGACCACCTTATTTGAATATGCTTGTAAAGCTGAACATGAAGTGCAGGATCGACAATCTTCGTCAAGACCTAACATTTTTGTAGGGTACAAGACGCCTTCAGCTCCACGGTCGACACCTCCTTCCACGTCGCGCGACCACTCCTCGACCACGTCCAAGTCGAGTGCTCCATCCACGACCAAATCTGCCTCGATCGTGCCGTCCTCCTCGTCGTCTGGACGAGCTCGTGATATTCAGTGTCACCGTTGCCGAGGATTTGGTCATGTGATACGCGATTGTCCAAATAAACGAACTATGTTGATTCGTGACGACGGTGAGTATTCTTCTGCTAGTGATTCTGAGGATATTCAGCAGACTATGCTTGCCACTAATCATGCAGATAATATGGAGCTTCATGTCGACTCTAGTGCCGCCGACAGGTATGCCACTCTTGTTGTGCAACGTGTTCTTAGTACACAGGTCGTTCAGGATGAAAAGCATCAGCGCCACAACATTTTTCATATCAAAGGCGTTGTGCAAGAACGAGCGGTCCGTACAATCATCGGTGGTGGCAGTTGCAACAATTTGGCTAGTACGACCTTGGTGGAGTAGTTGTCATTGCCAACAAGGAAGCATCCACATCCTTATCACGTTCAATGGCTTAATGATGGCGGCAAAATAAAGGTAACGCGCTCGGTACGTGTTCCTTTCTCTCTTGGCGCTTATTCTGATTTTGTAGATTGTGATGTTGTTGCAATGGAAGCATGCTCTTTGTTGCTTAGCCGTCCTTGGCAATATGATGTCGATAGTGTTCATCATGGTCGCTCCAATTATTATTCCTTCATGTTCAAGGGTCAGAAAATTGTTATTCATCCTATGACACCTGAACAAGTTCTTAAAGATGATATTGCTCGAGCGACAAAAGCTGCAAAATTGGTTACATCATCTCCTGTTGCACCTGTTCAATATGAGATCAAATTGAATAACCCTATCTTGCTTGCTACACGTGCTGATTATGATGAATTACATGATGCTAATCTGCTTTGCTATGCGCTAGTTTACTCTCGTATGCTTGTTTCACTAGATGAGGCGCCTATGTTGCATATTCCTCCTGCTGTTGCTAACCTTTTGCAGGACTATAAAGATGTTTTTCCTGCTGAATTGCCACCGGGTCTTCCTCCTATTCGTGGCATAGAACATCAGATTGATTTAATTCCAGGCGCACAGCTTCCTAATCGCGCCCCGTACCGCACAAATCCTGAGGAGACGAAAGAAATTCAGCGTCAAGTGCAGGCATTGCTTGATAAAGGTTACATTCGTGAGTCTCTTAGCCCTTGTTCGGTTCCTGTTTTGCTTGTTCCTAAGAAAGATGGTTCTTGGCGTATGTGTGTAGATTGTCGTGCAATTAACAATATTACAATTCGTTATCGATATCCTATACCACGCCTTGATGATATGCTTGATGAACTTAGTGGTGCCACAATTTTCTCTAAGGTTGATTTACGTAGTGGTTACCATCAAATAAGAATGAAATTAGGAGATGAATGGAAAACGGCTTTTAAAACTAAATTTGGCTTGTATGAATGGTTGGTTATGCCGTTTGGATTGTCTAATGCTCCTAGCACTTTTATGCGCTTAATGAATGAAGTTCTATGGTCTTTCATTGGAATATTTGTTGTTGTCTATTTTTATGATATCCTTATATACAGCAAATCCATGAATGAGCATTTAGATCATTTGCGTGCTGTTTTTGATGCTTTGCGTGCTGCTCACTTGTTTGGGAACATGGAAAAATGCACTTTTTGCACGCAACGTGTTTCGTTTCTGATGAGGACATCAACGACATACGAATAATGACGACAGAAGATGGCACGACAAACCAAGATGTCACGCCTCCACCTCTCGTCGTCGCGCCTCCTCGAGTTACGGATCCATCTTCTAACGAGACGACGACGTACAAGGGCCCAATCACTAGAGCTCGAGCCCAGGAATTGAAGACGGTTTTGATGCTAAGGAACGACGGCCCAGGATGATGTGGCCCGAAGGCCCACGTGGCCCAAGTCGCACGACTCCCTCTCCACCACGCGCCCCTCCACTTCAGCCGGCCCTAGATGCCTCGTCCTCCCCCTATATAGTCAAGGGCTGCGCCCCTTGTAATCTTTGAGTTTTGTTTTAAGTTTAGCTTAGCTATACATCCGTCTCTCGACGTGAATTCAGAACTCCACCTTCGTGCAATACATCAGATTGCTCGCCTCTAATTCTTGCTCGTTCTTCGATTGCGCGTAAGAATTGATCCTCGTGATCAGGTTGATCTTGTTTACCGCAAGGTTAATATCCTCCGGAAGTTGGTTCAGCGATTGCATTGGCGCTTCGGCTTGCTCGTCGTAGTCGGATCGTGAGGGTCAACATCCACCAAATCGAAGTTATCTCCACTCGCCGAAAGATCGGGCACTCTACACCTATCAAGTGGTATCAGATTCCAGTGTTTCTCGGTGAGTTTTATCCAAGTCCACATAAACCAAAAATTACAAAAAAAAAAAGTTTACCCCAGTACGGTTTTGAGCCTCGCACTTTCGTTCAATAATTTGCGTTGTTGAGTTTTTGTGCTTTCGCTTTTGATCGTTGCTGGTACACTGTGTTTCATCGTTTTCTTCCTATCATCGTCGTATCCTTCCGCCGTGCCGCGTGTTTTCACCACCACAGTTTGCTTTCCGCCGCATCTGTTTATCCCGTCTCGCTTGCCAAATTTATCCGCTGCACCGTGAGTCCGGGTCAATCACTGCCTCGACGATCGAGTCCTACTCGGTTACGTCGTGACCCGCTCGCCTCGCCCTGTGTTTAGTTCTGTTCGGTTTCGTGTGTCCCGCTCGTCTCGCTGATCGAGTCCTACTCGGTTACATCGTGACCCGCTCGCCTCGCCCTGTGTTTGTTTCTGCTCGGTTTCGTTTGTTCCTACTCTAGAGAGAGAGAGAGAGAGAGTATCTTTTAATTACCGTTCTACCCCTGCCTCAAAAAAAAAGCGCTTGTGCTTAATTGCTTATTTGAGGTCTCATTGTTTATATTTTCAGCAAAAAAGTATTAAAAAAAAGGAGAAAAAAAAGAAAAAAAAAAGAAAAAAAAAAGAAAAAAAAAAGAAAGAAAAAAAAAAGAAGAGAAAAAAAAAAAAAGAGCGGCCGAGCAACACAGGCGACGCGTTCTTGCTGCACTTTGTTTTGATCTTTTTTTTCCTTCCTCTTGCACTTGTACCGGCAGCAATCTTTTCGCGTTTAGCACCATTATTCAGCTTTGCAGTTATTGTTTGAATTGTGCTAACCCTTGGATTGAGTGCAGCCTCCTAGCCCCACAAATTTTCTACTACGAGCAGGTTTTTGTTTCACCACGCAATCGCTCCTCCAATCTTCCACCGGTTTTACCTGTGGTTGCAGTTCACGCTTGCGTGCTTGGTAAGGACGGGTAAGAATTTGATAACAGCTTTTTGATTGAGCTTTTCACCCACCACTCACCTCTCGTTGTAGGATCCCGCTTTTTGTATTGCTTGTGTTTCTATGCGTCATCGTTTTGTGCCGTCATATTATGCTAGAGATTTGCTTAATCAAATGCAGCGTTTTCAGCAAGGTTCACTTTCCGTAGAGGATTATTATCAAGCTTTGCAAAAGGGTATGATTCGCTGTGGTTTAGTTGAACTGGATGATGCTGCTATGGCTCGCTTTAGGGGTGGGTTAAATCGTGAAATTCAGAATATTCTTGATTATAAGCATTATGATGATATGACCACCTTATTTGAATATGCTTGTAAAGCTGAACGTGAAGTGCAGGATCGACAATCTTCGTCAAGACCTAACATTTTTGTAGGGTCCAAGACGCCTTCAGCTCCACGGTCGACACCTCCTTCCACGTCACGCGACCACTCCTCGACCACGTCCAAGTCGAGTGCTCCATCCACGGCCAAATCTGCCTCGTTCGTGCCGTCCTCCTCGTCGTCTGGACGAGCTCGGGATATTCAGTGTCACCGTTGCCGAGGATTTGGTCATGTGATACGTGATTGTCCAAATAAACGAACTATGTTGATTCGTGACGACGGTGGGTATTCTTCTGCTAGTGATTCTGAGGATATTCATCAGACTATGCTTGCCACTAATCATGCAGATAATACGGAGCTTCATGTCGACTCTAGTGCCGCCGACAGGTATGCCACTCTTGTTGTGCAGCGTGTTCTTAGTACACAGGTCGTTCAGGATGAAAAGCATCAGCGCCACAACATTTTTCATATCAAAGGCGTTGTGCAAGAACGAGCGGTCCGTATAATCATCGATGGTGGCAGTTGCAACAATTTGGCTAGTACGACCTTGGTGGAGCAGTTGTCATTGCCAACAAGGAAGCATCCACATCCTTATCACGTTCAATGGCTCAATGATGGCGGCAAAATAAAGGTAACGCGCTCGGTACGTGTTCCTTTCTCTCTTGGCGCCTATTCTGATTTTGTAGATTGTGATGTTGTTCCAATGGAAGCATGCTCTTTGTTGCTTGGCCGTCCTTGGCAATATGATGTTGATAGTGTTCATCATGGTCGCTCCAATTATTATTCCTTCATGTTTAAGGGTCAGAAAATTGTTATTCATCCTATGACACCTGAACAAGTTCTTAAAGATGATATTGCTCGAGCGACAAAAGCTGCAAAATTGGTTACATCGCCTCCTGTTGCACCTGTTCAACATGAGATCAAATTGAATAACCCTATCTTGCTTGCTACACGTGCTGATTTTGATGAATTACATGATGCTAATCTGCTTTGCTATGCGCTAGTTTGCTCTCGTATGCTTGTTTCACTAGATGAGGCGCCTATGTTGCATATTCCTCCTGTTGTTGCTAACCTTTTGCAGGACTATAAAGATGTTTTTCCCGCTGAATTGCCGCCGGGTCTTCCTCCTATTCGTGGCATAGAACATCAGATTGATTTAATTCCAGGCGCACAGCTTCCTAATCGCGCCCCGTACCGCACAAATCCTGAGGAGACGAAAGAAATTCAGCGTCAAGTGCAGGCATTGCTTGATAAAGGTTACATTCGTGAGTCTCTCAGCCCTTGTTCGGTTCCTGTTTTGCTTGTTCCTAAGAAAGATGGTTCTTGGCGTATGTGTGTAGATTGTCGTGCAATTAACAATATTACAATTCGTTATCGATATCCTATACCACGCCTTGATGATATGCTTGATGAACTTAGTGGTGCCACAATTTTCTCTAAGGTTGATTTACGTAGTGGTTACCATCAAATAAGAATGAAATTAGGAGATGAATGGAAAACGGCTTTTAAAACTAAATTTGGCTTGTATGAATGGTTGGTTATGCCGTTTGGATTGTCTAATGCTCCTAGCACTTTTATGCGCTTAATGAATGAAGTTCTTCGGTCTTTCATTGGAATATTTGTTGTTGTCTATTTTGATGATATCCTTATATACAGCAAATCCATGAATGAGCATTTAGAGCATTTGCGTGCTGTTTTTGATGCTTTGCGTGCTGCTCACTTGTTTGGGAACATGGAAAAATGCACTTTTTGCACGCAACGTGTTTCGTTTCTTGGATATGTTGTTACTCCACAGGGTATTGAGGTCGATAGCAGCAAGGTGGACGCCATTCAGAGTTGGCCCCAACCGACGACGGTCACACAGGTTCGTAGTTTTCTTGGTCTTGCAGGCTTCTATCGTCGTTTTGTGCGGGATTTCAGTTCTATTGCTGCACCATTACATGAGCTGACCAAGAAGGGTGCGCCATTTGAGTGGGGCGCACCACAAGACGACGCATTCAACACTTTAAAGGAACGGTTAACTCATGCTCCTCTCTTACAATTGCCTAATTTTGATAAAGTGTTTGAATTGGAATGTGATGCTAGTGGAATTGGTTTGGGTGCTGTTTTGTTGCAAGATCATAAACCCATTGCTTATTTTAGTGAGAAGTTAAGTGGTGCTGCTCTTAAATATTCCACTTATGATAAAGAACTTTATGCTTTAGTAAGAACTTTGCAAACATGGCAGCATTATTTATGGCCTCGCGAATTTATTATTCATTCTGATCATGAGGCTTTGAAACATATTAGAACCCAAACTAATCTGAATCGTCGTCATGCTAAATGGGTTGAATTTATTGAATCTTTTCCATACATCATTAAACATAAAAACGGGAAGGAAAATGTGATTGCCGATGCTTTGTCTCGTCGTTATATGATGCTGTCCCAATTAGACTTTAAAATCTTTGGTTTGCACGCTTTGAAAGATCAATATGTGAATGATGCTGATTTTCATGATATTATGATGCATTGTAAGGATGGCAAACCTTGGGGCAAATTTCATATGCAGGATGGGTTCCTGTTTCGTGCTAACAAGCTGTGTATTCCAGCTAGCTCGGTTCGTCTTTTGTTGTTACAGGAGGCGCATGGAGGTGGTCTTATGGGTCACTTCGGAGTTTTCAAGACACATGAGGTGTTGGCCGACCATTTCTTTTGGCCACGGATGCGCCGTGATGTTGAGCGCCTTGTTGCACGCTGTACCACATGTCAAAAAGCTAAATCTCGTTTGGGTAATCATGGTTTGTATATGCCCTTGCCTGTTCCCTCTTCTCCTTGGCTTGATATTTCGATGGATTTTGTTTTGGGATTGCCTCGCACTAAGAAGGGGAGGGACAGTATTTTTGTGGTTGTTGATCGTTTCTCTAAAATGGCTCACTTTATACCTTGTCATAAAACTGATGATGCCTCAAATGTTGCTGAATTGTTCTTTAGAGAGATTGTTAGATTGCATGGAATTCCTAAAACAATTGTCTCTGATCGTGATGCTAAGTTTCTTAGTCATTTTTGGCGTTCTCTTTGGAATAAATTAGGAACTAAGCTGCTGTTTAGTACTACTTGTCATCCTCAAACTGATGGGCAAACTGAGGTAGTAAATAGAACTTTGTCTGCTATGCTTAGAGCTGTTTTAGATAAAAATTTGAGACGCTGGGAAGATTGTTTACCTCATGTTGAATTTGCTTATAATCGTGCTACACATTCTGCCACTAAGATGTGTCCTTTTGAGGTTGTTTATGGCTATGTTCCTAAGGCGCCTATTGATTTGTTTTCTATTGATGCTGAGGATGAACCACATCTTGATGCTCTTGCTCATATTGATCACATGAAACAATTGCATGAAGAAACACAACACAACATTGCCATTGCTAATAAAAAGTATCAAGTTGCTGGTAGTAAAGGTAGAAAACATATTTCTTTTGAACCTGGTGATTTGGTTTGGTTGCACTTGCGTAAAGATAGATTTCCTACTTTGCGTCGTTCTAAACTGATGCCTCGTGCTGCTGGTCCTTTTAAAGTGCTAACCAAGATTAACGATAATGCTTATGTTCTTGACTTGCCCATGGAGTTTGGTGTTTCCACTAGTTTTAATGTTGCAGATTTGAAACCATACTTGGGTGAGGATGACGAGTTGCCGTCGAGGACGACTTCACTTCAAGAAGGGGAGGATGATGAGGACATCAACGACATACGAATAATGACGACGGAAGATGGCACGACAAACCAAGATGTCACGCCTCCACCTCTCGTCGTCGCGCCTCCTCGAGTTACGGATCCATCTTCTAACGAGACGACGACGTACAAGGGCCCAATCACTAGAGCTCGAGCCCAGGAATTGAAGACGGTTTTGATACTAAGGAACGACGGCCCAGGATGATGTGGCCCGAAGGCCCACGTGGCCCAAGTCGCACGACTCCCTCTCCACCACGCGCCCCTCCACTTCAGCCGGCCCTAGATGCCTCGTCCTCCCCCTATATAGTCAAGGGCTGCGCCCCTTGTAATCTTTGAGTTTTGTTTTAAGTTTAGCTTAGCTATACATCCGTCTCTCGACGTGAATTCAGAACTCCACCTTCGTGCAATACATCAGATTGCTCGCCTCTAATTCTTGCTCGTTCTTCGATTGCGCGTAAGAATTGATCCTCGTGATCAGGTTGATCTTGTTTACCGCAAGGTTAATATCCTCCGGAAGTTGGTTCAGCGATTGCATTGGCGCTTCGGCTTGCTCGTCGTAGTCGGATCGTGAGGGTCAACATCCACCAAATCGAAGTTATCTCCACTCGCCGAAAGATCGGGCACTCTACACCTATCAGTTTCTTGGATATGTTGTTACTCCACAGGGCATTGAGGTCGATAGCAGCAAGGTGGACGCCATTCAGAGTTGGCCCCAACCGACGACGGTCACACAGGTTCGCAGTTTTCTTGGTCTTGCAGGCTTCTATCGTCGTTTTGTGCGGGATTTCAGTTCTATTGCTGCACCATTACATGAGCTGACCAAGAAGGGTGCGCCATTTGAGTGGGGCGCACCACAAGACGACGCATTCAACACTTTAAAGGAACGGTTAACTCATGCTCCTCTCTTACAATTGCCTAATTTTGATAAAGTGTTTGAATTGGAATGTGATGCTAGTGGAATTGGTTTGGGTGCTGTTTTGTTGCAAGATCATAAACCCATTGCTTATTTTAGTGAGAAGTTAAGTGGTGCTGCTCTTAAATATTCCACTTATGATAAAGAACTTTATGCTTTAGTAAGAACTTTGCAAACATGGCAGCATTATTTATGGCCTCGCGAATTTATTATTCATTCTGATCATGAGGCTTTGAAACATATTAGAACCCAAACTAATCTGAATCGTCGTCATGCTAAATGGGTTGAATTTATTGAATCTTTTCCATACATCATTAAACATAAAAACGGGAAGGAAAATGTGATTGCCGATGCTTTGTCTCGTCGTTATATGATGCTGTCCCAATTAGATTTTAAAATCTTTGGTTTGCAAGCTTTGGAAGATCAATATGTGAATGATGCTGATTTTCGTGATATTATGATGCATTGTAAGGATGGAAAACCTTGGGGCAAATTTCATATGCAGGATGGGTTCCTGTTTCGTGCTAACAAGGTGTGTATTCCAGCTAGCTCGGTTCGTCTTTTGTTGTTACAGGAGGCGCATAGAGGTGGTCTTATGGGTCACTTCGGCGTTTTCAAGACACATGAGGTGTTGGCCGATCATTTCTTTTGGCCACGGATGCGCCGTGATGTTGAGCGCCTTGTTGCACGCTGTACCACATGTCAAAAAGCTAAATCTCGTTTGGCTAATCATGGTTTGTATATGCCCTTGCCTGTTCCCTCTTCTCCTTGGCTTGATATTTCGATGGATTTTGTTTTGGGATTGCCTCGCACTAAGAAGGGGAGGGACAGTATTTTTGTGGTTGTTGATCGTTTCTCTAAAATGGCTCACTTTATACCTTGTCATAAAACTGATGATGCCTCAAATGTTGCTGAATTGTTCTTCAGAGAGATTGTTAGATTGCATGGAATTCCTAAAACAATTGTCTCTGATCGTGATGCTAAGTTTCTTAGTCATTTTTGGCGTTCTCTTTGGAATAAATTAGGAACTAAGCTGCTGTTTAGTACTACTTGTCATCCTCAAACTGATGGGCAAACTGAGGTAGTAAATAGAACTTTGTCTGCTATGCTTAGAGCTGTTTTAGATAAAAATTTGAGACGCTGGGAAGATTGTTTACCTCATGTTGAATTTGCTTATAATCGTGCTACACATTCTGCCACTAAGTTGTGTCCTTTTGAGGTTGTTTATGGCTATGTTCCTAAGGCGCCTATTGATTTGTTTGCTATTGATGCTGAGGATGAACCACATCTTGATGCTCTTGCTCATATTGATCACATGAAACAATTGCATGAAGAAACACAACACAACATTACCATTGCTAATAAAAAGTATCAAGTTGCTGGTAGTAAAGGTAGAAAATATATTTCTTTTGAACCTGGTGATTTGGTTTGGTTGCACTTGCGTAAAGATAGATTTCCTACTTTGCGTCGTTCTAAACTGATGCCTCGTGCTGCTGGTCCTTTTAAAGTGCTAACCAAGATTAACGATAATGCTTATGTTCTTGACTTGCCCATGGAGTTTGGAACCATACTTGGGTGAGGATGATGAGTTGCCGTCGAGGACGACTTCACTTCAAGAAGGGGAGGATGATGAGGACATCAACGACATACGAATAATGACGACGGAAGATGGCGCGCCAAACCAAGCTGTCACACCTCCACCTCTCGTCGTCGCGCCTCCTCGAGTTACGGATCCATCTTCTAACGAGACGACGACGTACAAGGGCCCAATCACTAGAGCTCGAGCCCAGGAATTGAAGACGGTTTTGATGCTAAGGAACGAGGGCCCAGGATGATGTCGCCCGAAGGCCCACGTGGCCCAAGTCGCACGACTCCCTCTCCACCGCGCGCCTCTCCACTTCAGCCGGCCCTAGATGCCTCGTCCTCCCCCTATATAGTCAAGGGCTGCGCCCCTTGTAATCTTTGAGTTTTGTTTTAAGTTTAGCTTAGCTATACATCCGTCTCTCGACGTGAATTCAGAACTCCACCTTCGTGCAATACATCAGATTGCTCGCCTCTAATTCTTGCTCGTTCTTCGATTGCGCGTAAGAATTGATCCTCGTGATCAGGTTGATCTTGTTTACCACAAGGTTAATATCCTTCGGAAGTTGGTTCAGCGATTGCATTGGCGCTTCGGCTTGCTCGTCGTAGTCGGAACGTGAGGGTCGACATCCACCAAATCGAAGTTATCTCCACTCGCCGAAAGATCGGGCACTCTACACCTATCACATACCCTTTTGCAAAGCTTGATAATAATCCTCTACGGAAAGTGAACCTTGTTGAAAACGCTGCATTTGATTAAGCAAATCTCTAGCATAATATGACGGCACAAAACGATGACGCATAGCAGCTTTTAATGCCGTCCAAGTGGCTGGAATATTATCAGGATATCTTTGTCTATACTCACGCCACCAAAGTAAAGCAAATTCAGTAAATTCACTAATAGCAGCCTTAACTTGTAAATTAGCAGGAATATCATGGCATGCAAATTTTTGTTCAACCTCTAATTCCCAATCAAGATAAGCACCCGGATCATATTTGCCATTAAAAGTGGGAATACGAAATTTTATTTTGGCAAAAGAATCATTAATAGGAACACGTACCCTACGAGCACGACCACGACGATTATCGTCGTCCTGCTCGGTGTCGGCGCCGTAGTCACGTGCATGTTGCAACTCCGTGAGCTGCGTCGTCATGGTCCCAAGCTGCGTCGACATGGCCTCAAGACGAGTCATGATCGTCGCGAGCGTGGTGCGGGCAGCCGTATCAGCGAGGTCCAGTTGATCAAAACGCTCATTCGACGAAGTGACCGTAGAGTCAAGTCTCTCGTGCATCGTCTTCATGTCGTTTTGTAGACCGTCAACCTGTGCCTGGACATCCTGGAGGGTGAGCTCCTCCGACTTCGAGCTGTTTTCTGCCATAGAAACACAAGCAATACAAAAAGCGGGATCCTACAACGAGAGGTGAGTGGTGGGTGAAAAGCTCAATCAAAAAGCTGTTATCAAATTCTTATCCGTCCTTACCAAGCACGCAAGCGTGAACTGCAACCACAGGTAAAACCGGTGGAAGATTGGAGGAGCGATTGCGTGGTGAAACAAAAACCTGCTCGTAGTAGAAAATTTGTGGGGCTAGGAGGCTGCACTCAATCCAAGGGTTAGCACAATTCAAACAATAACTGCAAAGCTGAATAATGGTGCTAAACGCGAAAAGATTGCTGCCGGTACAAGTGCAAGAGGAAGGAAAAAAGGATCAAAACAAAGTGCAGCAAGAACGCGTCGCCTGTGTTGCTCGGCGGCTCTTTTTTTTTTCTCTTTTTTTTCTTTCTTTTTTTTTTCTTTTTTTTTCTTTTTTTTTCTTTTTTTTTTAATACTTTTTGCTGAAAATATAAACAATGAGACCTCAAATAAGCAATTAAGCACAAGCACAAGCACTCTCTCTCTCTCTCTCTCTCTAGAGTAGGAACAAACGAAACCGAGCAGAAACAAACACAGGGCGAGGCGAGCGGGTCACGACGTAACCGAGTAGGACTCGATCAGCGAGGCGAGCGGGACACACGAAACCGAACAAAACTAAACACAGGTCGAGGCGAGCGGGTCACGACGTAACCGAGTAGGACTCGATCAGTGAGGCGAGCGGGTCACGACGTAACCGAGTAGGACACGATCGTCGAGGCAGTGATTGACCCGGACTCACGGTGCAGCGGATAAATTTGGCAAGCGAGACGGGATAAACAGATGCGGCGGAAAGCAAACTGTGATGGTGAAAACACGCGGCACGGCGGAAGGATACGACGATGATAGGAAGAAAACGATGAAACACAGTGTACCAGCAACGATCAAAAGCGAAAGCACAAAAACTCAACAACGCAAATTATTGAACGAAAGTGCGAGGCTCAAAACCGTACTGGGGTAAACTTTTTTTTTTGTAATTTTTGGTTTATGTGGACTTGGATAAAACTCACCGAGAAACACTGGAATCTGATACCACTTGATAGGTGTAGAGTGCCCGATCTTTCGGCGAGTGGAGATAACTTCGATTTGGTGGATGTTGACCCTCACGATCCGACTACGACGAGCAAGCCGAAGCGCCAATGCAATCGCTGAACCAACTTCCAGAGGATATTAACCTTGCGGTAAACAAGATCAACCTGATCACGAGGATCAATTCTTACGCGCAATCGAAGAACGAGCAAGAATTAGAGGCGAGCAATCTGATGTATTGCACGAAGGTGGAGTTCTGAATTCACGTCGACAGACAGATGTATAGCTAAGCTAAACTTAAAACAAAACTCAAAGATTACAAGGGGCGCAGCCCTTGACTATATAGGGGGAGGACGAGGCATCTAGGGCCGGCTGAAGTGGAGAGGCGCGCTGTGGAGAGGGAGTCGTGCGACTTGGGCCACGTGGGCCTTCGGGTGACATCATCCTGGGCTGTCGTTCCTTAGCATCAAAACCGTCTTCAATTCCTGGGCTCGAGCTCTAGTGATTGGGCCCTTGTACGTCGTCGTCTCGTTAGAAGATGGATCCGTAACTCGAGGAGGCGCGACGACGAGAGGTGGAGGCGTGACAGCTTGGTTTGGCGCGCCATCTTCCGTCGTCATTATTCGTATGTCGTTGATGTCCTCATCACCCTTGTACGTCGTCGTCTCGTTAGAAGATGGATCCGTAACTCGACGAGGCGTGACGACGAGAGGTGGAGGCGTGACAGCTTGGTTTGGCACGCCATCTTCCGTCGTCATTATTCGTATGTCGTTGATGTCCTCATCATCCTCCCCTTCTTGAAGTGAAGTCATCCTCGACGGCAACTCATCATCCTCACCCAAGTATGGTTTCAAAGCTGCAACATTAAAACTAGTGGAAACACCAAACTCCATGGGCAAGTCAAGAACATAAGCATTATCGTTAATCTTGGTTAGCACTTTAAAAGGACCAGCAGCACGAGGCATCAGTTTAGAACGACGCAAAGTAGGAAATCTATCTTTACGCAAGTGCAACCAAACCAAATCACCAGGTTCAAAACAAATATGTTTTCTACCTTTACTACCAGCAACTTGATACTTTTTATTAGCAATGGCAATGTTGTGTTGTGTTTCTTCATGCAATTGTTTCATGTGATCAATATGAGCAAGAGCATCAAGATGTGGTTCATCCTCAGCATCAATAGCAAATAAATCAATAGGCGCCTTAGGAACATAGCCATAAACAACCTCAAAAGGACACATCTTAGTGGCAGAATGTGTAGCACGATTATAAGCAAATTCAACATGAGGTAAACAATCTTCCCAGCGTCTCAAATTTTTATCTAAAACAGCTCTAAGCATAGCAGACAAAGTTCTATTTACTACCTCAGTTTGCCCATCAGTTTGAGGATGACAAGTAGTACTAAACAGCAGCTTAGTTCCTAATTTATTCCAAAGAGAACGCCAAAAATGACTAAGAAACTTAGCATCACGATCAGAGACAATTCTTTTAGGAATTCCATGCAATCTAACAATCTCTCTAAAGAAAAATTCAGCAACATTTGAGGCATCATCAGTTTTATGACAAGGTATAAAGTGAGCCATTTTAGAGAAACGATCAACAACCACAAAAATACTGTCCCTCCCCTTCTTAGTGCGAGGCAATCCCAAAACAAAATCCATCGAAATATCAAGCCAAGGAGAAGAGGGAACAGGCAAGGGCATATACAAACCATGATTACTCAAACGAGATTTAGCTTTTTGACATGTAGTACAGCGTGCAACAAGGCGCTCAACATCACGGCGCATCCGTGGCCAAAAGAAATGGTCGGCCAACACCTCATGTGTCTTGAAAACTCCGAAGTGACCCATAAGACCACCTCCATGCGCCTCCTGTAACAACAAAAGACGAACCGAGCTAGCTGGAATACACAGCTTGTTAGCACAAAACAGGAACCCATCCTGCATATGAAATTTGCCCCAAGGTTTGCCATCCTTACAATGCATCATAATATCATGAAAATCAGCATCATTCACATATTGATCTTTCAAAGCTTGCAAACCAGAGATTTTAAAGTCTAATTGGGACAGCATCATATAACGACGAGACAAAGCATCGGCAATCACATTTTCCTTCCCGTTTTTATGTTTAAAGATGTATGGAAAAGATTCAATAAATTCAACCCATTTAGCATGTCGACGATACAGATTAGTTTGGGTTCTAATATGTTTCAAAGCCTCATGATCAGAATGAATAATAAATTCACGAGGCCATAAATAATGCTGCCATGTTTGCAAAGTTCTTACTAAAGCATAAAGCTCTTTATCATAAGTGGAATATTTAAGAGCAGCACCACTTAACTTCTCACTAAAATAAGCAATGGGTTTATGATCTTGCAACAAAACAGCACCCAAACCAATTCCACTAGCATCATATTCCAATTCAAACACTTTATCAAAATTAGGCAATTGTAAGAGAGGAGCATGAGTTAACCGTTCCTTTAAAGTGTTGAATGCGTCGTCTTGTGGTGCGTCCCACTCAAATGGCGCACCCTTCTTGGTCAGCTCATGTAATGGTGCAGCAATAGAACTGAAATCCCGCACAAAACGACGATAGAAGCCTGCAAGACCAAGAAAACTGCGAACCTGTGTGACCGTCGTCGGTTGGGGCCAACTCTGAATGGCGTCCACCTTGCTGCTATCGACCTCAATGCCCTGTGGAGTAACAACATATCCAAGAAACGAAACACGTTGCGTGCAAAAAGTGCATTTTTCCATGTTCCCAAACAAGTGAGCAGCACGCAAAGCATCAAAAACAGCACGCAAATGATCTAAATGCTCATTCATGGATTTGCTGTATATAAGGATATCATCAAAATAGACAACAACAAATATTCCAATGAAAGGCCGAAGAACTTCATTCATTAAGCGCATAAAAGTGCTAGGAGCATTAGACAATCCAAACGGCATAACCAACCATTCATACAAGCCAAAATTAGTTTTAAAAGCCGTTTTCCATTCATCTCCTAATTTCATTCTTATTTGATGGTAACCACTACGCAAATCAACCTTAGAGAAAATTGTGGCACCACTAAGTTCATCAAGCATATCATCAAGTCGTGGTATAGGATATCGATAACGAATTGTAATATTGTTAATTGCACGACAATCTACACACATACGCCAAGAACCATCTTTCTTAGGAACAAGCAAAACAGGAACCGAACAAGGGCTGAGAGACTCACGAATGTAACCTTTATCAAGCAATGCCTGCACTTGACGCTGAATTTCTTTCGTCTCCTCAGGATTTGTGCGGTACGGGGCGCGATTAGGAAGCTGTGCGCCTGGAATTAAATCAATCTGATGTTCTATGCCACGAATAGGAGGAAGACCCGACGGCAATTCAGTGGGAAAAACATCTTTATAGACCTGCAAAAGGTTAGCAACAGCAGGAGGAATATGCAACATAGGCGCCTCATCTAGTGAAACAAGCATACGAGAGCAAACTAGCGCATAGCAAAGCAGATTAGCATCATGTAATTCATCAAAATCAGCACGTGTAGCAAGCAAGATAGGGTTATTCAATTTGATCTCATGTTGAACAGGTGCAACAGGAGGCGATATAACCAATTTTGCAGCTTTTGTCGCTCGAGCAATATCATCTTTAAGAACTTGTTCAGGTGTCACCTTGTTGAAAACGCTGCATTTGATTAAGCAAATCTCTAGCATAATATGACGGCACAAAACGATGACGCATAGCAGCTTTTAATGCCGTCCAAGTGGCTGGAATATTATCAGGATATCTTTGTCTATACTCACGCCACCAAAGTAAAGCAAATTCAGTAAATTCACTAATAGCAGCCTTAACTTGTAAATTAGCAGGAATATCATGGCATGCAAATTTTTGTTCAACCTCTAATTCCCAATCAAGATAAGCACCCGGATCATATTTGCCATTAAAAGTGGGAATACGAAATTTAATTTTGGCAAAAGAATCATTAATTGGAACACGTACCCGACGAGCACGACCACGGCGATTGTCGTCGTCCTGCTCGGTGTCGGCGCCGTAGTCACGTGCATGTTGCAACTCCGTGAGCTGCGTCGTCATGGTCCCAAGCTACGTCGACATGGCCTCAAGACGAGTCATGATCGTCGGGAGCGTGGTGCGGGCAGCCGTATCAGCAAGGTCCAGTTGATCAAAACGCTCATTCGACGAAGTGACCGTAGAGTCAAGTCTCTCGTGCATCGTCTTCATGTTGTTTTGTAGACCATCTACCTGTGCCTGGACATCCTGGAGGGTGAGCTCCTCCGACTTCGAGCTGTTTTCTGCCATAGAAACACAAGCAATACAAAAAGCAGGATCCTACAACGAGAGGTGAGTGGTGGATGAAAAGCTCAATCAAAAAGCTGTTATGAAATTCTTACCCGTCCTTACCAAGCACGCAAGCGTGAACTGCAACCACAGGAAAAACCGGTGGAAGATTGGTGGAGCGATTGCGTGGTGAAACAAAAACCTGCTCGTAGTAGAAAATTTGTGGGGCTAGGAGGCTGCACTCAATCCAAGGGTTAGCACAATTCAAACAATAACTGCAAAGCTGAATAATGGTGCTAAATGCGAAAAGATTGCTGCCGGTACAAGTGCAAGAGGAAGGAAAAAGGATCAAAACAAAGTGCAGCAAGAACGCGTCGCCTGTGTTGCTCGGCCGCTCTTTTTTTTTCTTTTTTTTTCTTTTTTTTCTTTTTTTTTCTTTTTTTTCTCTTTTTTTAATACTTTTTGCTGAAAATATAAACAATGAGACCTCAAATAAGCAATTAAGCACAAGCACAAGCACTCTCTCTCTCTCTCTCTCTCTAGAGTAGGAACAAACGAAACCGAGCAGAAACAAACACAGGGCGAGGCGAGCGGGTCACGACGTAACCGAGTAGGACTCGATCAGCGAGGCGAGCGGGACACACGAAACCGAACAGAACTAAACACAGGGCGAGGCGAGCGGGTCACGACGTAACCGAGTAGGACTCGATCAGCGAGGTGAGTGGGTCACGACGTAACCGAGTAGGACTCGATCAGTGAGGCGAGTGGGTTACGACGTAACCGAGTAGGACTCAATCGGCGAGGCAGTGATTGACCCGGACTCACGGTGCAGCGGAAGAACTTGGCAAGCGAGAAGGGGTAAACAGATGCGGCGGAAAGCAAACTGTAGTGGTGAAAACACGCGGCACGGCGGAAGGATACGACGATGATAGGAAGAAAATGATGAAACACAGTGTACCAGCAACGATCAAAAGCGAAAGCACAAAGACTCAACAACGCAAATTATTGAACGAAAGTGCGAGGCTCAAAACCGTACTGGGGTAAACTTTTTTTTTTTGTAATTTTTGGTTTATGTGGACTTGGATAAAACTCACCGAGAAACACTGGAATCTGATACCACTTGATAGGTGTAGAGTGCCCGATCTTTCGGCGAGTGGAGATAACTTCGATTTGGTGGATGTTGACCCTCACGATCCGACTACGACGAGCAAGCCGAAGCGCCAATGCAATCGCTGAACCAACTTCCGGAGGATATTAACCTTGCGGTAAACAAGATCAACCTGATCAGGAGGATCGATTCTTACGCGCAATCGAAGAACGAGCAAGAATTAGAGGCGAGCAATCTGATGTATTGCACGAAGGTGGAGTTCTGAATTCACGTCGAGAGACGGATGTATAGCTAAGCTAAACTTAAAACAAAACTCAAAGATTACAAGGGGCGCAGCCCTTGACTATATAGGGGGAGGACGAGGCATCTAGGGCCGGCTGAAGTGGAGAGGCGCGCGGTGGAGAGGGAGTCGTGCGACTTGGGCCATGTGGGCCTTCGGGCGACATCATCCTGGGCCGTCGTTCCTTAGCATCAAAACCGTCTTCAATTCCTGGGCTCGAGCTCTAGTGATTGGGCCCTTGTACATCGTCGTCTCATTAGAAGATGGATCCGTAACTCGAGGAGGCGTGACGACGAGAGGTGGAGGCGTGACAGCTTGGTTTGGCACGCCATCTTCCGTCGTCATTATTCGTATGTCGTTGATGTCCTCATCAAAATCTTTCACAAAGCAGCGGTAGAAACCTGCAAGACCAAGAAAACTCCTCATCTGTGTGATAGTTTTTGGTACAGGCCAGCTCTTTATGGCATCAATCTTCGCCTCATCCACCTCAATTCCCTGTGGAGTCACAACATAGCCAAGAAAAGAGACTCGATCCGTGCAATAGGTGCACTTCTCAAGGTTACCAAATAAATGTGCAGCTTGCAAAACATCAAAAACAGCACGTAAATGATTCATATGTTCATCCATGGATTTGCTATAAATCAAGATATCATCAAAGTAAACTACAACAAATTTGCCAATAAAAGCTCTTAAAACCTCATTCATCAAATGCATGAAAGTACTAGTTGCATTAGTTAAACCAAAAGGCATTGCTAACCACTCATACAACCCAAATTTGGTTTTGAAAGCAATTTTCCATTCATCTCCAAGTTTCATTCTAATTTGATGCTAGCCACTACGCAAATCAATTTTAGTGAAACTTATATCACCACATAACTCAACAAGCATGTCGTCTAACCTAGGAATAGGATGACGATACCTAATAGTAATGCTATTAGTGGCTCTACAATCTACACACATACGCCAAGTTCCATCTTTCTTAGGAACCAAAAGTACAGGAACAACAGAAGGACTAAGTGATTGACGAACATACTCACGATCCAAAAGGTCTTGGACTTGTCGTTGTATCTCCTTAGTCTCCTCAGGGGTGGTCCTATAAGCAACACGGTTTGGCAAAGTAGCACCCGGAATCAAATCAATTTGATGCTCAATCCCTCTCAAAGGTGGCAATCCAAGGGGTATCTCAGCTGGGAAAACATCCTCATACTTCTGCAAAATGTTAGTGACAGCAGGAGGCAATGCACGAGAAGCAATATCATAATGATGAGGACATCAACGACATACGAATAATGACGATGGAAGATGGCACGACAAACCAAGATGTCACGCCTCCACCTCTCGTCGTCGCGCCTCCTCGAGTTACGGATCCATCTTCTAACGAGACGACGACGTACAAGGGCCCAATCACTAGAGCTCGAGCCCAGGAATTGAAGACGGTTTTGATGCTAAGGAACGACGGCCCAGGATGATGTGGCCCGAAGGCCCACGTGGCCCAAGTCGCACGACTCCCTCTCCACCGCGCGCCCCTCCACTTCAGCCGGCCCTAGATGCCTCGTCCTCCCCCTATATAGTCAAGGGCTGCGCCCCTTGTAATCTTTGAGTTTTGTTTTAAGTTTAGCTTAGCTATACATCCGTCTCTCGACGTGAATTCAGAACTCCACCTTCGTGCAATACATCAGATTGCTCGCCTCTAATTCTTGCTCGTTCTTCGATTGCGCGTAAGAATTGATCCTCGTGATCAGGTTGATCTTGTTTACCGCAAGGTTAATATCCTCCGGAAGTTGGTTCAGCGATTGCATTGGCGCTTCGGCTTGCTCGTCGTAGTCGGATCGTGAGGGTCAACATCCACCAAATCGAAGTTATCTCCACTCGCCGAAAGATCGGGCACTCTACACCTATCAAGTGGTATCAGATTCCAGTGTTTCTCGGTGAGTTTTATCCAAGTCCACATAAACCAAAAATTACAAAAAAAAAAAAGTTTTCCCCAGTACGGTTTTGAGCCTCGCACTTTCGTTCAATAATTTGCGTTGTTGAGTTTTTGTGCTTTCGCTTTTGATCGTTGCTGGTACACTGTGTTTCATCGTTTTCTTCCTATCATCGTCGTATCCTTCCGCCGTGCCGCGTGTTTTCACCACCACAGTTTGCTTTCCGCCGCATCTGTTTATCCCGTCTCGCTTGCCAAATTTATCCGCTGCACCGTGAGTCCGGGTCAATCACTGCCTCAACGATCGAGTCCTACTCGGTTACGTCGTGACCCGCTCGCCTCGCCCTGTGTTTAGTTCTGTTCGGTTTCGTGTGTCCCGCTCGCCTCGCTGATCGAGTCCTACTCGGTTACATCGTGACCCGCTCGCCTCGCCCTGTGTTTGTTTCTGCTCGGTTTCGTTTGTTCCTACCGTTCTACCCCTGCCTCAAAAAAAAAGTGCTTGTGCTTAATTGCTTATTTGAGGTCTCATTGTTTATATTTTCAGCAAAAAGTATTAAAAAAAAAGGAGAAAAAAAAAGAAAAAAAAAAGAAAGAAAAAAAAAAGAAGAGAAAAAAAAAAAGAGCGGCCGAGCAACACAGGCGACGCGTTCTTGCTGCACTTTGTTTTGATCTTTTTTTTCCTTCCTCTTGCACTTGTACCGGCAGCAATCTTTTCGCGTTTAGCACCATTATTCAGCTTTGCAGTTATTGTTTGAATTGTGCTAACCCTTGGATTGAGTGCAGCCTCCTAGCCCCACAAATTTTCTACTACGAGCAGGTTTTTGTTTCACCACGCAATCGCTCCTCCAATCTTCCACCGGTTTTACCTGTGGTTGCAGTTCACGCTTGCGTGCTTGGTAAGGACGGGTAAGAATTTGATAACAGCTTTTTGATTGAGCTTTTCACCCACCACTCACCTCTCGTTGTAGGATCCCGCTTTTTGTATTGCTTGTGTTTCTATGGCAGAAAACAGCTCGAAGTCGGAGGAGCTCACCCTCCAGGATGTCCAGGCACAGGTTGACGGTCTACAAAACGACATGAAGACGATGCACGAGAGACTTGACTCTACGGTCACTTCGTCGAATGAGCGTTTTGATCAACTGGACCTCGCTGATACGGCTGCCCGCACCACGCTCGCGACGATCATGACTCGTCTTGAGGCCATGTCGACGCAGCTTGGGACCATGACGACGCAGCTCACGGAGTTGCAACATGCACGTGACTACGGCGCCGACACCGAGCAGGACGACGACAATCGCCGTGGTCGTGCTCGTAGGGTACGTGTTCCTATTAATGATTCTTTTGCCAAAATAAAATTTCGTATTCCCACTTTTAATGGCAAATATGATCCGGGTGCTTATCTTGATTGGGAATTAGAGGTTGAACAAAAATTTGCATGCCATGATATTCCTGCTAATTTACAAGTTAAGGCTGCTATTAGTGAATTTACTGAATTTGCTTTACTTTGGTGGCGTGAGTATAGACAAAGATATCCTGATAATATTCCAGCCACTTGGACGGCATTAAAAGCTGCTATGCGTCATCGTTTTGTGCCGTCATATTATGCTAGAGATTTGCTTAATCAAATGCAGCGTTTTCAACAAGGTTCACTTTCCGTAGAGGATTATTATCAAGCTTTGCAAAAGGGTATGATTCGCTGTGGTTTAGTTGAACTGGATGATGCTGCTATGGCTCGCTTTAGGGGTGGGTTAAATCGTGAAATTCAGAATATTCTTGATTATAAGCATTATGATGATATGACCACCTTATTTGAATATGCTTGTAAAGCTGAACGTGAAGTGCAGGATCGACAATCTTCGTCAAGACCTAACATTTTTGTAGGGTCCAAGACGCCTTCAGCTCCACGGTCGACACCTCCTTCCACGTCACGCGACCACTCCTCGACCACGTCCAAGTCGAGTGCTCCATCCACGGCCAAATCTGCCTCGTTCGTGCCGTCCTCCTCGTCGTCTGGACGAGCTCGGGATATTCAGTGTCACCGTTGCCGAGGATTTGGTCATGTGATACGTGATTGTCCAAATAAACGAACTATGTTGATTCGTGACGACGGTGGGTATTCTTCTGCTAGTGATTCTGAGGATATTCATCAGACTATGCTTGCCACTAATCATGCAGATAATACGGAGCTTCATGTCGACTCTAGTGCCGCCGACAGGTATGCCACTCTTGTTGTGCAGCGTGTTCTTAGTACACAGGTCGTTCAGGATGAAAAGCATCAGCGCCACAACATTTTTCATATCAAAGGCGTTGTGCAAGAACGAGCGGTCCGTATAATCATCGATGGTGGCAGTTGCAACAATTTGGCTAGTACGACCTTGGTGGAGCAGTTGTCATTGCCAACAAGGAAGCATCCACATCCTTATCACGTTCAATGGCTCAATGATGGCGGCAAAATAAAGGTAACGCGCTCGGTACGTGTTCCTTTCTCTCTTGGCGCCTATTCTGATTTTGTAGATTGTGATGTTGTTCCAATGGAAGCATGCTCTTTGTTGCTTGGCCGTCCTTGGCAATATGATGTTGATAGTGTTCATCATGGTCGCTCCAATTATTATTCCTTCATGTTTAAGGGTCAGAAAATTGTTATTCATCCTATGACACCTGAACAAGTTCTTAAAGATGATATTGCTCGAGCGACAAAAGCTGCAAAATTGGTTACATCGCCTCCTGTTGCACCTGTTCAACATGAGATCAAATTGAATAACCCTATCTTGCTTGCTACACGTGCTGATTTTGATGAATTACATGATGCTAATCTGCTTTGCTATGCGCTAGTTTGCTCTCGTATGCTTGTTTCACTAGATGAGGCGCCTATGTTGCATATTCCTCCTGTTGTTGCTAACCTTTTGCAGGACTATAAAGATGTTTTTCCCGCTGAATTGCCGCCGGGTCTTCCTCCTATTCGTGGCATAGAACATCAGATTGATTTAATTCCAGGCGCACAGCTTCCTAATCGCGCCCCGTACCGCACAAATCCTGAGGAGACGAAAGAAATTCAGCGTCAAGTGCAGGCATTGCTTGATAAAGGTTACATTCGTGAGTCTCTTAGCCCTTGTTCGGTTCCTGTTTTGCTTGTTCCTAAGAAAGATGGTTCTTGGCGTATGTGTGTAGATTGTCGTGCAATTAACAATATTACAATTCGTTATCGATATCCTATACCACGCCTTGATGATATGCTTGATGAACTTAGTGGTGCCACAATTTTCTCTAAGGTTGATTTACGTAGTGGTTACCATCAAATAAGAATGAAATTAGGAGATGAATGGAAAACGGCTTTTAAAACTAAATTTGGCTTGTATGAATGGTTGGTTATGCCGTTTGGATTGTCTAATGCTCCTAGCACTTTTATGCGCTTAATGAATGAAGTTCTTCGGTCTTTCATTGGAATATTTGTTGTTGTCTATTTTGATGATATCCTTATATACAGCAAATCCATGAATGAGCATTTAGAGCATTTGCGTGCTGTTTTTGATGCTTTGCGTGCTGCTCACTTGTTTGGGAACATGGAAAAATGCACTTTTTGCACGCAACGTGTTTCGTTTCTTGGATATGTTGTTACTCCACAGGGCATTGAGGTCGATAGCAGCAAGGTGGACGCCATTCAGAGTTGGCCCCAACCGACGACGGTCACACAGGTTCGTAGTTTTCTTGGTCTTGCAGGCTTCTATCGTCGTTTTGTGCGGGATTTCAGTTCTATTGCTGCACCATTACATGAGCTGACCAAGAAGGGTGCGCCATTTGAGTGGGGCGCACCACAAGACGACGCATTCAACACTTTAAAGGAACGGTTAACTCATGCTCCTCTCTTACAATTGCCTAATTTTGATAAAGTGTTTGAATTGGAATGTGATGCTAGTGGAATTGGTTTGGGTGCTGTTTTGTTGCAAGATCATAAACCCATTGCTTATTTTAGTGAGAAGTTAAGTGGTGCTGCTCTTAAATATTCCACTTATGATAAAGAACTTTATGCTTTAGTAAGAACTTTGCAAACATGGCAGCATTATTTATGGCCTCGCGAATTTATTATTCATTCTGATCATGAGGCTTTGAAACATATTAGAACCCAAACTAATCTGAATCGTCGTCATGCTAAATGGGTTGAATTTATTGAATCTTTTCCATACATCATTAAACATAAAAACGGGAAGGAAAATGTGATTGCCGATGCTTTGTCTCGTCGTTATATGATGCTGTCCCAATTAGACTTTAAAATCTTTGGTTTGCACGCTTTGAAAGATCAATATGTGAATGATGCTGATTTTCATGATATTATGATGCATTGTAAGGATGGCAAACCTTGGGGCAAATTTCATATGCAGGATGGGTTCCTGTTTCGTGCTAACAAGCTGTGTATTCCAGCTAGCTCGGTTCGTCTTTTGTTGTTACAGGAGGCGCATGGAGGTGGTCTTATGGGTCACTTCGGAGTTTTCAAGACACATGAGGTGTTGGCCGACCATTTCTTTTGGCCACGGATGCGCCGTGATGTTGAGCGCCTTGTTGCACGCTGTACCACATGTCAAAAAGCTAAATCTCGTTTGGGTAATCATGGTTTGTATATGCCCTTGCCTGTTCCCTCTTCTCCTTGGCTTGATATTTCGATGGATTTTGTTTTGGGATTGCCTCGCACTAAGAAGGGGAGGGACAGTATTTTTGTGGTTGTTGATCGTTTCTCTAAAATGGCTCACTTTATACCTTGTCATAAAACTGATGATGCCTCAAATGTTGCTGAATTGTTCCTTAGAGAGATTGTTAGATTGCATGGAATTCCTAAAACAATTGTCTCTGATCGTGATGCTAAGTTTCTTAGTCATTTTTGGCGTTCTCTTTGGAATAAATTAGGAACTAAGCTGCTGTTTAGTACTACTTGTCATCCTCAAACTGATGGGCAAACTGAGGTAGTAAATAGAACTTTGTCTGCTATGCTTAGAGCTGTTTTAGATAAAAATTTGAGACGCTGGGAAGATTGTTTACCTCATGTTGAATTTGCTTATAATCGTGCTACACATTCTGCCACTAAGATGTGTCCTTTTGAGGTTGTTTATGGCTATGTTCCTAAGGCGCCTATTGATTTGTTTTCTATTGATGCTGAGGATGAACCACATCTTGATGCTCTTGCTCATATTGATCACATGAAACAATTGCATGAAGAAACACAACACAACATTGCCATTGTTAATAAAAAGTATCAAGTTGCTGGTAGTAAAGGTAGAAAACATATTTCTTTTGAACCTGGTGATTTGGTTTGGTTGCACTTGCGTAAAGATAGATTTCCTACTTTGCGTCGTTCTAAACTGATGCCTCGTGCTGCTGGTCCTTTTAAAGTACTAACCAAGATTAACGATAATGCTTATGTTCTTGACTTGCCCATGGAGTTTGGTGTTTCCACTAGTTTTAATGTTGCAGATTTGAAACCATACTTGGGTGAGGATGATGAGTTGCCGTCGAGGACGACTTCACTTCAAGAAGGGGAGGATGATGAGGACATCAACGACATACGAATAATGACGATGGAAGATGGCACGACAAACCAAGATGTCACGCCTCCACCTCTCGTCGTCGCGCCTCCTCGAGTTACGGATCCATCTTCTAACGAGACGACGACGTACAAGGGCCCAATCACTAGAGCTCGAGCCCAGGAATTGAAGACGGTTTTGATGCTAAGGAACGACGGCCCAGGATGATGTGGCCCGAAGGCCCACGTGGCCCAAGTCGCACGACTCCCTCTCCACCGCGCGCCCCTCCACTTCAGCCGGCCCTAGATGCCTCGTCCTCCCCCTATATAGTCAAGGGCTGCGCCCCTTGTAATCTTTGAGTTTTGTTTTAAGTTTAGCTTAGCTATACATCCGTCTCTCGACGTGAATTCAGAACTCCACCTTCGTGCAATACATCAGATTGCTCGCCTCTAATTCTTGCTCGTTCTTCGATTGCGCGTAAGAATTGATCCTCGTGATCAGGTTGATCTTGTTTACCGCAAGGTTAATATCCTCCGGAAGTTGGTTCAGCGATTGCATTGGCGCTTCGGCTTGCTCGTCGTAGTCGGATCGTGAGGGTCAACATCCACCAAATCGAAGTTATCTCCACTCGCCGAAAGATCGGGCACTCTACACCTATCACATAAGGTAAAAACAAAGCTTGTTTGCATGCCAAAGCATAGCAAATATCATCATCAGCAGAAATTTCAGCAAGCTCAGATTTTGTTGCAAGACATGAACGACCTTGTAATTTAATTCCAGCACCCTTAGAACGTGAAGAATCATTAACATTACTAGGTGTAGAATCAGAATGAACAGGTTACTGAATTTTAGGACCTTTATTTTTCAAACAAGCAGCTCTTTCTAAATCAGCTTGTACAATTTCAGTAGGGGTCATTGGTAACAAAGTAATTTTAGTTCCTTTACGCATAAAAGTGTACTTATTATTTTTACCATGGTGTACAGCATCATTATCAAATTCCCAAGGTCTATCCAATAAAAGTGAACATGCTTGCATGGGTACAACATCACAATCAACAGAATCCACATAAGAACCAATGGAAAAAGGAACTCTGCAAGTTTGTGTTACCTTAGCTTTTCTAGAGTCATTTAACTACTGAATGTAGTATGGATGTAGATATGGGCGTGTGGTCAAATCAAGGTTCTTGACTACATCATAACTCACCAAATTGTTGCAGCTTCCTCCATCAATGATGTCACGTGCTCGGCAGTTTTTGATGATGAAGAAAATCTAGAACAAGTTATATCGCTGCATCGTCTCAGGCTGCTGGATCTGTGTGCTAAGCACACACTGCACAATAATATTCATGTAGCCCGTGGTGTCTCCTTCTCAAAGAACGAGGTCGCCACTGGTGGCAGCGACATCCTCCTCCTCATCCTCCATATCAGAGGTGCTCATGTAACCGCCATCGTCTATCGCCACATATGCCTACCTACTTGGGCAATCTTTCTGCACATGACCAAGTCCATGGCAGCGGTGGCACTGAATCCCTATAGTGCGTCCCGTCGAAGCGACCGAGGAGGCACTGCTAGCTGGTACTTGCACAGAATTTTTACCTGAGCACGCAGAAGGTGCAGGGGCTGATCTTGGTGCTGTAGAAACACCACTAGCAGAAGGTCCCTTGGCAGTAGAAGTTGCCGGTTGGGGCGTCCGGAAAGATGGCTTGGGCAGCCCCGAAGTCCCCGTCGGCTATGGTGGGTAGAAGGTACGACTGGATTTGCTGTATGCCTCAAAAGCCTAGCAAAATCCCTGCAATTCTTTCTCTGCAAGCATAGCATACTAGAAACACTGGTTGAGGGTATAAAATTCTTTATAATCAAGGATGTCCTGAATTTCTTTTCTCAAACCAGAATAAAAGCGGCAAATCTGATCCTCTACTTTTTCAACTACAGCACAACAAATCAAACCCTTCTAAAGCTAACTAAAGTACTCCTGAGTAGTTTTATCTCCTTGATCTAAGCACTGCAGTTTATTATGAATCTCTCTATAAAAAGAAGGAGGAACAAAACGATCACGCATTGCTACCTTAAGCTCTTCCCAAGTAGTAGGTAAATCAGTTTTAGCAGCTAGACCACTCCACCAAACAATAGCAAAGTCTTTAAACTCACTGGTGGCTTGCCTAACTCTATGTTGTTCAGGAACAAAGTGGACATTAAATTTTTGCTCTATAGTCATTTCCCAATCAAGATAAGCAACACCATCATACTAACCTAAAAATGAAGGAATTGAAAATTTAATTTTAGCATACAGATCATCTATCGCATGGCCTTGATTGTTACCTTGTGGACGACAGTTGTTGTTGTGGAAACCACTCATACCTTGAGTGTTACGTTGCAAACGACGTCGTAATCTCGCGGTCCTTGTAGCAGCTCTATCCACGGTGCCATCAGCCACCGTGTCTTCATCATGGTCGTCTTCAATGTCGTTGGTGTTGATGGTCTTGTGAGCGGTCTCCAACTCGATAACCTGATCGGTTAACTTACAGACTCTCTTATCCAACTGCTCAATGCTTTCTCCTAGGTGAAGCTTGTTGACCGCGTTGGTGACGGCCCTGGTGATCATCTCTGCCAAATCACTCTGAGCTGCCTGCAAAGCCTTCTGTAGCTAATCTTGGCTCACGCACTTATCAAATTTTGAGGGTAAAGCACCCTCTCCATCGCTTCCTGACATCACAAACACCAAAACAGGAAACAAATAGTGAAGGTTATCCCTACAAAACTACTAAGCAGTTGTGCCTCTCAACATAGCAAAATGAAGCTCCTTACAAAGCTCTTACAAAGTTCTAAAAAGCAAAGCAAAGGATACCAGGAAGATGTGTTCCATGATTGCAAGGGTCACAAAATAACCCGTGTGCTGTCCAGAAGAAATATGTAGAGCTAGGAAGGCCAAATATATATGTGAGTGGCACACAAATCAAAAAAGAAGAATAAAGCTGAATAAGTGCCCCAAGTAACTTGCCCTTAGTTGCTAGTCTAACTATGTCCTAGAACAGTAGCGATAGCAATGGTAGAAACAAGTGTCAAAAGGAGAATAAAGCACAGCAAGGGGGCTAGGTGTAAAACAGCCAAACCTCAAAATTTCAGGGGCCTAGATGGAGCACTAGAAGAAATCCCAAATTTCTTTTTTTTTATTGATATTTCTCTCCAACTCAGTGACAGTGGGAGAGAACCCATAGAAAAATTCAGCTCAGATAGAGCTAGGGTGTGGCCTACAGAAATTCTGCAAGTTTCAGAAAACGTCGGGTTTCAACTTAAATGAATTTTTTTCTTTATCTTTCTAATTTTTTTTAATTTTTTTGAGAAGGGCAAATGGCCTTCAGGGTTTGGGGAGTTCCCTTTTTGAGTCATGAAGCTCCTATAAAAATTTCAGCCAAAACAGACAACCGAGCGAAAAGTTATGACCGTTTTACTAAAGGTACCTCGAAACTGGTTTGCATGGAACCCGAGGTCGGGTTTGACGGAAACCTGAGTCGGGTTTCGGATCGGGTAGGAAATTTTTTGGCGGGGTGGATGCAGCGGAAAGTGGAATTTGTGGGGATTGGTTCAAGGGTAGGTTGAGGGTGGGTTTAGGGTGGGATTAGGGTGGGATCGATCAATCAACCCTAGCACACAAAGCCAAACAAACAAAAGGCGGTGGAGGGGATGGCGGCTAGGTTTGCAAGGGAACACAACTGACGACTAAAACACAACTAAACCAGCGACCAAACAATGAACTAGGGCACAAACTCAACACTATGGACTCTGAAATTGAAATATGCAAAAGGCTAACATGTGGTTATGGGCGGGGGAAATTTTTTTGTGGTTTTCTGTGGACGATAGGAAGAACAAGAAAATAAAACTAAAGGATAATGCGAACCTAATGGTGCACCTAAAGCTCTGATTACCACTTGATATTGACAAGGGTTCCCAATCTTCTAAAAGATTCTGGTAAATCTTGGTTTGGCCGAAGGCAAAACACAAATCGATCCGGCTTCTAAACAAGATGTTTAGAACCCCGTAATCACAACACAACGTCTCCTCTGGTTATCAACTGTCCAAGGATGATTGACCTTGCCAAGAAGGCTAATCCCTACCTACGAATCAAAAACACAAATAAGAACAAAGAAGAATGCAACACAATTGCTGATGAATGATTAAGCTGACGAAGTTGGGGTCTCAGAAACCGTTGAACGACAACACTATTTATAAACAGAATTAATCTAAGCAAAATCCAAACCCTAATGGAGGAGCGGTGGCTGTTTATAAAGACCCTAGAGTCGTTCAAGACCCTCTGGACGCACCCCTAATTGGGCTCAACTGGATACAAAGCCCGAAAGCCAATAACAAGCGACGCAGCACCGACACAGATTATGAACCTTCTCTTGTTTCAATGATATCCGATGACTCCGACGAGTTTCGACATGAGGTCGGCGGCATTAGAAAGTTACTCTCCTTAGCTTTCTGTGCATATGTAGAACATCCAAATCCGAGCCAGTATACGTCCTGGGCGTCCGTTTTAGTGCAGACTGGTCCTGGGCCCCGAAACAGACTTAAAGTCGGTTTTGATTGGGTCTCCATCTTGGCTTCCATGTCCTTGCTGGTCCTCCACGGTCCCAAGTTGTTCTCCTATCATCTCCTGGTCCTCTCTATGGTTCCTAATCATAGTATAATCATTATGAAGCAAACCGTTCTCAAAAGTAACATATAATAAAGTACGTAGGAACGAGCTCACCTCTAAATTTAGTCGTCGTGCATGAGCTCTAGTCATTGGACTTTGCAAGTCTAGAATTCAGGAGTGTCGTGTGTATCCATAGGAGTGATGTCCTTATCACATTGAGTATATCAAAATTGGACGAGCCATTAGGCGATGATATGATGTCTCACGGTAGCTCTATTCCATGTCCATACTCGATAATTCTCGCTGATGATACGGTGTCTATCGAGCATGATGACATGGAATGAGCATCTCGTAAGACCTCATCTCATTAACGTAACAATTTAGCCCGATTGTTTGGACTTGTCTTGTCTATACCTCGGTTGTTCTAGCTGGTGATATGGTGGCAGATGAGTATAACGACATTGGACGACCCATTAGGTGATACTATGATGTCTCACGGTAGCTCTATTCCTTGTCCATACTCGATAGTTCTCACCGGTGATACGGTGTCTATCGAGCATGATGACATTGAATGAGCGTCTTGTAAGGCCTCATCTCATCGACATCACCGTTTGGCCCGATTATTTGGACTCGCATTGTCTATATTCCGTTGGTCCTAGCTGGTGATATGGCGGCCATCGAGTATAACAACATTGGACGAGCCATTAGTCGACGATATAATGTCTCACGATATCTCTATTCCTTGTCCGTACTCGATAGTTCTCATTGGTGATGCAGTGTCTATCGAGAATGATGACATTGAATGAGCATCTCGTAAGACCTCGTCCCATCGACGTAACGGTTAGGCCCGATTATTTGGACTCGTCTTGTCTATTCTTTGTTGGTTCTAGCCGGTGATACGATGGCCCTCGAGTATAAAGACATTAGACGAGCCATTAGTCGATGATATAATTTCTCACGGTATCTCTATTCCATGTCCGTAGTTGATAGTTCTCGCTGGTGATACGGTGTCTATCGAGCATGATGATATTGAATGGGCATCTAGTAAGACCTCATCTCCTCGACGTCATAGTTTGGCCTGAATGTTTGGACTTGCCTTGTCTATACTTTGTTGGTTCTAGCCGATGATACGGTGGCCATTGAGTATAAAGACATTGGACAAGCCATTAGTCAACGATATAATGTCTCACGGTATCTCTATTCCTTCTTAGTACTCGATAGTTCTAACTGGTGATGCAATGTCTATCGAGAATGATGACATTAAATGAGCATCTTGCAATACCTTATCTCATTGACGTCACTGTTTGGCCTGAATATTTGGACTCTACTTATTTATTCTTCGTTGGTTCTAGCCGGTGATACGATGGCCATCGAGTATAAAGACATTGAATGAGCCATTAGTCGACGATATAATGTCTCACAGTATCTCTATTCCTTGTCCGTACTCGATAGTTCTCACTGGTCATGCGGTTCCTATCGAAAATGGTGACAATGAATGAGCATCTCGTAAGACGTCATCTCACCGACATCACAGTTTTGCATGAATGTTTGGACTCGCCTTGTCTATACATCATTGGTTTTAGCCCGCGATACAGTGGCCATCGAGTATAACAAAATTAGATGAGCCATTAGGCGATGATATGATGTCTCACGCTAGCTCTATTCCTTGTCGATACTCAATAGTTCTCGCTGGTGATATGGTCTCTATTGAGCATGATGATATTGAATGAGCATCTTTATGAGGACATCAACAACATACGAATAATGACGACGGAAGATGGCGCGCCAAACCAAGCTGTCACGCCTCCACCTCTCGTCGTCGCGCCTCCTCGAGTTACGGATCCATCTTCTAACGAGACGACGACGTACAAGGGCCCAATCACTAGAGCTCGAGCCCAGGAATTGAAGACGGTTTTGATGCTAAGGAACGACGGCCCAGGATGATGTCGCCCGAAGGCCCACGTGGCCCAAGTCGCACGACTCCCTCTCCACCGCGCGCTTCTCCACTTCAGCCGGCCCTAGATGCCTCGTCCTCCCCCTATATAGTCAAGGGCTGCGCCCCTTGTAATCTTCGAGTTTTGTTTGAAGTTTAGCTTAGCTATACATCCGTCTCTCGACGTGAATTCAGAACTCCACCTTCGTGCAATACATCAGATTGCTCGCCTCTAATTCTTGCTCGTTCATCGATTGCGCGTAAGAATTGATCCTCGTGATCAGGTTGATCTTGTTTACCGCAAGGTTAATATCCTCCGGAAGTTGGTTCAGCGATTGCATTGGCGCTTCGGCTTGCTCGTCGTAGTCGGATCGTGAGGGTCAACATCCCCCAAATCGAAGATAACTCCACTCGCCGAAAGATCAGGCACTCTACATCTATCAAGTGGTATCAGATTCCAGTGTTTCTCGGTGAGTTTTATCCAAGTCCACATAAACCGAAAACTACAAAAAAAAGTTTACCCCAGTACGGTTTTGAGCCTCGCACTTTCGTTCAATAATTTGCGTTGTTGAGTTTTTGTGCTTTCGCTTTTGATCGTTGCTGGTACACTGTGTTTCATCGATTTCTTCCTATCATCGTCGTATCCTTCCGCCGTGCCGCGTGTTTTCACCACCACAGTTTGCTTTCCACCGCATCTGTTTACTCCGTCTCGCTTGCCAAATTTTTTCGCTACACCATGAGTCCGGGTCAATCACTGCCTCGACGATCGAGTCCTACTCGGTTACGTCGTGACCCACTCACCTCGCTGATCGAGTCCGACTCGGTTACGTCGTGACCCGCTCGCCTCGCCCTGTGTTTGGTTCTGTTCGGTTTCGTGTGTCCCGCTCGCCTCGCTGATCGAGTCCTACTCGGTTACGTCGTGACCCGCTGATGAGGACATCAACGACATACGAATAATGACGACGGAAGATGGCACGACAAACCAAGATGTCACGCCTCCACCTCTCGTCGTCGCGCCTCCTCGAGTTACGGATCCATCTTCTAACGAGACGACGACGTACAAGGGCCCAATCACTAGAGCTCGAGCCCAGGAATTGAAGACGGTTTTGATGCTAAGGAACGACGGCCCAGGATGATGTGGCCCGAAGGCCCACGTGGCCCAAGTCGCACGACTCCCTCTCCACCGCGCGCCCCTCCACTTCAGCCGGCCCTAGATGCCTCGTCCTCCCCCTATATAGTCAAGGGCTGCGCCCCTTGTAATCTTTGAGTTTTGTTTTAAGTTTAGCTTAGCTATACATCCGTCTCTCGACGTGAATTCAGAACTCCACCTTCGTGCAATACATCAGATTGCTCGCCTCTAATTCTTGCTCGTTCTTCGATTGCGCGTAAGAATTGATCCTCGTGATCAGGTTGATCTTGTTTACCGCAAGGTTAATATCCTCCGGAAGTTGGTTCAGCGATTGCATTGGCGCTTCGGCTTGCTCGTCGTAGTCGGATCGTGAGGGTCAACATCCACCAAATCGAAGTTATCTCCACTCGCCGAAAGATCGGGCACTCTACACCTATCAAGTGGTATCAGATTCCAGTGTTTCTCGGTGAGTTTTATCCAAGTCCACATAAACCAAAAATTACAAAAAAAAAAAAGTTTACCCCAGTACGGTTTTGAGCCTCGCACTTTCGTTCAATAATTTGCGTTGTTGAGTTTTTGTGCTTTCGCTTTTGATCGTTGCTGGTACACTGTGTTTCATCGTTTTCTTCCTATCATCGTCGTATCCTTCCGCCGTGCCGCGTGTTTTCACCACCACAGTTTGCTTTCCGCCGCATCTGTTTATCCCGTCTCGCTTGCCAAATTTATCCGCTGCACCGTGAGTCCGGGTCAATCACTGCCTCGACGATCGAGTCCTACTCGGTTTCGTTTGTTCCTACTCTAGAGAGAGAGAGAGAGAGAGAGTGCTTGTGCTTGTGCTTAATTGCTTATTTGAGGTCTCATTGTTTATATTTTCAGCAAAAAGTATTAAAAAAAAGGAGAAAAAAAAGAAAAAAAAGAAAAAAAAGAAAAAAAAAGAAAGAAAAAAAAAAGAAGAGAAAAAAAAAAAAGAGCGGCCGAGCAACACAGGCGACGCGTTCTTGCTGCACTTTGTTTTGATCTTTTTTTTCCTTCCTCTTGCACTTGTACCGGCAGCAATCTTTTCGCGTTTAGCACCATTATTCAGCTTTGCAGTTATTGTTTGAATTGTGCTAACCCTTGGATTGAGTGCAGCCTCCTAGCCCCACAAATTTTCTACTACGAGCAGGTTTTTGTTTCACCACGCAATCGCTCCTCCAATCTTCCACCGGTTTTACCTGTGGTTGCAGTTCACGCTTGCGTGCTTGGTAAGGACGGGTAAGAATTTGATAACAGCTTTTTGATTGAGCTTTTCACCCACCACTCACCTCTCGTTGTAGGATCCCGCTTTTTGTATTGCTTGTGTTTCTATGGCAGAAAACAGCTCGAAGTCGGAGGAGCTCACCCTCCAGGATGTCCAGGCACAGGTTGACGGTCTACAAAACGACATGAAGACGATGCACGAGAGACTTGACTCTACGGTCACTTCGTCGAATGAGCGTTTTGATCAACTGGACCTCGCTGATACGGCTGCCCGCACCACGCTCGCGACGATCATGACTCGTCTTGAGGCCATGTCGACGCAGCTTGGGACCATGACGACGCAGCTCACGGAGTTGCAACATGCACGTGACTACGGCGCCGACACCGAGCAGGACGACGACAATCGCCGTGGTCGTGCTCGTAGGGTACGTGTTCCTATTAATGATTCTTTTGCCAAAATAAAATTTCGTATTCCCACTTTTAATGGCAAATATGATCCGGGTGCTTATCTTGATTGGGAATTAGAGGTTGAACAAAAATTTGCATGCCATGATATTCCTGCTAATTTACAAGTTAAGGCTGCTATTAGTGAATTTACTGAATTTGCTTTACTTTGGTGGCGTGAGTATAGACAAAGATATCCTGATAATATTCCAGCCACTTGGACGGCATTAAAAGCTGCTATGCGTCATCGTTTTGTGCCGTCATATTATGCTAGAGATTTGCTTAATCAAATGCAGCGTTTTCAGCAAGGTTCACTTTCCGTAGAGGATTATTATCAAGCTTTGCAAAAGGGTATGATTCGCTGTGGTTTAGTTGAACTGGATGATGCTGCTATGGCTCGCTTTAGGGGTGGGTTAAATCGTGAAATTCAGAATATTCTTGATTATAAGCATTATGATGATATGACCACCTTATTTGAATATGCTTGTAAAGCTGAACGTGAAGTGCAGGATCGACAATCTTCGTCAAGACCTAACATTTTTGTAGGGTCCAAGACGCCTTCAGCTCCACGGTCGACACCTCCTTCCACGTCACGCGACCACTCCTCGACCACGTCCAAGTCGAGTGCTCCATCCACGGCCAAATCTGCCTCGTTCGTGCCGTCCTCCTCGTCGTCTGGACGAGCTCGGGATATTCAGTGTCACCGTTGCCGAGGATTTGGTCATGTGATACGTGATTGTCCAAATAAACGAACTATGTTGATTCGTGACGACGGTGGGTATTCTTCTGCTAGTGATTCTGAGGATATTCATCAGACTATGCTTGCCACTAATCATGCAGATAATACGGAGCTTCATGTCGACTCTAGTGCCGCCGACAGGTATGCCACTCTTGTTGTGCAGCGTGTTCTTAGTACACAGGTCGTTCAGGATGAAAAGCATCAGCGCCACAACATTTTTCATATCAAAGGCGTTGTGCAAGAACGAGCGGTCCGTATAATCATCGATGGTGGCAGTTGCAACAATTTGGCTAGTACGACCTTGGTGGAGCAGTTGTCATTGCCAACACGGAAGCATCCACATCCTTATCACGTTCAATGGCTCAATGATGGCGGCAAAATAAAGGTAACGCGCTCGGTACGTGTTCCTTTCTCTCTTGGCGCCTATTCTGATTTTGTAGATTGTGATGTTGTTCCAATGGAAGCATGCTCTTTGTTGCTTGGCCGTCCTTGGCAATATGATGTTGATAGTGTTCATCATGGTCGCTCCAATTATTATTCCTTCATGTTTAAGGGTCAGAAAATTGTTATTCATCCTATGACACCTGAACAAGTTCTTAAAGATGATATTGCTCGAGCGACAAAAGCTGCAAAATTGGTTACATCGCCTCCTGTTGCACCTGTTCAACATGAGATCAAATTGAATAACCCTATCTTGCTTGCTACACGTGCTGCTAAACTTAAAACAAAACTCCACCTTCGTGCAATACATCAGATTGCTCGCCTCTAATTCTTGCTCGTTCTTCGATTGCGCGTAAGAATTGATCCTCGTGATCAGGTTGATCTTGTTTACCGCAAGGTTAATATCCTCCGGAAGTTGGTTCAGCGATTGCATTGGCGCTTCGGCTTGCTCGTCGTAGTCGGATCGTGAGGGTCAACATCCACCAAATCGAAGTTATCTCCACTCGCCGAAAGATCGGGCACTCTACACCTATCAAGTGGTATCAGAGCATGAATTACATGATGCTAATCTGCTTTGCTATGCGCTAGTTTGCTCTCGTATGCTTGTTTCACTAGATGAGGCGCCTATGTTGCATATTCCTCCTGTTGTTGCTAACCTTTTGCAGGACTATAAAGATGTTTTTCCCGCTGAATTGCCGCCGGGTCTTCCTCCTATTCGTGGCATAGAACATCAGATTGATTTAATTCCAGGCGCACAGCTTCCTAATCGCGCCCCGTACCGCACAAATCCTGAGGAGACGAAAGAAATTCAGCGTCAAGTGCAGGCATTGCTTGATAAAGGTTACATTCGTGAGTCTCTCAGCCCTTGTTCGGTTCCTGTTTTGCTTGTTCCTAAGAAAGATGGTTCTTGGCGTATGTGTGTAGATTGTCGTGCAATTAACAATATTACAATTCGTTATCGATATCCTATACCACGCCTTGATGATATGCTTGATGAACTTAGTTGATAGGTGTAGAGTGCCCGATCTTTCGGCGAGTGGAGATAACTTCGATTTGGTGGATGTTGACCCTCACGATCCGACTACGACGAGCAAGCCGAAGCGCCAATGCAATCGCTGAACCAACTTCCGGAGGATATTAACCTTGCGGTAAACAAGATCAACCTGATCACGAGGATCAATTCTTACGCGCAATCGAAGAACGAGCAAGAATTAGAGGCGAGCAATCTGATGTATTGCACGAAGGTGGAGTTCTGAATTCACGTCGAGAGACGGATGTATAGCTAAGCTAAACTTAAAACAAAACTCAAAGATTACAAGGGGCGCAGCCCTTGACTATATAGGGGGAGGACGAGGCATCTAGGGCCGGCTGAAGTGGAGAGGCGCGCGGTGGAGAGGGAGTCGTGCGACTTGGGCCACGTGGGCCTTCGGGCGACATCATCCTGGGCCGTCGTTCCTTAGCATCAAAACCGTCTTCAATTCCTGGGCTCGAGCTCTAGTGATTGGGCCCTTGTACGTCGTCGTCTCGTTAGAAGATGGATCTGTAACTCGAGGAGGCGCGACGACGAGAGGTGGAAGCGTGACAGCTTGGTTTGGCGCGCCATCTTCCGTCGTCATTATTCGTATGTCGTTGATGTCCTCATCATCCTCCCCTTCTTGAAGTGAAGTCGTCCTCGACGGCAACTCATCATCCTCACCCAAGTATGGTTTCAAATCTGCAACATTAAAACTAGTGGAAACACCAAACTCCATGGGCAAGTCAAGAACATAAGCATTATCGTTAATCTTGGTTAGCACTTTAAAAGGACCAGCAGCACGAGGCATCAGTTTAGAACGACGCAAAGTAGGAAATCTATCTTTACGCAAGTGCAACCAAACCAAATCACCAGGTTCAAAAGAAATATGTTTTCTACCTTTACTACCAGCAACTTGATACTTTTTATTAGCAATGGCAATGTTGTGTTGTGTTTCTTCATGCAATTGTTTCATGTGATCAATATGAGCAAGAGCATCAAGATGTGGTTCATCCTCAGCATCAATAGCAAACAAATCAATAGGCGCCTTAGGAACATAGCCATAAACAACCTCAAAAGGACACATCTTAGTGGCAGAATGTGTAGCATGATTATAAGCAAATTCAACATGAGGTAAACAATCTTCCCAGCGTCTCAAATTTTTATCTAAAACAGCTCTAAGCATAGCAGACAAAGTTCTATTTACTACCTCAGTTTGCCCATCAGTTTGAGGATGACAAGTAGTACTAAACAGTAGCTTAGTTCCTAATTTATTCCAAAGAGAACGCCAAAAATGACTAAGAAACTTAGCATCACGATCAGAGACAATTGTTTTAGGAATTCCATGCAATCTAACAATCTCTCTAAAGAACAATTCAGCAACATTTGAGGCATCATCTGTTTTATGACAAGGTATAAAGTGAGCCATTTTAGAGAAATGATCAACAACCACAAAAATACTGTCCCTCCCCTTCTTAGTGCGAGGCAATCCCAAAACAAAATCCATCGAAATATCAAGCCAAGGAGAAGAGGGAACAGGCAAGGGCATATACAAACCATGATTACCCAAACGAGATTTAGCTTTTTGACATGTAGTACAGCGTGCAACAAGGCGCTCAACATCACGGCGCATCCGTGGCCAAAAGAAATGGTCGGCCAACACCTCATGTGTCTTGAAAACTCCGAAGTGACCCATAAGACCACCTCCATGCGCCTCCTGTAACAACAAAAGACGAACCGAGCTAGCTGGAATACACAGCTTGTTAGCACGAAACAGGAACCCATCCTGCATATGAAATTTGCCCCAAGGTTTGCCATCCTTACAATGCATCATAATATCATGAAAATCAGCATCATTCACATATTGATCTTTCAAAGCTTGCAAACCAAAGATTTTAAAGTCTAATTGGGACAGCATCACATAACGACGAGACAAAGCATCGGCAATCACATTTTCCTTCCCGTTTTTATGTTTAATGATGTATGGAAAAGATTCAATAAATTCAACCCATTTAGCATGTCGACGATTCAGATTAGTTTGGGTTCTAATATGTTTCAAAGCCTCATGATCAGAATGAATAATAAATTCGCGAGGCCATAAATAATGCTGCCATGTTTGCAAAGTTCTTACTAAAGCATAAAGTTCTTTATCATAAGTGGAATATTTTAGAGCAGCACCACTTAACTTCTCACTAAAATAAGCAATGGGTTTATGATCTTGCAACAAAACAGCACCCAAACCAATTCCACTAGCATCACATTCCAATTCAAACACTTTATCAAAATTAGGCAATTGTAAGAGAGGAGCATGAGTTAACCGTTCCTTTAAAGTGTTGAATGCGTCGTCTTGTGGTGCGTCCCACTCAAATGGCGCACCCTTCTTGGTCAGCTCATGTAATGGTGCAGCAATAGAACTGAAATCCCGCACAAAACGACGATAGAAGCCTGCAAGACCAAGAAAACTGCGAACCTGTGTGACCGTCGTCGGTTGGGGCCAACTCTGAATGGCGTCCACCTTGCTGCTATCGACCTCAATGCCCTGTGGAGTAACAACATATCCAAGAAACGAAGCACGTTGCGTGCAAAAAGTGCATTTTTCCATGTTCCCAAACAAGTGAGCAGCACGCAAAGCATCAAAAACAGCACGCAAATGATCTAAATGCTCATTTATGGATTTGCTGTATATAAGGATATCATCAAAATAGACAACAACAAATATTCCAATGAAAGACCGAAGAACTTCATTCATTAAGCGCATAAAAGTGCTAGGAGCATTAGACAATCCAAACGGCATAACCAACCATTCATACAAGCCAAATTTAGTTTTAAAAGCCGTTTTCCATTCATCTCCTAATTTCATTCTTATTTGATGGTAACCACTACGTAAATCAACCTTAGAGAAAATTGTGGCACCACTAAGTTCATCAAGCATATCATCAAGGCGTGGTATAGGATATCGATAACGAATTGTAATATTGTTAATTGCACGACAATCTACACACATACGCCAAGAACCATCTTTCTTAGGAACAAGCAAAACAGGAACCGAACAAGGGCTGAGAGACTCACGAATGTAACCTTTATCAAGCAATGCCTGCACTTGACGCTGAATTTCTTTCGTCTCCTCAGGATTTGTGCGGTACGGGGCGCGATTAGGAAGCTGTGCGCCTGGAATTAAATCAATCTGATGTTCTATGCCACGAATAGGAGGAAGACCCGGCGGCAATTCAGCGGGAAAAACATCTTTATAGTCCTGCAAAAGGTTAGCAACAAGAGGAGGAATATGCAACATAGGCGCCTCATCTAGTGAAACAAGCATACGAGAGCAAACTAGCGCATAGCAAAGCAGATTAGCATCATGTAATTCATCAAAATCAGCACGTGTAGCAAGCAAGATAGGGTTATTCAATTTGATCTCATGTTGAACAGGTGTAACAGGAGGCGATGTAACCAATTTTGCAGCTTTTGTCGCTCGAGCAATATCATCTTTAAGGACTTGTTCAGGTGTCATAGGATGAATAACAATTTTCTGACCCTTGAACATGAAGGAATAATAATTGGAGCGACCATGATGAACACTATCAACATCATATTGCCAAGGACGGCCAAGCAACAAAGAGCATGCTTCCATTGGAACAACATCACAATCTACAAAATCAGAATAGGCGCCAAGAGAGAAAGGAACACGTACCGAGCGCGTTACCTTTATTTTGCCGCCATCATTGAGCCATTGAACGTGATAAGGATGTGGATGCTTCCTTGTTGGCAATGACAACTGCTCCACCAAGGTCGTACTAGCCAAATTGTTGCAACTGCCACCATCAATGATTATACGGACCGCTCGTTCTTGCACAACGCCTTTGATATGAAAAATGTTGTGGCGCTGATGCTTTTCATCCTGAACGACCTGTGTACTAAGAACACGCTGCACAACAAGAGTGGCATACCTGTCGGCGGCACTAGAGTCGACATGAAGCTCCGTATTATCTGCATGATTAGTGGCAAGCATAGTCTGCTGAATATCCTCAGAATCACTAGCAGAAGAATACCCACCGTCGTCACGAATCAACATAGTTCGTTTATTTGGACAATCACGTATCACATGACCAAATCCTCGGCAACGGTGACACTGAATATCACGAGCTCGTCCAGACGACGAGGAGGACGGCACGAACGAGGCAGATTTGGCCGTGGATGGAGCACTCGACTTGGACGTGGTCGAGGAGTGGTCGCGCGACGTGGAAGGAGGTGTCGACCGTGGAGCTGAAGGCGTCTTGGACCCTACAAAAATGTTAGGTCTTGACGAAGATTGTCGATCCTGCACTTCACGTTCAGCTTTACAAGCATATTCAAATAAGGTGGTCATATCATCATAATGCTTATAATCAAGAATATTCTGAATTTCACGATTTAACCCACCCCTAAAGCGAGCCATAGCAGCATCATCCAGTTCAACTAAACCACAGCGAATCATACCCTTTTGCAAAGCTTGATAATAATCCTCTACGGAAAGTGAACCTTGTTGAAAACGCTGCATTTGATTAAGCAAATCTCTAGCATAATATGACGGCACAAAACGATGACGCATAGCAGCTTTTAATGCCGTCCAAGTGGCTGGAATATTATCAGGATATCTTTGTCTATACTCACGCCACCAAAGTAAAGCAAATTCAGTAAATTCACTAATAGCAGCCTTAACTTGTAAATTAGCAGGAATATCATGGCATGCAAATTTTTGTTCAACCTCTAATTCCCAATCAAGATAAGCACCCGGATCATATTTGCCATTAAAAGTGGGAATACGAAATTTTATTTTGGCAAAAGAATCATTAATAGGAACACGTACCCTACGAGCACGACCACGGCGATTGTCGTCGTCCTGCTCGGTGTCGGCGCCGTAGTCATGTGCCTGTTGCAACTCCGTGAGCTGCGTCGTCATGGTCCCAAGCTGCGTCGACATGGCCTCAAGACGAGTCATGATCGTCGCGAGCGTGGTGCGGGCAGCCGTATCAGCGAGGTCCAGTTGATCAAAACGCTCATTCGACGAAGTGACCGTAGAGTCAAGTCTCTCGTGCATCGTCTTCATGTCGTTTTGTAGACCGTCAACCTGTGCCTGGACATCCTGGAGGGTGAGCTCCTCCGACTTCGAGCTATTTTCTGCCATAGAAACACAAGCAATACAAAAAGCAGGATCCTACAACGAGAGGTGAGTGGTGGGTGAAAAGCTTAATCAAAAAGCTGTTATCAAATTCTTACCCGTCCTTACCAAGCACGCAAGCGTGAACTGCAACCACAGGTAAAACCGGTGGAAGATTGGAGGAGCGATTGCGTGGTGAAACAAAAACCTGCTCGTAGTAGAAAATTTGTGGGGCTAGGAGGCTGCACTCAATCCAAGGGTTAGCACAATTCAAACAATAACTGCAAAGCTGAATAATGGTGCTAAACACGAAAAGATTGCTGCCAGTACAAGTGCAAGAGGAAGGAAAAAAAGGATCAAAACAAAGTGCAGCAAGAACGCGTCGCCTGTGTTGCTCGGCCGCTCTTTTTTTTTTCTCTTTTTTTTTCTTTCTTTTTTTTCTCTTTTTTTTTCTTTTTTTTTAATACTTTTTGCTGAAAATATAAACAATGAGACCTCAAACAAGCAATTAAGCACAAGCACTTTTTTTTTTGAGGCAGGGGTAGAACGGTAATAAAAAGATGAGACTCTCTCTCTCTCTCTCTCTCTCTCTCTAGAGTAGGAACAAACGAAACCGAGCAGAAACAAACACAGGGCGAGGCGAGCGGGTCACGACGTAACCGAGTAGGACTCGATCAGCGAGGCGAGCGGGACACACGAAGCCGAATAGAACTAAACACAGGGCGAGGCGAGCGGGTCACGACGTAACCGAGTAGGACTCGATCAGCGAGGCGAGCGGGACACGACGTAACCGAGTAGGACTCGATCGTCGAGGCAGTGATTGACCCGGACTCACGGTGCAGCGGATAAATTTGGCAAGCGAGACAGGATAAACAGATGCGGCGGAAAGCAAACTGTGGTGGTGAAAACACGCGGCACGGCGGAAGGATACGACGATGATAGGAAGAAAACGATGAAACACAGTGTACCAGCAACGATCAAAAGCGAAAGCACAAAAACTCAACAACGCAAATTATTGAACGAAAGTGCGAGGCTCAAAACCGTACTGGGGTAAACTTTTTTTTTTTGTAATTTTTGGTTTATGTGGACTTGGATAAAACTCACCGAGAAACACTGGAATCTGATACCACTTGATAGGTGTAGAGTGCCCGATCTTTCGGCGAGTGGAGATAACTTCGATTTGGTGGATGTTGACCCTCACGATCCGACTACGACGAGCAAGCCGAAGCGCCAATGCAATCGCTGAACCAACTTCCGGAGGATATTAACCTTGCGGTAAACAAGATCAACCTGATCACGAGGATCAATTCTTACGCGCAATCGAAGAACGAGCAAGAATTAGAGGCGAGCAATCTGATGTATTGCACGAAGGTGGAGTTCTGAATTCACGTCGAGAGACGGATGTATAGCTAAGCTAAACTTAAAACAAAACTCAAAGATTACAAGGGGCGCAGCCCTTGACTATATAGGGGGAGGACGAGGCATCTAGGGCCGGCTGAAGTGGAGAGGCGCGCGGTGGAGAGGGAGTCGTGCGACTTGGGCCACGTGGGCCTTCGGGCGACATCATCCTGGGCCGTCGTTCCTTAGCATCAAAACCGTCTTCAATTCCTGGGCTCGAGCTCTAGTGATTGGGCCCTTGTACGTCGTCGTCTCGTTAGAAGATGGATCTGTAACTCGAGGAGGCGCGACGACGAGAGGTGGAAGCGTGACAGCTTGGTTTGGCGCGCCATCTTCCGTCGTCATTATTCGTATGTCGTTGATGTCCTCATCATTAGTGGTGCCACAATTTTCTCTAAGGTTGATTTACGTAGTGGTTACCATCAAATAAGAATGAAATTAGGAGATGAATGGAAAACGGCTTTTAAAACTAAATTTGGCTTGTATGAATGGTTGGTTATGCCGTTTGGATTGTCTAATGCTCCTAGCACTTTTATGCGCTTAATGAATGAAGTTCTTCGGTCTTTCATTGGAATATTTGTTGTTGTCTATTTTGATGATATCCTTATATACAGCAAATCCATGAATGAGCATTTAGAGCATTTGCGTGCTGTTTTTGATGCTTTGCGTGCTGCTCACTTGTTTGGGAACATGGAAAAATGCACTTTTTGCACGCAACGTGTTTCGTTTCTTGGATATGTTGTTACTCCACAGGGTATTGAGGTCCATAGCAGCAAGGTGGACGCCATTCAGAGTTGGCCCCAACCGACGACGGTCACACAGGTTCGTAGTTTTCTTGGTCTTGCAGGCTTCTATCGTCGTTTTGTGCGGGATTTCAGTTCTATTGCTGCACCATTACATGAGCTGACCAAGAAGGGTGCGCCATTTGAGTGGGGCGCACCACAAGACGACGCATTCAACACTTTAAAGGAACGGTTAACTCATGCTCCTCTCTTACATTTGCCTAATTTTGATAAAGTGTTTGAATTGGAATGTGATGCTAGTGGAATTGGTTTGGGTGCTGTTTTGTTGCAAGATCATAAACCCATTGCTTATTTTAGTGAGAAGTTAAGTGGTGCTGCTCTTAAATATTCCACTTATGATAAAGAACTTTATGCTTTAGTAAGAACTTTGCAAACATGGCAGCATTATTTATGGCCTCGCGAATTTATTATTCATTCTGATCATGAGGCTTTGAAACATATTAGAACCCAAACTAATCTGAATCGTCGTCATGCTAAATGGGTTGAATTTATTGAATCTTTTCCATACATCATTAAACATAAAAACGGGAAGGAAAATGTGATTGCCGATGCTTTGTCTCGTCGTTATATGATGCTGTCCCAATTAGACTTTAAAATCTTTGGTTTGCACGCTTTGAAAGATCAATATGTGAATGATGCTGATTTTCATGATATTATGATGCATTGTAAGGATGGCAAACCTTGGGGCAAATTTCATATGCAGGATGGGTTCCTGTTTCGTGCTAACAAGCTGTGTATTCCAGCTAGCTCGGTTCGTCTTTTGTTGTTACAGGAGGCGCATGGAGGTGGTCTTATGGGTCACTTCGGAGTTTTCAAGACACATGAGGTGTTGGCCGACCATTTCTTTTGGCCACGGATGCGCCGTGATGTTGAGCGCCTTGTTGCACGCTGTACCACATGTCAAAAAGCTAAATCTCGTTTGGGTAATCATGGTTTGTATATGCCCTTGCCTGTTCCCTCTTCTCCTTGGCTTGATATTTCGATGGATTTTGTTTTGGGATTGCCTCGCACTAAGAAGGGGAGGGACAGTATTTTTGTGGTTGTTGATCGTTTCTCTAAAATGGCTCACTTTATACCTTGTCATAAAACTGATGATGCCTCAAATGTTGCTGAATTGTTCTTTAGAGAGATTGTTAGATTGCATGGAATTCCTAAAACAATTGTCTCTGATCGTGATGCTAAGTTTCTTAGTCATTTTTGGCGTTCTCTTTGGAATAAATTAGGAACTAAGCTGCTGTTTAGTACTACTTGTCATCCTCAAACTGATGGGCAAACTGAGGTAGTAAATAGAACTTTGTCTGCTATGCTTAGAGCTGTTTTAGATAAAAATTTGAGACGCTGGGAAGATTGTTTACCTCATGTTGAATTTGCTTATAATCGTGCTACACATTCTGCCACTAAGATGTGTCCTTTTGAGGTTGTTTATGGCTATGTTCCTAAGGCGCCTATTGATTTGTTTTCTATTGATGCTGAGGATGAACCACATCTTGATGCTCTTGCTCATATTGATCACATGAAACAATTGCATGAAGAAACACAACACAACATTGCCATTGCTAATAAAAAGTATCAAGTTGCTGGTAGTAAAGGTAGAAAACATATTTCTTTTGAACCTGGTGATTTGGTTTGGTTGCACTTGCGTAAAGATAGATTTCCTACTTTGCGTCGTTCTAAACTGATGCCTCGTGCTGCTGGTCCTTTTAAAGTGCTAACCAAGATTAACGATAATGCTTATGTTCTTGACTTGCCCATGGAGTTTGGTGTTTCCACTAGTTTTAATGTTGCAGATTTGAAACCATACTTGGGTGAGGATGACGAGTTGCCGTCGAGGACGACTTCACTTCAAGAAGGGGAGGATGATGAGGACATCAACGACATACGAATAATGACGACGGAAGATGGCACGACAAACCAAGATGTCACGCCTCCACCTCTCGTCGTCGCGCCTCCTCGAGTTACGGATCCATCTTCTAACGAGACGACGACGTACAAGGGCCCAATCACTAGAGCTCGAGCCCAGGAATTGAAGACGGTTTTGATGCTAAGGAACGACGGCCCAGGATGATGTGGCCCGAAGGCCCACGTGGCCCAAGTCGCACGACTCCCTCTCCACCGCGCGCCCCTCCACTTCAGCCGGCCCTAGATGCCTCGTCCTCCCCCTATATAGTCAAGGGCTGCGCCCCTTGTAATCTTTGAGTTTTGTTTTAAGTTTAGCTTAGCTATACATCCGTCTCTCGACGTGAATTCAGAACTCCACCTTCGTGCAATACATCAGATTGCTCGCCTCTAATTCTTGCTCGTTCTTCGATTGCGCGTAAGAATTGATCCTCGTGATCAGGTTGATCTTGTTTACCGCAAGGTTAATATCCTCCGGAAGTTGGTTCAGCGATTGCATTGGCGCTTCGGCTTGCTCCTCGTAGTCGGATCGTGAGGGTCAACATCCACCAAATCGAAGTTATCTCCACTCGCCGAAAGATCGGGCACTCTACACCTATCACCCGCTCGCCTCGCCCTGTGTTTGTTTCTGCTCGGTTTCATTTGTTCCTACTCTAGAGAGAGAGAGAGAGAGAGAGAGAGAGTGCTTGTGCTTGTGCTTAATTGCTTATTTGAGGTCTCATTGTTTATATTTTCAGCAAAAAGTTTTAAAAAAAAAGAGAAAAAAAAAGAAAAAAAAAAGAAAAAAAAAGAGCGGCCGAGTAACACAGGCGACGCGTTCTTGCTGCACTTTGTTTTGATCCTTTTTCCTTCCTCTTGCACTTGTACCGGCAGCAATCTTTTCGCGTTTAGCACCATTATTCAGCTTTGCAGTTATTGTTTGAATTGTGCTAACCCTTGGATTGAGTGCAGCCTCCTAGCCCCACAAATTTTCTACTACGAGCAGGTTTTTGTTTCACCACGCAATCACTCCACCAATCTTCCACCGGTTTTACCTGTGGTTGCAGTTCACGCTTGCGTGCTTGGTAAGGACGGGTAAGAATTTCATAACAGCTTTTTGATTGAGCTTTTCATCCACCACTCACCTCTCATTGTAGGATCCCGCTTTTTGTATTGCTTGTGTTTCTATGGCAGAAAACAGCTCGAAGTCGGAGGAGCTCACCCTCCAGGATGTCCAGGCACAGGTAGATGGTCTACAAAACGACATGAAGACGATGCACGAGAGACTTGACTCTACGGTCACTTCGTCGAATGAGCGTTTTGATCAACTGGACCTTGCTGATACGGCTGCCCGCACCACGCTCGCGACGATCATGACTCGTCTTGAGGCCATGTCAACGCAGCTTGGGACCATGACGACGCAGCTCACGGAGTTGCAACATGCACGTGACTACGGCGCCGACACCGAGCAGGACGACGATAATCGCCGTGGTCGTGCTCGTCGGGTACGTGTTCCAATTAATGATTCTTTTGCCAAAATTAAATTTCGTATTCCCACTTTTAGTGGCAAATATGATCCGGGTGCTTATCTTGATTGGGAATTAGAGGTTGAACAAAAATTTGCATGCCATGATATTCCTGCTAATTTACAAGTTAAGGCTGCTATTAGTGAATTTACTGAATTTCCTTTACTTTGGTGGCGTGAGTATAGACAAAGATATCCTGATAATATTCCAGCCACTTGGACGGCATTAAAAGCTGCTATGCGTCATCGTTTTGTGCCGTCATATTATGCTAGAGATTTGCTTAATCAAATGCAGCGTTTTCAACAAGGTTCACTTTCCGTAGAGGATTATTATCAAGCTTTGCAAAAGGGTATGATTCGCTGTGGTTTAGTTGAACTGGATGATGCTGCTATGGCTCGCTTTAGGGGTGGGTTAAATCGTGAAATTCAGAATATTCTTGATTATAAGCATTATGATAATATGACCACCTTATTTGAATATGCTTGTAAAGCTGAACGTGAAGTGCAGGATCGACAATCTTCGTCAAGACCTAACATTTTTGTAGGGTCCAAGACGCCTTCAGCTCCACGGTCGACACCTCCTTCCACGTCGCGCGACCACTCCTCGACCACGTCCAAGTCGAGTGCTCCATCCACAGCCAAATCTGCCTCATTCGTGCCGTCCTCCTCGTCGTCTGGACGAGCTCGTGATATTCAGTGTCACCGTTGCCGAGGATTTGGTCATGTGATACGCGATTGTCCAAATAAACGAACTATGTTGATTCGTGACGACGGTGGGTATTCTTCTGCTAGTGATTCTGAGGATATTCAGCAGACTATGCTTGCCACTAATCATGCAGATAATACGGAGCTTCATGTCGACTCTAGTGCCGCCGACAGGTATGCCACTCTTGTTGTGCAGCGTGTTCTTAGTACACAGGTCGTTCAGGATGAAAAGCATCAGCGCCACAATATTTTTCATATCAAAGGCGTTGTGCAAGAACGAGCGGTCCGTATAATCATCGATGGTGGCAGTTGCAACAATTTGGCTAGTACGACCTTGGTGGAGCAGTTGTCATTGCCAACAAGGAAGCATCCACATCCTTATCACGTTCAATGGCTTAATGATGGCGGCAAAATAAAGGTAACACGCTCGGTACGTGTTCCTTTCTCTCTTGGCGCCTATTCTGATTTTGTAGATTGTGATGTTGTTCCAATGGAAGCATGCTCTTTGTTGCTTGGCCGTCCTTGGCAATATGATGTTGATAGTGTTCATCATGGTCGCTCCAATTATTATTCCTTCATGTTCAAGGGTCAGAAAATTGTTATTCATCCTATGACACCTGAACAAGTTCTTAAAGATGATATTGCTCGAGCGACAAAAGCTGCAAAATTAGTTACATCGCCTCCTGTTGCACCTGTTCAACATGAGATCAAATTGAATAACCCTATCTTGCTTGCTACACGTGCTGATTTTGATGAATTACATGATGCTAATTTGCTTTGCTATGCGCTAGTTTGCTCTCGTATGCTTGTTTCACTAGATGAGGCGCCTATGTTGCATATTCCACCTGTTGTTGCTAACCTTTTGCAGGACTATAAAGATGTTTTTCCCGCTGAATTGCCGCCGGGTCTTCCTCCTATTCGTGGCATAGAACATCAGATTGATTTAATTCCAGGCGCACAGCTTCCTAATCGCGCCCCGTACCGCACAAATCCTGAGGAGACGAAAGAAATTCAGCATCAAGTGCAGGCATTGCTTGATAAAGGTTACATTCGTGAGTCTCTCAGCCCTTGTTCGGTTCCTGTTTTGCTTGTTCCTAAGAAAGATGGTTCTTGGCGTATGTGTGTAGATTGTCGTGCAATTAACAATATTACAATTCGTTATCGATATCCTATACCACGCCTTGATGATATGCTTGATGAACTTAGTGGTGCCACAATTTTCTCTAAGGTTGATTTACGTAGTGGTTACCATCAAATAAGAATGAAATTAGGAGATGAATGGAAAACGGCTTTTAAAACTAAATTTGGCTTGTATGAATGGTTGGTTATGCCGTTTGGATTGTCTAATGCTCCTAGCACTTTTATGCGCTTAATGAATGAAGTTCTTCGGTCTTTCATTGGAATATTTGTTGTTGTCTATTTTGATGATATCCTTATATACAGCAAATCCATGAATGAGCATTTAGATCATTTGCGTGCTGTTTTTGATGCTTTGCGTGCTGCTCACTTGTTTGGGAACATGGAAAAATGCACTTTTTGCACGCAACGTGTTTCGTTTCTTGGATATGTTGTTACTCCACAGGGCATTGAGGTCGATAGCAGCAAGGTGGACGCCATTCAGAGTTGGCCCCAACGGACGACGGTCACACAGGTTCGCAGTTTTCTTGGTCTTGCAGGCTTCTATCGTCGTTTTGTGCGGGATTTCAGTTCTATTGCTGCACCATTACATGAGCTGACCAAGAAGGGTGCGCCATTTGAGTGGGACGCACCACAAGACGACGCATTCAACACATTAAATGATGAGGACATCAACGACATACGAATAATGACGACGGAAGATGACACGACAAACCAAGATGTCACGCCTCCACCTCTCGTCGTCGCGCCTCCTCGAGTTACGGATCCATCTTCTAACGAGACGACGACGTACAAGGGCCCAATCACTAGAGCTCGAGCCCAGGAATTGAAGACGGTTTTGATGCTAAGGAACGACGGCCCAGGATGATGTGGCCCGAAGGCCCACGTGGCCCAAGTCGCACGACTCCCTCTCCACCGCGCGCCCCTCCACTTCAGCCGGCCCTAGATGCCTCGTCCTCCCCCTATATAGTCAAGGGCTGCGCCCCTTGTAATCTTTGAGTTTTGTTTTAAGTTTAGCTTAGCTATACATCCGTCTCTCGACGTGAATTCAGAACTCCACCTTCGTGCAATACATCAGATTGCTCGCCTCTAATTCTTGCTCGTTCTTCGATTGCGCGTAAGAATTGATCCTCGTGATCAGGTTGATCTTGTTTACCGCAAGGTTAATATCCTCCGGAAGTTGGTTCAGCGATTGCATTGGCGCTTCGGCTTGCTCGTCGTAGTCGGATCGTGAGGGTCAACATCCACCAAATCGAAGTTATCTCCACTCGCCGAAAGATCGGGCACTCTACACCTATCAAGTGGTATCAGATTCCAGTGTTTCTCGGTGAGTTTTATCCAAGTCCACATAAACCAAAAATTACAAAAAAAAAAAGTTTACCCCAGTACGGTTTTGAGCCTCGCACTTTCGTTCAATAATTTGCGTTGTTGAGTTTTTGTGCTTTCGCTTTTGATCGTTGCTGGTACACTGTGTTTCATCGTTTTCTTCCTATCATCGTCGTATCCTTCCACCGTGCCACGTGTTTTCACCACCACAGTTTGCTTTCCGCCGCATCTGTTTATCCCGTCTCGCTTGCCAAATTTATCCGCTGCACCGTGAGTCCGGGTCAATCACTGCCTCGACGATCGAGTCCTACTCGGTTACGTCGTGACCCGCTCGCCTCGCCCTGTGTTTAGTTCTGTTCGGTTTCGTGTGTCCCGCTCGCCTCGCTGATCGAGTCCTACTCGGTTACATCGTGACCCGCTCGCCTCGCCCTGTGTTTGTTTCTGCTCGGTTTCGTTTGTTCCTACTCTAGAGAGAGAGAGAGAGAGAGAGTGCTTGTGCTTGTGCTTAATTGCTTATTTGAGGTCTCATTGTTTATATTTTCAGCAAAAAGTATTAAAAAAAAGGAGAAAAAAAAGAAAAAAAAGAAAAAAAAGAAAAAAAAAGAAAGAAAAAAAAAAGAAGAGAAAAAAAAAAAGAGCGGCCGAGCAACACAGGCGACGCGTTCTTGCTGCACTTTGTTTTGATCTTTTTTTTCCTTCCTCTTGCACTTGTACCGGCAGCAATCTTTTCGCGTTTAGCACCATTATTCAGCTTTGCAGTTATTGTTTGAATTGTGCTAACCCTTGGATTGAGTGCAGCCTCCTAGCCCCACAAATTTTCTACTACGAGCAGGTTTTTGTTTCACCACGCAATCGCTCCTCCAATCTTCCACCGGTTTTACCTGTGGTTGCAGTTCACGCTTGCGTGCTTGGTAAGGACGGGTAAGAATTTGATAACAGCTTTTTGATTGAGCTTTTCACCCACCACTCACCTCTCGTTGTAGGATCCCGCTTTTTGTATTGCTTGTGTTTCTATGGCAGAAAACAGCTCGAAGTCGGAGGAGCTCACCCTCCAGGATGTCCAGGCACAGGTTGACGGTCTACAAAACGACATGAAGACGATGCACGAGAGACTTGACTCTACGGTCACTTCGTCGAATGAGCGTTTTGATCAACTGGACCTCGCTGATACGGCTGCCCGCACCACGCTCGCGACGATCATGACTCGTCTTGAGGCCATGTCGACGCAGCTTGGGACCATGACGACGCAGCTCACGGAGTTGCAACATGCACGTGACTACGGCGCCGACACCGAGCAGGACGACGACAATCGCCGTGGTCGTGCTCGTAGGGTACGTATTCCTATTAATGATTCTTTTGCCAAAATAAAATTTCGTATTCCCACTTTTAATGGCAAATATGATCCGGGTGCTTATCTTGATTGGGAATTAGAGGTTGAACAAAAATTTGCATGCCATGATATTCCTGCTAATTTACAAGTTAAGGCTGCTATTAGTGAATTTACTGAATTTGCTTTACTTTGGTGGCGTGAGTATAGACAAAGATATCCTGATAATATTCCAGCCACTTGGACGGCATTAAAAGCTGCTATGCGTCATCGTTTTGTGCCGTCATATTATGCTAGAGATTTGCTTAATCAAATGCAGCGTTTTCAGCAAGGTTCACTTTCCGTAGAGGATTATTATCAAGCTTTGCAAAAGGGTATGATTCGCTGTGGTTTAGTTGAACTGGATGATGCTGCTATGGCTCGCTTTAGGGGTGGGTTAAATCGTGAAATTCAGAATATTCTTGATTATAAGCATTATGATGATATGACCACCTTATTTGAATATGCTTGTAAAGCTGAACGTGAAGTGCAGGATCGACAATCTTCGTCAAGACCTAACATTTTTGTAGGGTCCAAGACGCCTTCAGCTCCACGGTCGACACCTCCTTCCACGTCACGCGACCACTCCTCGACCACGTCCAAGTCGAGTGCTCCATCCACGGCCAAATCTGCCTCGTTCGTGCCGTCCTCCTCGTCGTCTGGACGAGCTCGGGATATTCAGTGTCACCGTTGCCGAGGATTTGGTCATGTGATACCTGATTGTCCAAATAAACGAACTATGTTGATTCGTGACGACGGTGGGTATTCTTCTGCTAGTGATTCTGAGGATATTCATCAGACTATGCTTGCCACTAATCATGCAGATAATACGGAGCTTCATGTCGACTCTAGTGCCGCCGACAGGTATGCCACTCTTGTTGTGCAGCGTGTTCTTAGTACACAGGTCGTTCAGGATGAAAAGCATCAGCGCCACAACATTTTTCATATCAAAGGCGTTGTGCAAGAACGAGCGGTCCGTATAATCATCGATGGTGGCAGTTGCAACAATTTGGCTAGTACGACCTTGGTGGAGCAGTTGTCATTGCCAACAAGGAAGCATCCACAGCCTTATCACGTTCAATGGCTCAATGATGGCGGCAAAATAAAGGTAACGCGCTCGGTACGTGTTCCTTTCTCTCTTGGCGCCTATTCTGATTTTGTAGATTGTGATGTTGTTCCAATGGAAGCATGCTCTTTGTTGCTTGGCCGTCCTTGGCAATATGATGTTGATAGTGTTCATCATGGTCGCTCCAATTATTATTCCTTCATGTTTAAGGGTCAGAAAATTGTTATTCATCCTATGACACCTGAACAAGTTCTTAAAGATGATATTGCTCGAGCGACAAAAGCTGCAAAATTGGTTACATCGCCTCCTGTTGCACCTGTTCAACATGAGATCAAATTGAATAACCCTATCTTGCTTGCTACACGTGCTGATTTTGATGAATTACATGATGCTAATCTGCTGTGCTATGCGCTAGTTTGCTCTCGTATGCTTGTTTCACTAGATGAGGCGCCTATGTTGCATATTCCTCCTGTTGTTGCTAACCTTTTGCAGGACTATAAAGATGTTTTTCCCGCTGAATTGCCGCCGGGTCTTCCTCCTATTCGTGGCATAGAACATCAGATTGATTTAATTCCAGGCGCACAGCTTCCTAATCGCGCCCCGTACCGCACAAATCCTGAGGAGACGAAAGAAATTCAGCGTCAAGTGCAGGCATTGCTTGATAAAGGTTACATTCGTGAGTCTCTCAGCCCTTGTTCGGTTCCTGTTTTGCTTGTTCCTAAGAAAGATGGTTCTTGGCGTATGTGTGTAGATTGTCGTGCAATTAACAATATTACAATTCGTTATCGATATCCTATACCACGCCTTGATGATATGCTTGATGAACTTAGTGGTGCCACAATTTTCTCTAAGGTTGATTTACGTAGTGGTTACCATCAAATAAGAATGAAATTAGGAGATGAATGGAAAACGGCTTTTAAAACTAAATTTGGCTTGTATGAATGGTTGGTTATGCCGTTTGGATTGTCTAATGCTCCTAGCACTTTTATGCGCTTAATGAATGAAGTTCTTCGGTCTTTCATTGGAATATTTGTTGTTGTCTATTTTGATGATATCCTTATATACAGCAAATCCATGAATGAGCATTTAGAGCATTTGCGTGCTGTTTTTGATGCTTTGCGTGCTGCTCACTTGTTTGGGAACATGGAAAAATGCACTTTTTGCACGCAACGTGTTTCGTTTCTTGGATATGTTGTTACTCCACAGGGCATTGAGGTCGATAGCAGCAAGGTGGACGCCATTCAGAGTTGGCCCCAACCGACGACGGTCACACAGGTTCGTAGTTTTCTTGGTCTTGCAGGCTTCTATCGTCGTTTTGTGCGGGATTTCAGTTCTATTGCTGCACCATTACATGAGCTGACCAAGAAGGGTGCGCCATTTGAGTGGGGCGCACCACAAGACGACGCATTCAACACTTTAAAGGAACGGTTAACTCATGCTCCTCTCTTACAATTGCCTAATTTTGATAAAGTGTTTGAATTGGAATGTGATGCTAGTGGAATTGGTTTGGGTGCTGTTTTGTTGCAAGATCATAAACCCATTGCTTATTTTAGTGAGAAGTTAAGTGGTGCTGCTCTTAAATATTCCACTTATGATAAAGAACTTTATGCTTTAGTAAGAACTTTGCAAACATGGCAGCATTATTTATGGCCTCGCGAATTTATTATTCATTCTGATCATGAGGCTTTGAAACATATTAGAACCCAAACTAATCTGAATCGTCGTCATGCTAAATGGGTTGAATTTATTGAATCTTTTCCATACATCATTAAACATAAAAACGGGAAGGAAAATGTGATTGCCGATGCTTTGTCTCGTCGTTATATGATGCTGTCCCAATTAGACTTTAAAATCTTTGGTTTGCACGCTTTGAAAGATCAATATGTGAATGATGCTGATTTTCATGATATTATGATGCATTGTAAGGATGGCAAACCTTGGGGCAAATTTCATATGCAGGATGGGTTCCTGTTTCGTGCTAACAAGCTGTGTATTCCAGCTAGCTCGGTTCGTCTTTTGTTGTTACAGGAGGCGCATGGAGGTGGTCTTATGGGTCACTTCGGAGTTTTCAAGACACATGAGGTGTTGGCCGACCATTTCTTTTGGCCACGGATGCGCCGTGATGTTGAGCGCCTTGTTGCACGCTGTACCACATGTCAAAAAGCTAAATCTCGTTTGGGTAATCATGGTTTGTATATGCCCTTGCCTGTTCCCTCTTCTCCTTGGCTTGATATTTCGATGGATTTTGTTTTGGGATTGCCTCGCACTAAGAAGGGGAGGGACAGTATTTTTGTGGTTGTTGATCGTTTCTCTAAAATGGCTCACTTTATACCTTGTCATAAAACTGATGATGCCTCAAATGTTGCTGAATTGTTCTTTAGAGAGATTGTTAGATTGCATGGAATTCCTAAAACAATTGTCTCTGATCGTGATGCTAAGTTTCTTAGTCATTTTTGGCGTTCTCTTTGGAATAAATTAGGAACTAAGCTGCTGTTTAGTACTACTTGTCATCCTCAAACTGATGGGCAAACTGAGGTAGTAAATAGAACTTTGTCTGCTATGCTTAGAGCTGTTTTAGATAAAAATTTGAGACGCTGGGAAGATTGTTTACCTCATGTTGAATTTGCTTATAATCGTGCTACACATTCTGCCACTAAGATGTGTCCTTTTGAGGTTGTTTATGGCTATGTTCCTAAGGCGCCTATTGATTTGTTTTCTATTGATGCTGAGGATGAACCACATCTTGATGCTCTTGCTCATATTGATCACATGAAACAATTGCATGAAGAAACACAACACAACATTGCCATTGCTAATAAAAAGTATCAAGTTGCTGGTAGTAAAGGTAGAAAACATATTTCTTTTGAACCTGGTGATTTGGTTTGGTTGCACTTGCGTAAAGATAGATTTCCTACTTTGCGTCGTTCTAAACTGATGCCTCGTGCTGCTGGTCCTTTTAAAGTGCTAACCAAGATTAACGATAATGCTTATGTTCTTGACTTGCCCATGGAGTTTGGTGTTTCCACTAGTTTTAATGTTGCAGATTTGAAACCATACTTGGGTGAGGATGACGAGTTGCCGTCGAGGACGACTTCACTTCAAGAAGGGGAGGATGATGAGGACATCAACGACATACGAATAATGACGACGGAAGATGGCACGACAAACCAAGATGTCACGCCTCCACCTCTCGTCGTCGCGCCTCCTCGAGTTACGGATCCATCTTCTAACGAGACGACGACGTACAAGGGCCCAATCACTAGAGCTCGAGCCCAGGAATTGAAGACGGTTTTGATGCTAAGGAACGACGGCCCAGGATGATGTGGCCCGAAGGCCCACGTGGCCCAAGTCGCACGACTCCCTCTCCACCGCGCGCCCCTCCACTTCAGCCGGCCCTAGATGCCTCGTCCTCCCCCTATATAGTCAAGGGCTGCGCCCCTTGTAATCTTTGAGTTTTGTTTTAAGTTTAGCTTAGCTATACATCCGTCTCTCGACGTGAATTCAGAACTCCACCTTCGTGCAATACATCAGATTGCTCGCCTCTAATTCTTGCTCGTTCTTCGATTGCGCGTAAGAATTGATCCTCGTGATCAGGTTGATCTTGTTTACCGCAAGGTTAATATCCTCCGGAAGTTGGTTCAGCGATTGCATTGGCGCTTCGGCTTGCTCGTCGTAGTCGGATCGTGAGGGTCAACATCCACCAAATCGAAGTTATCTCCACTCGCCGAAAGATCGGGCACTCTACACCTATCATTAAAGGAACGGTTAACTCATGCTCCTCTCTTACAATTGCCTAATTTTGATGAAGTGTTTGAATTGGAATGTGATGCTAGTGGAATTGGTTTGGGTGCTGTTTTGTTGCAAGATCATAAACCCATTGCTTATTTTAGTGAGAAGTTAAGTGGTGCTGCTCTTAAATATTCCACTTATGATAAAGAACTTTATGCTTTAGTAAGAACTTTGCAAACATGGCAGCATTATTTATGGCCTCGCGAATTTATTATTCATTCTGATCATGAGGCTTTGAAACATATTAGAACCCAAACTAATCTGAATCGTCGACATGCTAAATGGGTTGAATTTATTGAATCTTTTCCATACATCATTAAACATAAAAACGGGAAGGAAAATGTGATTGCCGATGCTTTGTCTCGTCGTTATATGATGCTGTCCCAATTAGACTTTAAAATCTTTGGTTTGCAAGCTTTGAAAGATCAATATGTGAATGATGCTGATTTTCATGATATTATGATGCATTGTAAGGATGGCAAACCTTGGGGCAAATTTCATATGCAGGATGGGTTCCTGTTTCGTGCTAACAAGCTGTGTATTCCAGCTAGCTCGGTTCGTCTTTTGTTGTTACAGGAGGCGCATGGAGGTGGTCTTATGGGTCACTTCGGAGTTTTCAAGACACATGAGGTGTTGGCCGACCATTTCTTTTGGCCACGGATGCGCCGTGATGTTGAGCGCCTTGTTGCACGCTACACCACATGTCAAAAAGCTAAATCTCGTTTGGGTAATCATGGTTTGTATATGCCCTTGCCTGTTCCCTCTTCTCCTTGGCTTGATATTTCGATGGATTTTGTTTTGGGATTGCCTCGCACTAAGAAGGAGAGGGACAGTATTTTTGTGGTTGTTGATCGTTTCTCTAAAATGGCTCACTTTATACCTTGTCATAAAACTGATGATGCCTCAAATGTTGCTGAATTGTTCTTTAGAGAGATTGTTAGATTGCATGGAATTCCTAAAACAATTGTCTCTGATCGTGATGCTAAGTTTCTTAGTCATTTTTGGCGTTCTCTTTGGAATAAATTAGGAACTAAGCTGCTGTTTAGTACTACTTGTCATCCTCAAACTGATGGGCAAACTGAGGTAGTAAATAGAACTTTGTCTGCTATGCTTAGAGCTGTTTTAGATAAAAATTTGAGACGCTGGGAAGATTGTTTACCTCATGTTGAATTTGCTTATAATCGTGCTACACATTCTGCCACTAAGATGTGTCCTTTTGAGGTTGTTTATGGCTATGTTCCTAAGGCGCCTATTGATTTGTTTGCTATTGATGCTGAGGATGAACCACATCTTGATGCTCTTGCTCATATTGGTCACATGAAACAATTGCATGAAGAAACACAACACAACATTGCCATTGCTAATAAAAAGTATCAAATTGCTGGTAGTAAAGGTAGAAAACATATTTCTTTTGAACCTGGTGATTTGGTTTGGTTGCACTTGCGTAAAGATAGATTTCCTACTTTGCGTTGTTCTAAACTGATGCCTCGTGCTGCTGGTACTTTTAAAGTGCTAACCAAGATTAACGATAATGCTTATGTTCTTGACTTGCCCATGGAGTTTGGTGTTTCCACTAGTTTTAATGTTGCAGATTTGAAACCATACTTGGGTGAGGATGATGAGTTGCCGTCGAGGACGACTTCACTTCAAGAAGGGGAGGATGATGAGGACATCAACGACATACGAATAATGACGACGGAAGATGGCGCGCCAAACCAAGCTGTCACGCCTCCACCTCTCGTCGTCGCGCCTCCTCGAGTTACGGATCCATCTTCCAACGAGACGACAACGTACAAGGGCCCAATCACTAGAGCTCGAGCCCAGGAATTGAAGACGGTTTTGATGCTAAGGAACGACGGCCCAGGATGATGTCGCCCGAAGGCCCACGTGGCCCAAGTCGCACGACTCCCTCTCCAACGCGCGCCTCTCCACTTCAGCCGGCCCTAGATGCCTCGTCCTCCCCCTATATAGTCAAGGGCTGCGCCCCTTGTAATCTTTGAGTTTTGTTTTAAGTTTAGCTTAGCTATACATCCGTCTCTCGACGTGAATTCAGAACTCCACCTTCGTGCAATACATCAGATTGCTCGCCTCTAATTCTTGCTCGTTCTTCGATTGCGCGTAAGAATTGATCCTCGTGATCAGGTTGATCTTGTTTACCGCAAGGTTAATATCCTCCGGAAGTTGGTTCAGCGATTGCATTGGTGTTTCGGCTTGCTCGTCGTAGTCGGATCGTGAGGGTCAACATCCACCAAATCGAAGTTATCTCCACTCGCCGAAAGATCGGGCACTCTGCACCTATCACTCTATTCCTTGTCCATACTCGATAATTCTCGCTGGTTATACGATGTCTATCGAGCATGATGACATTGAATGAGCATGTCGTAAGGCCTCATCTCATCGACGTTAGAGTTTGTCGCGAGTGTTTGGACTCGCCTTATCTATACTTTATTGGTTCTAGGTGGTAATACGGTGGCCATGGAGTATAACGACATTGGACGAGCCATTAGTCGATGATATGATGTCTCATGATATCTCTATTCCTTGTCCGTACTCGATAGTTCTCGCTGGTGATATGGTGTCAATCGAGCATAATGACATTGAATGAGCATCTTATAAGACCTCATCTCATCGACACCATAGTTTGGCCCGATTGTTTGGACTTGCCTTGTCTATACTTTGTTGGTTCTAGCCGGTGATACGGCGGCCATCAAGTATAACAACATTGGACAAGCCATTAGGCGATGCTATGATGCCTTGCGGTAGCTCTATTCCTTGTCCCTACTTGATATTTCTCGCTGGTGATTCAGTGTCTATCGAGCATGATGACATGGAATGAGCATCTCGTAAGACCTTATCTCATCGACGTAACAGTTTGGCCGAATTGTTTGGGCTCGTCTTCTCTATACTTCGTTGGTTCTAGCCGGTGATACGGTGGCCATCGAGTATAAAGACATTGAACTAGCCATTGAGCGACGCTATAATGTCTCATGGCACCTCCATTCTTTGTCCATACTCAATAGTTCTCGCTGGTAATACGTTGTCTATCGACCATATGATATTAAATGAGCATCTCGTAAGGCCTCATCTCATCGACGTCACAGTTTGGCTCGAATATTTGGACTCGCTTTATCTATACTTCGTTTGATCTAGCTAGTGATACGGTGGTCATCGAGGATAACAACATTGGACGAGCCATTAGTCGATGATATGATGTGTCACGGTATCTCTATTCCATGTACATACTAGATAGTTCTCGCTGGTGACACGGTGTCTATCGAGCATGATGATATTGAATGAGCATCTCGTAAGGCCTTATCTCATTGATGTCATAGTTTGTCATGAGGACATCAACGACATATGAATAATGACGACGAAAGATGGCACGCCAAACCAAGCTGTCACGCCTCCACCTCTCGTCGCCGCGCCTCCTCGAGTTACGGATCCATCTTCTAACAAGACGACGACGTACAAGGGCCCAATCACTAGAGCTCGAGCCCAGGAATTGAAGACGGTTTTGATGCTAAGGAACGACGGCCCAGGATGATGTCGCCCGAAGGCCCACGTGGCCCAAGTCGCACGACTCCCACTCCACCGCGCGCCTCTCCACTTCAACCGGCCCTAGATGCCTCGTCCTCCCCCTATATAGTCAAGGGCTGCGCCCCTTGTAATCTTTGAGTTTTGTTTTAAGTTTAGCTTAGCTATACATTGGCGCTTCGGCTTGCTCGTCGTAGTCGGATCGTGAGGGTCGACATCCACCAAATCGAAGTTATCTCCACTCGCCGAAAGATCGGGCACTCTACACCTATCAAGTGGTATCAGATTCCAGTGTTTCTCGGTGAGTTTTATCCAAGTCCACATAAACCGAAAACTACAAAAAAAAGTTTACCCCAGTACGGTTTTGAGCCTCGCACTTTCGTTCAATAATTTGCGTTGTTGAGTTTTTGTGCTTTCGCTTTTGATCGTTGCTGGTACACTGTGTTTCATCGTTTTCTTCCTATCATCGTCGTATCCTTCCGCCGTGCCGCGTGTTTTCACCACCTCAGTTTGCTTTCCGCCACATCTGTTTACCCCATCTCGCTTGCCAAGTTTTTCCGCTGCACCGTGAATCCGGGTCAATCACTGCCTCGACGATCGAGTCCTACTCGGTTACGTCGTGACCGCTCGCCTCGCCCTGTGTTTAGTTCTGTTCGGTTTCGTGTGTCCCTACTCCAGAGAGAGAGAGAGAGAGAGAGAGAGAGAGAGAGAGATCTCATTGTTAATTACCGTTCTTACCCTGCCTAAAAAAAAAGCGCTTGTGCTTAATTGCTTATTTGAGGTCTCATTGTTTATATTTTCAGCAAAAAGTATAAAAAAAAAGAAAGAAAAAAAAAGAGAAAAAAAAGAGAAAAAAAAGAAAAAAAAAGAGCGGCCGAGCAACACAGGCGACGCGTTCTTGCTGCACTTTGTTTTGATCCTTCTTCCTTCCTCTTCCACTTGTACAGGCAGCAATCTTTTCACGTTTAGCACCATTATTCAGCTTTGCAGTTATTGTTTGAATTGTGTTAACCCTTGGATTGAGTGCAGCCTCCTAGCCCCACAAAATTTCTACTACGAGCAGGTTTTTGTTTCACCACGCAATCGCTCCTCCAATCTTCCACCGGTTTTACCTGTGGTTGCAGTTCACGCTTGCGTGCTTGGTAAGGACGGGTAAGAATTTGATAACAGCTTTTTGATTGAGCTTTTCATCCACCACTCACCTCTCGTTGTAGGATTCTGCTTTTTGTATTGCTTGTGTTTCTATGGCAGAAAACAGCTCGAAGTCGGAGGAGCTCACCCTCCAGGATGTCCAGGCACAGGTTGATGGTCTACAAAACGACATGAAGACGATGCACGAGAGACTTGACTCTACGGTCACTTCGTCGAATGAGCGTTTTGATCAACTGGACCTCGCTGATACGGCTGCCCGCACCACGCTCGCGACGATCATGACTCGTCTTGAGGCCATGTCGACGCAGCTTGGGACCATGACGACGCAGCTCACGGAGTTGCAACAAGCACGTGACTACGACGCCAACACCGAGCAGGACGATGACAATCGCCATGGTCGTGCTCGTAGGGTACGTGTTCCTATTAATGATTCTTTTGCCAAAATAAAATTTTGTATTCTCACTTTTAATGGAAAATATGATCCGGGTGCTTATCTTGATTAGGAATTAGAGGTTGAACAAAATTTGCATGCCATGAAATTCCTGCTAATTTACAAGTTAAGGCTGCTATTAGTGAATTTATTGAATTTGCTTTACTTTGGTGGCGTGAGTATAGACAAAGATATCCTGATAATATTCCAGCCACTTGGACGGCATTAAAAGTTGCTATGCGTCATCGTTTTGTGCCGTCATATTATGTTAGAGATTTGCTTAATCAAATGCAGCGTTTTCAACAAGGTTCACTTTTCGTAGAGGATTATTATCAAGCTTTGCAAAAGGGTATGATTCGCTGTGGTTTAGTTGAACTGGATGATGCTGCTATGGCTCGCTTTAGGGGTGGGTTAAATCGTGAAATTCAGAACATTCTTGATTATAAGAATTATGATGATATGACCACCTTATTTGAATATGCTTGTAAAGCTGAACGTGAAGTGCAGGATCGACAATCTTCGTCAAGACCTAACATTTTTGTAGGGTCCAAGACGCCTTCAACTCCACGGTCGACACCTCCTTCCATGTAGCGCGACCACTCCTCGACCACGTCCAAGTCGAGTGCTCCATCCACGGCCAAATCTGCCTCGATCGTGCCATCCTCCTCGTCATCTGGACGAGCTCGTGATATTCAGTGTCACCGTTGCCGAGGATTTGGTCATGTGATACGCGATTGTCCAAATAAATGAACTATGTTGATTCGTGACGACGGTGGGTATTCTTCTGCTAGTGATTCTGAGGATATTCAGCAGACTATGCTTGCCACTAATCATGCAGATAATACGGAGCTTCATGTTGACTCTAGTGCCGCCGACAGGTATGCCACTCTTGTTGTGCAGCGTGTTCTTAGTACACAGGTCGTTCAGGATGAAAAGCATCAGCGCCACAACATTTTTCATATCAAAGGCGTTGTGCAAGAACGAGCGGTACGTATAATCATCGATGGTGGCAGTTGCAACAATTTGGCTAGTACGACCTTGGTGGAGCAGTTGTCATTGCTAACAAGGAAGCATCCACATCCTTATCACGTTCAATGGCTTAATGATGGCGGCAAAATAAAGGTAACGCGCTCGGTACGTGTTCCTTTCTCTCTTGGCGCCTATTCTGATTTTGTAGATTGTGATGTTGTTCTAATGGAAGCATGCTCTTTGTTGCTTGGCCGTCCTTGGCAATATGATATTGATAGTGTTCATCATGGTCGCTCCAATTATTATTCCTTCATGTTTAAGGGTCAGAAAATTGTTATTCATCCTATGACACCTGAACAAGTTGTTAAAGATGCTATTGCTCGAGCGACAAAAGCTGCAAAATTGGTTACATCGCCTCCTGTTGCACCTGTTCAACATGACATCAAATTGAATAACCCTATCTTGCTTGCTACACGTGCTGATTTTGATGAATTACATGATGCTAATCTGCTTTGCTATGCGCTAGTTTGCTCTCGTATGCTTGTTTCACTAGATGAGGCGCTTATGTTGCATATTCCTCCTGCTGAAGCTAACCTTTTGCAGGACTATAAAGATGTTTTTCCCGCTGAATTACCGCCGGGTCTTCCTCCTATTCGGGGCATAGAACATCAGATTGATTTAATTCCAGGCGCACAGCTTCCTAATCGCGCCTCGTACCGCACAAATCCTGAGGAGACGAAAGAAATTCAGCGTCAAGTGCAGGCATTGCTTGATAAAGGTTATATTCGTGAGTCTCTCAGCCCTTGTTCGGTTCCTGTTTTGCTTGTTTCTAAGAAAGATGGTTCTTGGCGTATGTGTGTAGATTGTCGTGAAATTAACAATATTACAATTCGTTATCAATATCCTATACCACGCCTTGATGATATGCTTGATGAACTTAGTGGTGCCACAATTTTCTCTAAAGTTGATTTGCGTAGTGGTTACCATCAAATAAGAATGAAATTAGGAGATGAATGGAAAACGGCTTTTAAAACTAAATTTGGCTTGTATGAATGGTTGGTTATGCCGTTTGGATTGTCTAATGCTCCTAGCACTTTTATGCGCTTAATGAATGAAGTTCTTCGACCTTTCATTGGAATATTTGTTGTTGTCTATTTTGATGATATCCTTATATACAGCAAATCCATGAATGAGCATTTAGATCATCTGCGTGCTGTTTTTGATGCTTTGCGTGCTGCTCACTTGTTTGGGAACATGGAAAAATGCACTTTTTGCACGCAACGTGTTTTGTTTCTTGGATATGTTGTTACTCCAAAGGGCATTGAGGTCGATAGCAGCAAGGTGGATGCCATTCAGAGTTGGCCCCAACCGACGATGGTCACACAGGTTCGCAGTTTTCTTGGTCTTGCAGGATTCTATCATCGTTTTGTGCGGGATTTCAGTTCTATTGCTGCACCATTACATGAGCTGACCACGAAGGGTGTGCCATTTGAGTGGGGCGCACCACAAGACGACGCATTCAACACTTTAAAGGAACGGTTAACTCATGCTCCTCTCTTAGAATTGTCTAATTTTGATAAAATGTTTGAATTGGAATGTGATGCTAGTGGAATTGGTTTGGGTGCTGTTTTGTTGCAACATCATAAACCCATTACTTCATTTAGTGAGAAGTTAAGTGGTGCTGCTCTTAAATATTCCACTTATGATAAAGAACTTTATGCTTTAGTAAGAACTTTGCAAACATGGCAGCATTATTTATGGCCTCGCGAATTTATTATTCATTCTGATCATGAGGCTTTAAAACATATTAGAACCCAATCTAATCTGAACCGTCGTCATGCTAAATGGGTTGAATTTATTAAATCTTTTCCGTACATCATTAAACATAAAACGGGAAGGAAAATGTGATTGCCGATGCTTTGTCTCGTCGTTATATGATGCTGTCCCAATTAGACTTTAAAATCTTTGGTTTGCAAGCTTTGAAAGATCAATATGTGAATGATGCTGATTTTCGTGATATTATGATGCATTGTAAGGATCGCAAACCTTGGGGCAAATTTCATATGCAGGATGGGTTCCTGTTGATAGGTGTAGAGTGCCCGATCTTTCGGCAAGTGGAGATAACTTCGATTTGGTGGATGTCGACCCTCACGATCCGACTACGACGAGCAAGCCGAAGCGCCAATGCAATCGCTGAACCAACTTCCGGAGGATATTAACCTTGTGGTAAACAAGATCAACCTGATCACGAGGATCAATTCTTACGCGCAATCGAAGAACGAGCAAGAACTCGAGGCGAGCAATCTGATGTATTGCACGAAGGTGGAGTTCTGAATTCACGTCGAGAGACGGATGTATAGCTAAGCTAAACTTAAAACAAAACTCAAAGATTACAAGGGGCGCAGCCCTTTACTATATAGGGGGAGGACGAGGCATCTAGGGCCGGCTGAAGTGGAGAGGCGCGCGGTGGAGAGGGAGTCGTGCGACTTGGGCCACGTGGGCCTTCGGGCGACATCATCCTGGGCCGTCGTTCCTTAGCATCAAAACCGTCTTCAATTCCTGGGCTCGAGCTCTAGTGATTGGGCCCTTGTACGTCGTCGTCTCGTTAGAAGATGGATCCGTAACTCGAGGAGGCGCGACGACGAGAGGTGGAGGCGTGACAACTTGGTTTGGCACGCCATCTTCCGTCGTCATTATTCGTATGTCGTTGATGTCCTCATCATCCTCCCCTTCTTGAAGTGAAGTCGTCCTCGACGGCAACTCATCATCCTCACCCAAAACTAGTGGAAACACCAAACTCCATGGGCAAGTTAAGAACATAAGCATTATCGTTAATCTTGGTTAGCACTTTAAAAGGACCAGCAGCACGAGACATCAGTTTAGAACGACGCAAAGTAGGAAATCTATCTTTACGCAAGTGCAACCAAACCAAATCACCAGGTTCAAAAGAAATATGTTTTCTACCTTTACTACCAGCAACTTGATACTTTTTATTAGCAATGGCAATGTTGTGTTGTGTTTCTTCATGCAATTGTTTCATGTGATCAATATGAGCAAGAGCATCAAGATGTGGTTCATCCTCAGCATCAATAGCAAACAAATCAATAGGCGCCTTAGGAACATAGCCATAAACAACCTCAAAAGGACACATCTTAGTGGCAGAATGTGTAACACGATTATAAGCAAATTCAACATGAGGTAAACAAGTAGTACTAAACAGCAGCTTAGTTCCTAATTTATTCCAAAGAGAACGCGAAAAATGACTAAGAAACTTAGCATCACGATCAGAGACAATTGTTTTAGGAATTCCATGCAATCTAACAATCTCTCTAAAGAACAATTCAGCAACATTTGAGGCATCATCAGTTTTATGACAAGGTATATAGTGAGCCATTTTAGAGAAACGATCAACAACCACAAAAATACTGTCCCTCCCCTTCTTAGTGCGAGGCAATCCCAAAACAAAATCCATCGAAATATCAAGCCAAGGAGAAGAGGGAACAGGCAAGGGCATATACAAACCATGATTACGCAAACGAGATTTAGCTTTTTGACATGTAGTACAGCGTGCAACAAGGCGCTCAACATCACGGCGCATCCGTGGCCAAAAGAAATGGTCGGCCAACACCTCATGTGTCTTGAAAACTCCGAAGTGACCCATAAGACCACCTCCATGCGCCTCCTGTAACAATAAAAGACGAACCGAGCTAGCTGGAATACACAGCTTGTTAGCACGAAATAGGAACCCATCCTGCATATGAAATTTGCCCCAAGGTTTGCCATCCTTACAATGCATCATAATATCATGAAAATCAGCATCATTCACATATTGATCTTTCAAAGCTTGCAAACCAAAGATTTTAAAGTCTAATTAGGACAGCATCATATAACGACGAGACAAAGCATCGGCAATCACATTTTCCTTCCCGTTTTTATGTTTAATGATGTATGGAAAAGATTCAATAAATTCAACCCATTTAGCATGACGACGATTCAGATTAGTTTGGGTTCTAATATGTTTCAAAGCCTCATGATCAGAATGAATAATAAATTCACGAGGCCATAAATAATGCTGCCATGTTTGCAAAGTTCATACTAAAGCATAAAGTTCTTTATCATAAGTGGAATATTTAAGAGCAGCACCACTTAACTTCTCACTAAAATAAGCAATGGGTTTATGATCTTGCAACAAAACAGCACCCAAACCAATTCCACTAGCATCACATTCCAATTCAAACACTTTATCAAAATTAGGCAATTGTAAGAGAGGAGCATGAGTTAACCGTTCCTTTAAAGTGTTGAATGCGTAGTCTTGTGGTGCGTCCCACTCAAATGGCGCACCCTTCTTGGTCAGCTCATGTAATGGTGCAGCAATAGAACTGAAATCCCGCACAAAACGACGATAGAAGCCTGCAAGACCAAGAAAACTGCGAACCTGTGTGACCATCGTCGGTTGGAGCCAACTCTGAATGACGTCCACCTTGCTGCTATCGACTTCAATGCCCTGTGGAGTAACAACATATCCAAGAAACGAAACACGTTGCGTGCAAAAAGTGCATTTTTCCATGTTCCCAAACAAGTGAGCAGCACGCAAAGCATCAAAAACAGCACGCAAATGATCTAAATGCTCATTCATGGATTTGCTGTATATAAGGATATCATCAAAATAGACAACAACAAATATTCCAATGAAAGGCCGAAGAACTTCATTCATTAAGCGCATAAAAGTGCTAGGAGCATTAGACAATCCAAACGGCATAACCAACCATTCATACAAGCCAAATTTAGTTTTAAAAGCCGTTTTCCATTCATCTCCTAATTTCATTCTTATTTGATGGTAACCACTACGCAAATCAACCTTAGAGAAAATTGTGGCACCACTAAGTTCATCAAGCATATCATCAAGGCGTGGTATAGGATATTGATAACGAATAGTAATATTGTTAATTGCACGACAATCTACACACATACGCCAAGAACCATCTTTCTTAGGAACAAGCAAAACAGGAACCGAACAAGGGCTGAGAGACTCACGAATGTAACCTTTATCAAGCAATGCCTGCACTTGACGCTGAATTTCTTTCGTCTCCTCAGGATTTGTGCGGTACGGGGCGCGATTAGGAAGCTGTGCGCCTGGAATTAAATCAATCTGATGTTCTATGCCACGAATAGGAGGAAGACCCGGCGGCAATTCAGTGGGAAAAACATCTTTATAGACCAGCAAAAGGTTAGCAACAGCAGGAGGAATATGCAACATAGGCGCCTCATCTAGTAAAACAAGCATACGAGAGCAAACTAGCGCATAGCAAAGCAGATTAGCATCATGTAATTCATCAAAATCAGCACGTGTAGCAAGCAAGATAGGATTATTCAATTTGATCTCATGTTGAACAGGTGCAACAGGAGGCGATGTAACCAATTTTGCAGCTTTTGTCGCTCGAGCAATATCATCTTTAAGAACTTGTTCAGGTGTCATAGGATGAATAACAATTTTCTGACCCTTGAACATGAAGGAATAATAATTGGAGCGACCATGATGAACACATTCAACATCATATTGCCAAGGACGGCCAAGCAACAAAGAGCATGCTTCCATTGGAACAACATCACAATCTACAAAATCAGAATAGGCGCCAAGAGAGAAAGGAACACGTACCGAGCGCGTTACCTTTATTTTGCCGCCATCATTAAGCCATTGAACGTGATAAGGATGTGGATGCTTCCTTGTTGGCAATGACAACTGCTCCACCAAGGTCGTACTAGCCAAATTGTTGCAACTACCACCATCGATGATTATACGGACCGCTCGTTCTTGCACAACGCCTTTGATATGAAAAATGTTGTGGCGCTGATGCTTTTCATCCTGAACGACCTGTGTACTAAGAACACGCTGCACAACAAGAGTGGCATACCTGTCGGCGGCACTAGAGTCGACATGAAGCTCCGTATTATCTGCATGATTAGTGGCAAGCATAGTCTGCTGAATATCCTCAGAATCACTAGCAGAAGAATGATAGGTGTAGAGTGCCCGATCTTTCGGCGAGTGGAGATAACTTCGATTTGGTGGATGTTGACCCTCACGATCCGACTACGACGAGCAAGCCGAAGCGCCAATGCAATCGCTGAACCAACTTCCGGAGGATATTAACCTTGCGGTAAGCAAGATCAACCTGATCACGAGAATCAATTCTTACGCGCAATCGAAGAACGAGCAAGAATTAGAGGCGAGCAATCTGATGTATTACACGAAGGTGGAGTTCTGAATTCACGTCGAGAGACGGATGTATAGCTAAGCTAAACTTAAAACAAAACTCAAAGATTACAAGGGGCGCAGCCCTTGACTATATAGGGGGAGGACGAGGCATCTATGGCCGGCTGAAGTGGAGAGGCGCGCGGTGGAGAGGGAGTCGGGCGACTTGGGCCACGTGGGCCTTCGGGCAACATCATCCTAGGCCGTCGTTCCTTAGCATCAAAACCGTCTTCAATTCCTGGGCTCGAGCTCTAGTGATTGGGCCCTTGTACGTCGTCGTCTCGTTAGAAGATGGATCCGTAACTCGAGGAGGCGCGACGACGAGAGGTGGAGGCGTGACAGCTTGGTTTGGCACGCCATCTTCCGTCGTCTTTATTCGTATGTCGTTGATGTCCTCATCATCCTCCCCTTCTTGAAGTGCAGTCGTCCTCGACGGCAACTCATCATCCTCACCCAAGTATGGTTTCAAATCTGCAACATTAAAACTAGTGGAAACACCAAACTCCATGGGCAAGTCAAGAACATAAGCATTATCGTTAATCTTGGTTAGCACTTTAAAAGGACCAGCAGCACGAGGCATCAGTTTAGAATGACGCAAAGTAGGAAATCTATCTTTACGCAAGTGCAACCAAACCAAATCACCAGGTTCAAAAGAAATATGTTTTCTACCTTTACTACCAGCAACTTGATACTTTTTATTAGCAATGGCAATGTTGTGTTGTGTTTCTTCTTGCAATTGTTTCATGTGATCAATATGAGCAAGAGCATCAAGATGTGGTTCATCTTCAGCATCAATAGCAAACAAATCAATAGGCGCCTTAGGAACATAGCCATAAACAACCTCAAAAGGACACATCTTAGTGGCAGAATGTGTAGCACGATTATAAGCAAATTCAACATGAGGTAAACAATCTTCCCAACGTCTCAAATTTTTATCTAAAACAGCTCTAAGCATAGCAGACAAAGTTCTATTTACTACCTCAGTTTGCCCATCAGTTTGAGGATGACAAGTAGTACTAAACAGCAGCTTAGTTCCTAATTTATTCCAAAGAGAACGCCAAAAATGACTAAGAAACTTAGCATCACGATCAGAGACAATTGTTTTAGGAATTCCATGCAATCTAACAATCTCTCTAAAGAACAATTCAGCAACATTTGAGGCATCATCAGTTTTATGACAAGGTATAAAGTGAGCCATTTTAGAGAAACGATCAACAACCACAAAAATACTGTCCCTCCCCTTCTTAGTGCGAGGCAATCCCAAAACAAAATCCGTCGAAATATCATGCCAAGGAGAAGAGGGAACAGGCAAGGGCATATACAAACCATGATTACCCAAACGAGATTTAGCTTTTTGACATGTAGTACAGCGTGCAACAAGGCGCTCAACATCACGGCGCATCCGTGGCCAAAAGAAATGGTCGGCCAACACCTCATGTGTCTTGAAAACTCCGAAGTGACCCATAAGACCACCTCCATGCGCCTCCTGTAACAACAAAAGACGAATCGAGCTAGCTGGAATACATAGCTTGTCAGCACGAAACAGGAACCCATCCTGCATATGAAATTTGCCCCAAGGTTTGCCATCCTTACAATGCATCATAATATCATGAAAATCAGCATCATTCACATATTGATCTTTCAAAGCTTGCAAACCAAAGATTTTAAAGTCTAATTGGGACAGCATCATATAACGACGAGACAAAGCATCGGCAATCACATTTTCCTTCCCGTTTTTATGTTTAATGATGTATGGAAAAGATTCAATAAATTCAACCCATTTAGCATGACGACGATTCAGATTAGTTTGGGTTCTAATATGTTTCAAAGCCTCATGATCAGAATGAATAATAAATTCGCGAGGCCATAAATAATGCTGCCATGTTTGCAAAGTTCTTACTAAAGCATAAAGTTCTTTATCATAAGTGGAATATTTAAGAGCAGCACCACTTAACTTCTCACTAAAATAAGCAATGGGTTTATGATCTTGCAACAAAACAGCACCCAAACCACCACTAGCATCACATTCCAATTCAAACACTTTATCAAAATTAGGCAATTGTAAGAGAGGAGCATGAGTTAACCGTTCCTTTAAAGTGTTGAATGCGTCGTCTTGTGGTGCGCCCCACTCAAATGGCGCACCCTTCTTGGTCAGCTCATGTAATGGTGCAGCAATAGAACTGAAATCCCGCACAAAACGACGATAGAAGCCTGCAAGACCAAGAAAACTGCGAACCTGTGTGACCGTCGTCGGTTGGGGCCAACTCTGAATGGCGTCCACCTTGCTGCTATCGACCTCAATGCCCTGTGGAGTAACAACATATCCAAGAAACGAAACACGTTGCGTGCAAAAAGTGCATTTTTCCATGTTCCCAAACAAGTGAGCAGCACGCAAAGCATCAAAAACAGCACGCAAATGATCTAAATGCTCATTCATGGATTTGCTGTATATAAGGATATCATCAAAATAGACAACAACAAATATTCCAATGAAAGACCGAAGAACTTCATTCATTAAGCGCATAAAAGTGCTAGGAGCATTAGACAATCCAAACGGCATAACCAACCATTCATACAAGCCGAATTTAGTTTTAAAAGCCGTTTTCCATTCATCTCCTAATTTCATTCTTATTTGATGGTAACCACTACGTAAATCAACCTTAGAGAAAATTGTGGCACCACTAAGTTCATCAAGCATATCATCAAGGCGTGGTATAGGATATCGATAACGAATTGTAATATTGTTAATTGCACGACAATCTACACACATACGCCAAGAACCATCTTTCTTAGGAACAAGCAAAACAGGAACCGAACAAGGGCTGAGAGACTCACAAATGTAACCTTTATCAAGCAATGCCTGCACTTGACGCTGAATTTCTTTCGTCTCCTCGAGATTTGTGCGGTACGGGGCGCGATTAGGAAGCTGTGCGCCTGGAATTTAATCAATCTGATGTTCTATGCCACGAATAGGAGGAAGACCCGGTGGCGATTCAGCAGGAATAACATCTTTATAGTCCTGCAAAAGGTTAGCAACAGCAGGAGGAATATGCAACATAGGCGCCTCATCTAGTGAAACAAGCATACGAGAGCAAACTAGCGCATAGCAAAGCAGATTAGCATCATGTAATTCATCAAAATCAGCACGTGTAGCAAGCAAGATAGGGTTATTCAATTTGATCTCATATTGAACAGGTGCAACAGGAGGCGATGTAACCAATTTTGCAGCTTTTGTCGCTCGAGCAATATCATCTTTAAGAACTTGTTCAGGTGTCATAGGATGAATAACAATTTTCTGACCCTTGAACATGAAGGAATAATAATTGGAGCGACCATGATGAACACTATCGACATCATATTGCCAAGGACGGCCAAGCAACAAAGAGCATGCTTCCATTAGAACAACATCACAATCTACAAAATCAGAATAGGCGCCAAGAGAGAAAGGAACACGTACCGAGCGCGTTACCTTTATTTTGCCGCCATCATTAAGCCATTGAACGTGATAAGGATGTGGATGCTTCCTTGTTGGCAATGACAACTGCTCCACCAAGGTCGTACTAGCCAAATTGTTGCAACTGCCACCATCGATGATTATACGGACCGCTCGTTCTTGCACAACGCCTTTGATATGAAAAATGTTGTGGCGCTGATGCTTTTCATCCTGAACGACCTGTGTACTAAGAACACGCTGCACAACAAGAGTGGCATACCTGTCGGCGACACTAGAGTCGACATGAAGCTCCGTATTATCTGCATGATTAGTGGCAAGCATAGTCTGCTGAATATCCTCAGAATCACTAGCAGAAGAATACCCACCGTCGTCACGAATCAACATAGTTCGTTTATTTGGACAATCGCGTATCACATGACCAAATCCTCGGCAACGGTGACACTGAATATCACGAGCTCGTCCAGACGACGAGGAGGACGGCACGAACGAGGCAGATTTGGCTGTGGATGGAGCACTTGACTTGGACGTGGTCGAGGAGTGGTCGCGCGACGTGGAAGGAGGTGTCGACCGTGGAGCTGAAGGCGTCTTGGACCCTACAAAAATGTTAGGTCTTGACGAAGATTGTCGATCCTGCACTTCACGTTCAGCTTTACAAGCATATTCAAATAAGGTGGTCATATCATCATAATGCTTATAATCAAGAATATTCTGAATTTCACGATTTAACCCACCCCTAAAGCGAGCCATAGCAGCATCATCCAGTTCAACTAAACCACAGCGAATCATACCCTTTTGCAAAGCTTGATAATAATCCTCTACGGAAAGTGAACCTTGTTGAAAACGCTGCATTTGATTAAGCAAATCTCTAGCATAATATGACGGCACAAAACGATGACGCATAGCAGCTTTTAATGCCGTCCAAGTGGCTGGAATATTATCAGGATATCTTTGTCTATACTCACGCCACCAAAGTAAAGCAAATTCAGTAAATTCACTAATAGCAGCCTTAACTTGTAAATTAGCAGGAATATCATGGCATGCAAATTTTTGTTCAACCTCTAATTCCCAATCAAGATAAGCACCCGGATCATATTTGCCATTAAAAGTGGGAATACGAAATTTTATTTTGGCAAAAGAATCATTAATAGGAACACGTACCCGACGAGCACGACCACGGCGATTGTCGTCATCCTGCTCGGTGTCGGCGCCGTAGTCACGTGCATGTTGCAACTCCGTGAGCTGCGTCGTCATGGTCCCAAGCTGCGTCGATATGGCCTCAAGACGAGTCATGATCGTCGCGAGCGTGGTGCGGGCAGCCGTATCAGCAAGGTCTAGTTGATCAAAACGCTCATTCGACGAAGTGACCGTAGAGTCAAGTCTCTCGTGCATCGTCTTCATGTCGTTTTGTAGACCATCTACCTGTGCCTGTACATCCTGGAGGGTGAGCTCCTCCGACTTCGAGCTGTTTTCTGCCATAGAAACACAAGCAATACAAAAAGCGGGATCCTACAACGAGAGGTGAGTGGTGGATGAAAAGCTCAATCAAAAAGCTGTTATGAAATTCTTACCCGTCCTTACCAAGCACGCAAGCGTGAACTGCAACCACAGGTAAAACCGGTGGAAGATTGGTGGAGCGATTGCGTGGTGAAACAAAAACCTGCTCGTAGTAGAAAATTTGTGGGGCTAGGAGGCTGCACTCAATCCAAGGGTTAGCACAATTCAAACAATAACTGCAAAGCTGAATAATGGTGCTAAACGCGAAAAGATTGCTGTCGGTACAAGTGCAAGAGGAAGGAAAAAGGATCAAAACAAAGTGCAGCAAGAACGCGTCGCCTGTGTTGCTCGGCCGCTCTTTTTTTTCTCTCTTTTTTTTTCTTTTTTTTCTCTTTTTTTTCTTTTTTTTTCTTTTTTTTCTCTTTTTTTTTAATACTTTTTGCTGAAAATATAAACAATGAGACCTCAAATAAGCAATTAAGCACAAGCACTTTTTTTTTTGAGGCTAGAGTAGGAACAAACGAAACCGAGCAGAAACAAACACAGGGCGAGGCGAGCGGGTCACGACGTAACCGAGTAGGACTCGATCAGCGAGGCGAGCGGGACACACGAAACCGAACAGAACTAAACACAGGGCGAGGCGAGCGGGTCACGACGTAACCGAGTAGGACTCGATCAGCGAGGCGAGTGGGTCATGACGTAACCGAGTAGGACTCGATCAGCGAGGCGAGTGGGTCACGACGTAACCGAGTAGGACTCAATCGGCGAGGCAGTGATTGACCCGGACTCACGGTGCAGCGGAAGAACTTGGCAAGCGAGAAGGGGTAAACAGATGCGGCGGAAAGCAAACTGTGGTGGTGAAAACACGCGGCACGGCGGAAGGATACGACGATGATAGGAAGAAAATGATGAAACACAGTGTACCAGCAACGATCAAAAGCCAAAGCACAAAAACTCAACAACGCAAATTATTGAACGAAAGTGCGAGGCTCAAAAACCGTACTGGGGTAAACTTTTTTTTTTTGTAATTTTCGGTTTATGTGGACTTGGATAAAACTCACCGAGAAACACTGGAATCTGATACCACTTGATAGGTGTAGAGTGCCCGATCTTTCGGCGAGTGGAGATAACTTCGATTTGGTGGATGTCGACCCTCACGATCTGACTACGACGAGCAAGCCGAAGCGCCAATGCAATCGCTGAACCAACTTCCGGAGGATATTAACCTTGTGGTAAACAAGATCAACCTGATCACGAGGATCAATTCTTACGCGCAATCGAAGAACGAGCAAGAATTAGAGGCGAGCAATCTGATGTATTGCACGAAGGTGGAGTTCTGAATTCACGTCGAGAGACGGATGTATAGCTAAGCTAAACTTAAAACAAAACTCAAAGATTACAAGGGGCGCAACCCTTGACTATATAGGGGGAGGACGAGGCATCTAGGGCCGGCTGAAGTGGAGAGGCGCGCGGTGGAGAGGGAGTCGTGCGACTTGGGCCACGTGGGCCTTCGGGTGACATCATCCTGGGCCGTCGTTCCTTAGCATCAAAACCGTCTTCAATTCCTAGGCTCGAGCTCTAGTGATTGGGCCCTTGTACGTCGTCGTCTCGTTAGAAGATGGACCCGTAACTCGAGGAGACGCGACGATGAGAGGTGGAGGCGTGACAGCTTGGTTTGGCACGCCATCTTCCGTCGTCATTATTCGTATGTCGTTGATGTTCTCATCACCTGTTTCGTGCTAACAAGCTGTGTATTCCAGCTAGCTCGGTTCGTCTTTTGTTGTTACAGGAGGCGCAGGGAGGTGGTCTTATGGGTCACTTCAGAGTTTTCAAGACACATGAGGTGTTGGCCGACCATTTCTTTTGGCCACGAATGCGCCGTGATGTTGAGCGCCTTGTTGCACGCTGTACTACATGTCAAAAAGCTAAATCTCGTTTGGGTAATCATGGTTTGTATATGCCCTTGTATGGTCCCTCTTCTCCTTCGCATGATATTTCGATGGATTTTGTTTTGGGATTGCCTCGCACTAAGAAGGGGAGGGACAGTATTTTTGTGGTTGTTGATCGTTTCTCTAAAATGGCTCACTTTATACCTTGTCATAAAACTGATGATGCCTCAAATGTTGCTGAATTGTTATTTAGAGAGATTGTTAGATTGCATGGAATTCCTAAAACAATTGTCTCTGATCGTGATGCTAAGTTTCTTAGTCATTTTTGATGTTCTCTTTGGAATAAATTAGGAACTAAGCTGCTGTTTAGTACTACTTGACATCCTCAAACTGATGGGCAAACTGAGGTAGTAAATAGAACTTTGTCTGCTATGCTTAGAGCTGTTCTAGATAAAAACTTGAGACGTTGGGAAGATTGTTTACCTCATGTTGAATTTGCTTATAATCGTGCTACACATTCAGCCACTAAGATGTGTCCTTTTGAGGTTGTTTATGGCTATGTTCCTATGGCGCCTATTGATTTGTTTGCTATTGATGCTGAAGATGAACCACATGTTGATGCTCTTGCTCATATTGATCACATGAAACAATTGCATGAAGAAACACAACACAACATTGCCGTTGCTAATAAAAAGTATCAAGTTGCTGGTAGTAAAGGTAGAAAACATATTTCTTTTGTACCTGGTGATTTGGTTTGGTTGCACTTGCGTAAAGATAGATTTCGTACTTTGCGTCGTTCTAAACTGATGCCTCGTGCTGCTGGTCCTTTTAAAGTGCTAACAAAGATTAACGATAATGCTTATGTTCTTGACTTGCCCATGGAGTTTGGTGTTTTTTTTTCATTAGTTTTAATGTTGCAGATTTGAAACCATACTTGGCTGAGGATGATGAGTTGCTGTCGAGGACGACTTCACTTCAAGAAGGGGAGGATGATGAGGACATCAACAACATACGAATAATGACGACGGAAGAAGGCGCGCCAAACCAAGCTATCACGCCTCCACCTCTCGTCGTCGCGCCTCCTCGAGTTACGGATCCATCTTCTAACGAGACGACGACGTACATGGGCCCAATCACTAGAGCTCGAGCCCAGAAATTGAAGACGGTTTTGATGCTAAGGAATGACGGCCCAGGATGATGTCCCCCGAGGGCCCACGTGGCCCAAGTCACGCGACTCCCTCTCCACCGCGCGCCTCTCCACTTCAGCCGGCCCTAGATGCCTCGTGCCCCCCCCCCTATATAGTCAAGGGCTGCGCCCCTTGCAATCTTGAGTTTTGTTTTAAGTTTAGCTTAGCTATACATCTGTCTCTCGACGTGAATTCAGAACTACACCTTCGTGCAATACATCAGATTGCTCGCCTCTAATTCTTGCTCGTTCTTTGATTGCGCGTAAGAATTGATCCTCGTGATCAGGTTGATCTTGTTTACCGCATGGTTAATATCCTCCGGATGTTGGTTCAGCGATTGCATTGGCGCTTCGGCTTGCTCGTCATAGTCGGATCGTGAGGGTCGACATCCACCAAATCGAAGTTATCTCCACTCGTCGAAAGATCGGGCACTCTACACCTATCAGATATGATGTCTCACGATATCTCTATTTCATATCCGTACTAGATAGTTCTCGCTGGTGATACGGTGTCTATCGAGCATGATGACAATGAATGAGCATCTCATAAGACCTCATCTCATCGATATCACAGTTTGGCCGGATTGTTTGGACTTGCCTTGTCTATAATTCGTTGGTTCTAGCCTTTGATACGGCGGCCATCAAGTATAACAACATTGAACCAGCCATTAGGCGACGATATGATGTCCCACAGTAGCTTTATTCCTTGTCCCTACTTGCTAGTTCTCGCTGGTGATACAGTGTCTATCGAGCATGATGACATGGAATAAGCATCTTGTAATACCTCATCTCATTGACGTTACAATTTGGCCCGATTGTTTGGACTCGCCTTGTCTAGACTTCGTTGGTTCTAGCCGATGATAAGGTGGCCATCGAGTATAACGACATTGGACGAGCCATTAGTCGATGCTATGATGTCTCACGATAGCTCCATTCTTTGTCCATATTCAATAGTTCTCGCTGGTGATACGTTGTCTATCGACCATGTTGATACTGAATGAGCATCTCGTAAGGCCTCATCTCATCGACGTCACAGTTTGGCCTGAATGTTTGGACTCGTCTTGTCTATACTTCATCGGATCTAGCAGGTGATACGGTGGTCATTGAGTATTACGACATTGGATGACCCATTAGTCGATGATATGCTGTGTCATGGTATGTTTATTCCTTGCTCGTACTCGATAGTTCTCGCTGGTGATACGGTGTCTATCAAGCATGATGACATTGAATGAGCATCTCGTATCGCCTCATCTCATCGATGTCACAGTTTGGCCTGATTGTTTGGACTCGCCTTGTCTATGCTTCGTTGGTATGATGTCTCATGATATCTCTATTCCGTGTCCGTACTCGATAGTTCTCGCTGGTGATACGATGTCTATACTTCGTTGGTTCGAGCCGGTGATACGGCGGCCATCAAGTATAACAACATTGGACCACCCATTAGGCGACGATATGATGTCTCATGGTAGCTCTATTCCTTGTCCCTACTTGCTAGTTCTCGCTGGTGATATAGTGTTTATCGAGCATGATGACATGGAATGAGCATCTCGTGAGACCTCATCTCATCGACATAACAGTTTGGTCCGATTGCTTGGACTCGTCTTGCCTATACTTAGTATGTTCTAGCTGGTGATAAGGTGGCCATCGGGTATAACGACATTGGACGACCCATTAGTCGACGCTATGATGCCTCATGATAGCTCCATTGTTTGTCCATACTCAATAGTTCTCGTAGGTGATACATTGTCTATCGACCATGATGACATTGAATGAGCATCTCGTATGGCCTCATCTCATCGACGTCACAGTTTGGCCCGAATGTTTGGACTCGCCTTGTCTATACTTTGTCGGATCTAGTAGGTGATACGGTGGTCATCGAGTATAATGACATTGGATGACCCATTAGTCGACGATATGATGTCTCAAGATATCTCTATTTCATGTCCGTACTAGATAGTTCTCGCTGGTGATACGGTGTCTATCAAGCATGATGACAATGAATGAGCATCTCATAAGACCTCATCTCATCGATGTCATAGTTTGGCCCGATTGTTTGGATTTGCCTTGTCTATAATTCGTTGGTTCTAGCTGGTGATACGGTGGCCATCGAGTACAAAGACATTGGACGCTCATTAGGCGATGATATGATGTCTCACGATATTTCTATTTCATGACCGTACTAGATAGTTCTTGCTGGTGATAAAGTGTCTATCGAGCATGATGACATGGAATGAGCATCTCATAAGACCTCATCTCATCGACGTTGCAGTTTGGCCCGATTGTTTGGACTCGCCTTGTCTAGACTTCATTGGTTCTAGCCGATGATAAGGTGGCCATCAAGTATAACAAGATTGGACGAGCCATTAGTCGATGCTATGATGTCTCACGATAGCCATTGTCTATAATTTGTTGGTTCTAGCCTTTGATACGGCGGCCATCAAGTGTAACGATATTGAACCAGCCATTAGGCGATGATATGATGTCCCACAGTAGCTCTATTCCTTGTCCCTACTTGCTAGTTCTCGCTGGTGATACAGTGTCTATCGAGCATGATGACATGGAATGAGCATCTCGTAAGTCCTCATCTCATCGACGTTACAGTTTTGCCTGATTGTTTGGACTCGCCTTGTCTAGACTTCGTTGGTTCTAGCCGATGATAAGGTGGCCATCGAGTATAACGACATTCGACGAGCCATTAGTCGATGCTATGATGTCCCACGATAGCTCCATTCTTTGTCCATATTCAATAGTTCTCGCAGGTGATACGTTGTCTATCGACCATGATGATATTGAATGAGCATCTCGTAAGGCCTCAAATCTTCGACGTCTAAATTTGGCGTGAATGTTTGGACTTGTCTTGTCAATACTTCATCGGATCTAGCAGGTGATACGGTGGTCATCGAGTATTACGACATTGGGCGACCCATTAGTCGACGATATGATGTGTCACGGTATGTTTATTCCTTGCTCGTGCTCGATAGTTCTCGCTGGTGATACGGTGTCTATCAAGCATGATGACATTGAATCTGCATCTCGTAAGGCCTCATCTCATCAATGTCACAGTTTGGCCTGATTGTTTGTACTCGCCTTGTCTATACTTGCTTGGTTCTAGCTGGTGATACGATGGCCATCGAGTATAAAGACATTGGACGCTCATTAGGCGATGATATGATGTCTCACGATATCTCTATTTCATGTCCATACTAGATAGTTCTCGCTGGCGATACAGTGTCTATCGAGCATGATGACATGGAATGAGCATCTCGTAAGACCTCATCTCATCGACGTTGCAGTTTGGCCCGACTGTTTGGACTCGCCTTGTCTAGGCTTCATTGGATCTAGCCAATGAGAAGGTGGCCAACGAGTATAACAAGATTGGATGAGCCATTAGTCGATGCTATGATGTCTCACGATAGCTCCATTCTTTGTCCATATTCAATAGTTCTCGCTAGTAATACGTTGTCTATCGACCATGATGATATTAAATGAGCATCTCGTAAGGCCTCATCTCATCGACGTCACAGTTTGGCCCAATCAAGGGCCCAATCACTAGAGCTCGAGCCCAGGAATTGAAGACGGTTTTGATGCTAAGGAACGACGGCGCAGGATGACACCGCCCGAAGGCCCACGTGGCCCAAGTCGCGCGACTTCCTCTCCACCGTGCGCCTCTCCACTTCAGCCGGCCCTAGATGCCTCGTCCCCCCCATATTTCGTTAAGGGCTGCGCCCCTTGCAATCTTTGAGTTTTATTTTTAGTTTAGCTTAGCTATACATCCGTCTCTCGACGTGAATTCAGAACTCCACCTTCGTGCAATACATCAGATTGCTCGCCTCTAATTCTTGCTCGTTCGTCGATTGCGCGTAAGAATTGATCCTCGTGATCAGGTTGATCTTGTTTACCGCAAGGTTAATATCCTCCAGAAGTTGGTTCAGCGATTGCATTGGCGCTTCGGCTTGCTCGTCGTAGTCGGATCGTGAGGGTCAACATCCACTAAATCGAAGTTATCTCCACTCGCCGAAAGATCGGGCAGTCCACATAAACCGAAAACTACAAAAAAAAAAAAAAGTTTACCCCAGTACGGTTTTGAGCCTCGCACTTTCGTTCAACAATTTGCATTGTTGAGTTTTTGTGCTTTCGCTTTTGATTGTTGCTAGTACAGTGTGTTTTATCTTTTTCTCCCCATCATCATCATATCCTACCGCCGCGCCGCGTGTTTTCACCACCACAGTTTGCTTTCCACCGCATCTGTTTATCCCGTCTCGCTCTTCTATTTGGCCGATCGCTTGGCAAGTTTTTCCGCTGCATCGTGAGTCTGGGTCAATCTATGCCTCGCCGATCGAGTCCTACTCGGTTACGTCATAACCCGCTCGCCTCGCCCTGTGTTTGGTTATGTTCAGTTCCCTCCTCTTTTAATTACTGTTCTACCCCTGCCTCAAAAAAAAGCGCTGGTGCTTAGTTGCTTATTTGAGGTCTCATTATTTATATTTTCAGAAAAAAGTATTATAAAAAAAGAAAAAAAAGAAAAAAAGGGCAGCCAAGCAACACAGGCGACGCGTTCTTGCTGCACTTTGTTTTGATCCTTCTTCCTTCCTCTTGCACTTGTACCGGCAACAATCTTTTCGTGTTTAGCACCATTATTCAGCTTTGCAGTTATTGTTTGAATTGTGCTAACCCTTGGATTGAGTGCAGCCTCCCAACCCCACAAATTTTCTACTTGTGGTTTTTGTTTCACCATGCAATCGCTCCTCCAATCTTCCACCGGTTTTACCTGTGGTTGCAGTTCACGCTTGCGTGCTTGGTAAGGACGGGTAAGAATTTGATAACAGCTTTTTGATTGAGCTTTTCATCCAACACTCACCTCTCGTTGTAGGTGATGAGAACATCAACGACATACGAATAATGACGACGGAAGATGGCGCGCCAAACCAAGCTGTCACGCCTCCACCTCTCGTCGTCGCGCCTCCTCGAGTTACGGATCCATCTTCTAACGAGACGACAACGTACAAGGGCCCAATCACTAGAGCTCGAGCCCAGGAATTGAAGACGGTTTTGATGCTAAGGAACGATGGCCCAGGATGATGTCGCCCGAAGGCCCACGTGGCCCAAGTCGCACGACTCCCTCTCCAACGCGCGCCTCTCCACTTCAGCCGGCCCTAGATGCCTCGTCCTCCCCCTATATAGTCAAGGGCTGCGCCCCTTGTAATCTTTGAGTTTTGTTTTAAGTTTAGCTTAACTATACATTCGTCTCTCGACGTGACTTCAGAACTCCACCTTCGTGCAATACATCAGATTGCTCGCCTCTAATTCTTGCTCGTTCTTCGATTGCGCGTAAGAATTGATCCTCGTGATCAGGTTGATCTTGTTTGCCGCAAGGTTAATATCCTTCGGAAGTTGGTTCAGCGATTGCATTGGTGCTTCGGCTTGCTCGTCGTAGTCGGATCGTGAGGGTGGACATCCACCAAATCGAAGTTATCTCCACTCGCCGAAAGATCGGGCACTCTACACCTATCACTAAAGAATCATTAATAGGAACACGTACCCTACGAGCACGACCACGGCGATTGTCGTCGTCCTGCTCGGTATCGGCACCGTAGTCACGTGCATTTTGCAACTCCTTGAGCTGGGTCGTCATGGTCCCAAGTTGTGTCGACATGGCCTCAAGACGAGTCATGATCGTCGTGAGCGTGGTGCAGGCAGCCGTATCAGCGAGGTCCAGTTGATCAAAACGCTCATTCGACGAAGTGACCGTAGAGTCAAGTCTCTCGTGCATCGTCTTCATGTCGTTTTGTAGACCATCAACCTGTGCCTGGACATCCTGGAGGGTGAGCTCCTCCGACTTCGAGCTGTTTTCTGCCCTAGAAACACAAGCAATACAAAAAGCGGGATCCTACAACAAGAGGTGAGTGGTGGATGAAAAGCTCAATCAAAAAGCTGTTATCAAATTCTTACCCGTCCTTACCAAGCACGCAAGCATGAACTGCAACCACAGGCAAAACCGGTGGAAGATTGGAGGAGCGATTGCGTGGTGAAACAAAAACCTGCTCGTAGTAGACAATTTGTGGGGCTAGGAGGCTGCACTCAATCCAAGGGTTAGCACAATTCAAACAATAACTGCAAAGCTGAATAATCGTGCTAAACGCGACAAGATTGCTGCCGGCACAAGTGCAAGAGGAAGGAAGAAGGATCAAAATAAAGTGCTGGGAGGCCACTCTTTTTTCTCTTTTTTTTCCCCCTTTTTTATACCTTTTTCTGAAAATATAAACAATGAGACCTCAAATGAGCAATTAAGCACAAGCGCTTTTTTTTTAGGCAGGGGTAGAGCGGTAACTAGAAGAGGAGGGACACACGGAACCGAGCAGAAACAAACACAGGGCAAGGCGAGCGGGTTACGACGTAACCGAGTAGGACTCGATCGGCGATCGGCCGAAAGCGTCGGCGAGGCAGTGATTGACCCAGACTCACGGTGCAGCCGAAAAACTTGGCAAGCGATCGGCTGACCACAACTTGGCAAGCGAGACAGGGTAAACAAATGCGGCGGAAAGCAAACTGTGGTCGTGAAAACACGCGGCGCGGCGGAAGGATATGATGATGAGGAGGAGAAAATGATAAAACACAGTGTACCAGCAACGATCAAAAGCGAAAGCATAAAAACTCAACAATGCAAATTATTGAAGAAAAGTGCAAGGCTCAAAACCGTACTGGGGTAAACTTTTTTTTGTAGTTTTCGGTTTATGTGGACTTGGATAAACTCACCGAGAAACACTGGAATCTGATACCACTTGATAGGTGTAGAGTGCCCGATCTTTCGGCAAGTGGAGATAACTTCGATTTGGTGGATGTCGACCCTCACGATCCAACAATGACGAGCAAGCCGAAGCACCAATGCAATCGCTGAACCAACTTCCGGAGGATATTAACCTTACGATAAACAAGGTCAACTTGATCACGAGGATCAATTCTTACGTGCAATCGAAGAACGAGCAAGAATTAGAGGCGAGCAATCTGATGTATTGCACGAAGGTGGAGTTCGGAATTCACGTCGAGAGATGGATGTATAGCTAAGCTAAACTTAAACAAAACTCAAAGATTGCAAGGGACGCAGCCCTTGACTAAATAGGGGGAGGACGAGGCACCTAGGACCGGCTGAAGTGGAGAGGCGCGCGGTGGAGAGGGAGTCACGCGACTTGGGCCACGTGGGCCTTCGAGCTGTGTCATCCTGGGCCGTCGTTCCTTAGCATCAAAACCGTCTTCAATTCCTGGGCTCGAGCTCTAGTGATTGGGCCCTTGTACGTCGTCGTCTTGTTAGAAGATGGATCCGTAACTCGAGGGGGCGCGACGACGAGAGGTGGAGGCATGACAACTTGGTTTGGCGCGCCATCTTCCGTCGTCATTATTCGTACGTCGTTGATGTCCTCATCTTTCAATTACCGTTCTACCCCTACCTAAAAAAAAAAGCGCTTGTGCTTAATTGCTTATTTGAGGTCTCATTGTTTATATTTTCAGAAAAAGGTATAAAAAAAAGAGATAAAAAAGAAAAAAAAGAGAAAAAAGAGCGGCCGAGCAACACAGGCGACGCGTTCTTGCTGCACTTTGTTTTGATCCTTCTTCCTTCCTCTTGCACTTGTGCCGGCAACAATCTTTTCGCGTTTAGCACCATTATTCAGCTTTGCAGTTATTGTTTGAATTGTGCTAACCCTTAGATTGAGTGCAGCCTCCTAGCCTCACAAATTTTCTACTACGATCAGGTTTTTGTTTCACCACGCAATCGGTCCTCCAATCTTCCACCGGTTTTGCCTGTGGTTGCAGTTCATGCTTGCGTGCTTGGTAAGGACGGGTAAGAATTTGATAACAGCTTTTTGATTGAGCTTTTCATCCACCACTCTCCTCTCATTGTAGGATCCCGCTTTCTGTATTGCTTGTGTTTCTATGGCAGAAAACAGCTCGAAGTCGGAGGAGCTCACCCTCCAGGATGTCCAGGCACAGGTTGATGGTCTACAAAACGACATGAAGACGATGCACGAGAGACTTGACTCTACGGTCACTTCGTCGAATAAACGTTTTGATCAACTGGACCTCGCTGATACGGCTGCCCGCACCACGATCGCGACGATCATGACTCGTCTTGAGGCCATGTCGACGCAGCTTGGGACCATGACGACGTAGCTCACGGAGTTGCAACATGCACGTGACTACGGCGCCGACACCGAGCAGGACGACGACAATCGCCGTGGTCGTGCTCGTAGGGTACGTGTTCCTATTAATGATTCTTTTGCCAAAATAAAATTTCGTATTCCCACTTTTAATGGCAAATATGATCCGAGTGCCTATCTTGATTGGGAATTAGAGGTTGAACAAAAATTTGCATGCCATGATATTCCTGCTAATTTACAAGTTAAGGCTGCTATTAGTGAATTTACTGAATTTGCTTTACTTTGGTGGCGTGAGTATAGACAAAGATATCCTGATAATATTCCAGCCACTTGGACGGCATTAAAAGCTGCTATGCGTCATCGTTTTGTGCCGTCATATTATGCTAGAGATTTGCTTAATCAAATGCAGCGTTTTCAACAAGGTTCACTTTCTGTAAAGGATTATTATCAAGCTTTGCAAAAGGGTATGATTCGCTGTGGTTTAGTTGAACTGGATGATGCTGCTATGGCTCGCTTTAGGGGTGGGTTAAATCGTGAAATTCAGAATATTCTTAATTATAAGCATTATGATGATATGACCACCTTATTCGAATATGCTTGTAAAGCTGAACGTGAAGTGCAGGATCGACAATCTTCGTCAAGACCTAACATTTTTGTAGGGTCCAAGACGCCTTCAGCTCCACGGTCGACACCTCCTTCCACGTCGCGCGACCACTCCTCGACCACGTCCAAGTCGAGTGCTCCATCCACGGCCAAATCTGCCTCGTTCGTGCTGTCCTCCTCGTCGTCTGGACGAGCTCGTGATATTCAGTGTCACCGTTGCCGAGGATTTGGTCATGTGATACGCGATTGTCCAAATAAACGAACTATGTTGATTCGTGACGACGGTGGGTATTCTTCTGCTAGTGATTCTGAGGATATTCAGCAGACTACGCTTGCCACTAATCATGCAGATAATACGGAGCTTCATGTCGACTCTAGTGCCGCCGACAGGTATGCCACTCTTGTTGTGCAGCGTGTTCTTAGTACACAGGTCGTTCAGGATGAAAAGCATCAGCGCCACAACATTTTTCATATCAAAGGCGTTGTGCAAGAACGAGCGGTCCGTATAATCATCGATGGTGGCAGTTGCAACAATTTGGCTAGTACGACATTGGTGGAGCAGTTGTCATTGCCAACAAGGAAGCATCCACATCCTTATCACGTTCAATGGCTCAATGATGGCGGCAAAATAAAGGTAACGCGCTCGGTACGTGTTCCTTTCTCTCTTGGCGCCTATTCTGATTTTGTAGATTGTGATGTTGTTCCAATGGAAGCATGCTCTTTGTTGCTTGGCCGTCCTTGGCAATATGATGTTGATAGTGTTCATCATGGTCGCTCCAATTATTATTCCTTCATGTTTAAGGGTCAGAAAATTGTTATTCATCCTATGACACCTGAACAAGTTCTTAAAGATGATATTGCTCGAGCGACAAAAGCTGCAAAATTGGTTACATCGCCTCCTGTTGCACCTGTTCAACATGAGATCAAATTGAATAACCCTATCTTGCTTGCTACACGTGCTGATTTTGATGAATTACATGATGCTAATCTGCTTTGCTATGCGCTAGTTTGCTCTCGTATGCTTGTTTCACTAGATGAGGCGCCTATGTTGCATATTCCTCCTGTTGTTGCTAACCTTTTGCAGGACTATAAAGATGTTTTTCCCGCTGAATCGCCGCCGGGTCTTCCTCCTATTCGTGGCATAGAACATCAGATTGATTTAATTCCAGGCGCACAGCTTCCTAATCGCGCCCTGTACCGCACAAATCCTGAGGAGACGAAAGAAATTCAGCGTCAAGTGCAGGCATTGCTTGATAAAGGTTACATTCGTGAGTCTCTCAGCCCTTGTTCGGTTCCTGTTTTGCTTGTTCCTAAGAAAGATGGTTCTTGGCGTATGTGTGTAGATTGTCGTGCAATTAACAATATTACAATTCGTTATCGATATCCTATACCACGCCTTGATGATATGCTTGATGAACTTAGTGGTGCCACAATTTTCTCTAAGGTTGATTTACGTAGTGGTTACCATCAAATAAGAATGAAATTAGGAGATGAATGGAAAACGGCTTTTAAAACTAAATTTGGCTTGTATGAATGGTTGGTTATGCCGTTTGGATTGTCTAATGCTCCTAGCACTTTTATGCGCTTAATGAATGAAGTTCTTCGGTCTTTCATTGGAATATTTGTTGTTGTCTATTTTGATGATATCCTTATATACAGCAAATCCATGAATGAGCATTTAGATCATTTGCGTGCTGTTTTTGATGCTTTGCGTGCTGCTCACTTGTTTGGGAACATGGAAAAATGCACTTTTTGCACGCAACGTGTTTCGTTTCTTGGATATGTTGTTACTCCACAGGGCATTGAGGTCGATAGCAGCAAGGTGGACGCCATTCAGAGTTGGCCCCAACCGATGACGGTCACACAGGTTCGCAGTTTTCTTGGTCTTGCAGGCTTCTATCGTCGTTTTGTGCGGGATTTCAGTTCTATTGCTGCACCATTACATGAGCTGACCAAGAAGGGTGCGCCATTTGAGTGGGGCGCACCACAAGACGACGCATTCAACACTTTAAAGGAACGGTTAACTCATGCTCCTCTCTTACAATTGCCTAATTTTGATAAAGTGTTTGAATTGGAATGTGATGCTAGTGGAATTGGTTTGGGTGCTGTTTTGTTGCAAGATCATAAACCCATTGCTTATTTTAGTGAGAAGTTAAGTGGTGCTGCTCTTAAATATTCCACTTATGATAAAGAACTTTATGCTTTAGTAAGAACTTTGCAAACATGGCAGCATTATTTATGGCCTCGCGAATTTATTATTCATTCTGATCATGAGGCCTTGAAACATATTAGAACCCAAACTAATCTGAATCGTCGTCATGCTAAATGGGTTGAATTTATTGAATCTTTTCCATACATCATTAAACATAAAAACGAGAAGGAAAATGTGATTGCCGATGCTTTGTCTCGTCGTTATATGATGCTGTCCCAATTAGACATTAAAATCTTTGGTTTGCAAGCTTTGAAAGATCAATATGTGAATGATGCTGATTTTCATGATATTATGATGCATTGTAAGGATGGGAAACCTTGGGGCAAATTTCATATGCAGGATGGGTTCCTGTTTCGTGCTAACAAGCTGTGTATTCCAGCTAGCTCGGTTCGTCTTTTGTTGTTACAGGAGGCGCATGGAGGTGGTCTTATGGGTCATTTCGGAGTTTTCAAGACACATGAGGTGTTGGCCGACCATTTCTTTTGGCCACGGATGCGCCGTGATGTTGAGCGCCTTGTTGCACGCTGTGCCACATGTCAAAAAGCTAAATCTCGTTTGGCTAATCATGGTTTGTATATGCCCTTGCCTGTTCCCTCTTCTCCTTGGCTTGATATTTCGATGGATTTTGTTTTGGGATTGCCTCGCACTAAGAAGGGGAGGGACAGTATTTTTGTGGTTGTTGATCGTTTCTCTAAAATGGCTCACTTTATACCTTGTCATAAAACTGATGATGCCTCAAATGTTGCTGAATTGTTCTTTAGAGAGATTGTTAGATTGCATGGAATTCCTAAAACAATTGTCTCTGATCGTGATGCTAAGTTTCTTAGTCATTTTTGGCGTTCTCTTTGGAATAAATTAGGAACTAAGCTGCTGTTTAGTACTACTTGTCATCCTCAAACTGATGGGCAAACTGAGGTAGTAAATAGACCTTTGTCTGCTATGCTTAGAGCTGTTTTAGATAAAAATTTGAGACGCTGGGAAGATTGTTTACCTCATATTGAATTTGCTTATAATCGTGCTACACATTCTGCCACTAAGTTGTGTCCTTTTGAGGTTGTTTATGGCTATGTTCCTAAGGCGCCTATTGATTTTTTTGCTATTGATGCTGAGGATGAACCACATCTTGATGCTCTTGCTCATATTGATCACATGAAACAATTGCATGAAGAAACACAACACAACATTACCATTGCTAATAAAAAGTATCAAGTTGCTGGTAGTAAAGGTAGAAAACATATTTCTTTTGAACCTGGTGATTTGGTTTGGTTGCACTTACGTAAAGATAGATTTCCTACTTTGCGTCGTTCTAAACTGATGCCTCGTGCTGCTGGTCCTTTTAAAGTGCTAACCAAGATTAACGATAATGCTTATGTTCTTGACTTGCCCATGGAGTTTGGTGTTTCCACTTGTTTTAATGTTGCAGATTTGAAACCATACTTGGGTGAGGATGATGAGTTGCCGTCGAGGACGACTTCACTTCAAGAAGGGGAGGATGATGAGGACATCAACGACATACGAATAATGACGACGGAAGATGGCGCGCCAAACCAAGCTGTCACGCCTCCACCTCTCGTCGTCGCGCCTCCTCGAGTTACGGATCCATCTTCTAACGAGACGACGACGTACAAGGGCCCAATCACTAGAGCTCGAGCCCAGGAATTGAAGACGGTTTTGATGCTAAGGAACGACGGCCCAGGATGATGTCGCCCGAAGGCCCACGTGGCCCAAGTCGCATGACTCCCTCTCCACCGCGCGCCTCTCCACTTCAGCTGGCCCTAGATGCCTCGTCCTCCCCCTATATAGTCAAGGGCTGCGCCCCTTGTAATCTTTGAGTTTTGTTTTAAGTTTAGCTTAGCTATACATCCGTCTGTCGACGTGAATTCAGAACTCCACCTTCGTGCAATACATCAGATTGCTCGCCTCTAATTCTTGCTCGTTCTTCGATTGCGCGTAAGAATTGATCCTCGTGATCAGGTTGATCTTGTTTACCGCAAGGTTAATATCCTCCGGAAGTTGGTTCAGCGATTGCATTGGCGCTTCGGCTTGCTCGTCGTAGTCGGATCGTGAGGGTCAACATCCACCAAATCGAAGTTATCTCCACTCGCCAAAAGATCGGGCACTCTACACCTATCAAAGGGCCCAATCACTAGAGCTCGAGCCCAGGAATTGAAGACGGTTTTAATGCTAAGGAACGACGGCCCAGGATGATGCCGCCCGAAGGCCCACGTGGCCCAAGTCGCACGACTCCCTCTCCACCGCGCGCCTCTCCACTTCAGCCGGCCCTAGATGCCTCGTCCTCCCCCTATATAGTCAAGGGCTGCGCCCCTTGCAATCTTCGAGTTTTGTTTTAAGTTTAGCTTAGCTATATATCCGTCTCTCGACGTGAATTCAGAACTCCACCTTCGTACAATATATCAGATTGCTCGCCTCTAATTCTTGCTCGTTCTTCGATTACGCGTAAGAATTGATCCTCGTGATCAGGTTGATCTTGTTTACCGCAAGGTTAATATCCTCCGGAAGTTGGTTCAGCGATTGGATTGGCGCTTCGGCTTGCTCGTCGTAGTCGGATCGTGAGGGTCAACATCCACCAAATCGAAGTTATCTCCACTCGCCGAAAGATCGGGCACTCTACACCTATCATGGGCCTTCAGGCGACGTCATCCTGGGCCGTCGTTCCTTAGCATCAAAACCGTCTTCAATTCCTGGGCTCGAGGTCTAGTGATTGGACCCTTGTACGTCGTCGTCTCGTTAGAAGATGGATCCGTAACTCGAGGGGGCGCGACGACGAGAGGTGGAGGCGTGACAACTTGGTTTGGTGCACCATCTTCCGTCGTCATTATTCGTATGTCGTTGATGGCCTCATCAGTGATATAACATGATTGGTTGTGCCATTCTTCTGAGCTGAAAATTATCTTAAGAGATTGTCATGTTTTCACTGGTGACACTTGCAAAATTAAATTCAAGTATTCTGATCTGATTATGACAGAGTTCAGTTTTCATATGAGTACTGAAGTGAAATGTAAAGCTTCAGTGGTTGTGCAGGTTTCTTATTTGTAATCCATCCGGACGCCCCGCTCCTTCGATGCCGCTGTTTCAAGGCTCCTGCTGCTCCATGGCCTCTGATATCTGCCCTTCACGTTGGCTCACAGGTACAGAGGCATCTCTTCTCTCCCCTCCTTTACTCTTTTCTCTGTATCTCTGGCTTATATTAGTTATGCGTGCATGAATTTTGGTTCCGATATTGCAGGCCCAAATTGACTGATATTGTAGGTCTTTATTGTAGTAGTGCGCCTCTTATATATATATGTTAAGTGCGATGTGTTGGATAGTTGAGCTTCTTGGACGAAACTGTTTTGTAATTTTCACAACAAGTAGTCTGTTGCATGATGTAAACTACAAGAACATTCATTTTCTTTGGCATGGCAGTACCAGTAGATAGAGTGAAATTTAGAAAACCAAAGTTTTTGGTTATCACAGTTACTAAAAACCTTGGAGTTTATGACTTGGAGTGAATAATTTCCTGCTACAAATGAGATGTACTACTCAGATACCTGCTTCTACTAGTTCCGAAATAATATTATTACTGAGATATTGCTTCTGCTAGTTCCCAGATGATATTATAATCACATTAATTATAGCATGCTGATTATATTTTGAAAGGAAAACTTATAACCGAAGCTACTTGCACTGATTGATTGTTCTCAGTTTGCTGATTGCAATGGTGATTGCTTGATTATAATGTAGTGTTGTATATAGATAAAAAAAGAAAAAAAATCATTTTACATGCACATTGCTCATGCAAATTGATGTACTATCCAGCATCTCTAGTTTCATCTTTATCAGCTGTTATGCTCTTATTATTATCTCATGCAAATTGATGTACTATCCACAACTCTTATTTTATCTTTGACATCCACATATGGGTACGTTATCATTAACCAAGTATATATGCTGGTATAATTTTCGCATGACCAAGTATATACACTCCAATGCTATAATCTCTTTTGCTTGCTTGCTTGTTGCATCTATCTAATTTTTTTTCTTGTGCATTTGTATGAGCTGAATGATTCTGCAGATAACCATCAAAATCTTATCCTGAAAAAAGATGAGATTGATTTGGTTCAGATATGCAGCTGAAGACTGTTTCTAAGATGCTCAATCGACAGATGAGATTGATTCTATTGGTATGCAAACAATTTTTTTCAGAGTATTTGATTAAAAAGCTCAGTATATTCGTATTTGCTCATGGTTTCACTGAATACCTAGTTGAAATACCATCTCTGTTCCTTATGAGTATTATGCACAGTGATCCCCTAGTAAAGCAGTTTTGTGTTACAATACCCGGTCCTCATTTGCTCATCTATTTGAACTGTATACCGGACCACCTGCACGTCAATGACATTCTGCTAGCTTGTGCCTGTCCTCTTTATTTTTATATTATATTAGTTTGGATTTAACTAGTACACGTACCTAGTTGCCACTGCCACTACATATCTTTGTGCTCTTTATTTGCAATGACATATTAATGGTATAAGAACATAAATGATGTCTGCACATTTCTTTAGGGGCTGGATTGTAGGACTCTGTAAATTTGTTTGTTGTGTACAACCAAATAATAAAGTATCCAAGTCTAAACTTCTGTCCTTAATGCATATAGTTGGAAATGGGTAGACTGCATGTCACTGCTCATCATATTCTTATATTCACTGCCCCTGTGGTTGTGTTCATATCCTGCAGGAGAGTATAACCTAATATGGAGACCAAGGCCAGGGTCAGCGTCATGGAGGGCTGGTGCCATTGTATGCAGTGTGAGTGCTTGTTTGGTGAAATTTTTTGGTTCTGCATTCTGATGCTGATGCGAACAACATGCTAACCAATTTGAGCTTGTGATTTCTTATGTAACACATGAACTAGGATTTTTTTTTTTCAAGTACTTCCTCTATAATGGGACCATTCTTTATTACTCTATTCTCAACATAGCTGTGAGGAGCCAATACATGCATATTGTTTCTCTTTTTTTATTGTTTCATGAATTCTTTTGCATTCCTAGTTTGGGGGTGTATAAGTCTTTTTTTTAGATGTGTCATATAATCACAAGTTACTGGTAGAGCCTAATTTCCATTCCTAGTTTGTTTTAGTTTTTCTCTAGGATAGGCATGAAAGCTTGAATGCTTACTGGTTGGTTGATTTCTTCACTACATCATGCTTTTACTGTCTTGTTTTAGGACCTGAAAATTCATGTGGAAGTGGAAAGCATTTGTCCTTTGCTTCAGCTTATAGCAGCAACAACATTGAGTGCTCATCGGCTCAATCAAAACAGAACCAGCTTTTGGTAGCAGCTGGACAGATGCAGACCATAGGCTCTCAGGTTTGTTGATTTACAAATCAACAACAGTGTTTCTCTCAAGTGACTTGTGCTTGGCTGCAGTGATCCTCTAATTTTAAGGCGTCGTCTAGGCGTCCAGGCGCTAAAAATTTCAGGGCATCCTCGTCGCCTTACTAGGATTCAGCCAAGGCAAGGGTAGAAGAGAGGAGGAAAGGGTGGGAGTAGTCGGCGAGGCCAGAAATCTGTCGCCACAGCTGTCCCAGTCGGCTTCCGCATTGCTAGCTTGTGCGGGATGGCTTAGGCGGCCGTCGATCTGGAAGGGAGGAGCAGTGCCGGCGAGCTGGCGGTGCAGTGGAGAGAAGAAGAGGGGAGGAGCGACAGCAAAGGAGAGGGAAGGAGCGGCAACAGGGGAGGAGCAAGGGGAGGGGAAGGAGCTGCGGTGGGGGAGGAGCGCTGCGGGCTGGGACGGAGCTGCGGCAGTGGCAGGAGAGGAGCGCTGCGGCATGGGAAGGAGTTGCGGCGGCGGGGGAGAACGGAGGAACGCTGCAACATGTTTGATTTAGCTGCATAGGGTTATACGGTGTGAGAGGAAGCAATAGTGGGCCTGTTAGTGGGCTGGGCCAAGCGTCCTCTCTATTATTTGCCTTTTTCTCCTTTTCTTTTCCCTTTTTCTTTTCTATTTCCCCTGCCCGCCTTCTATTTTTCTATTTCTTAAGGCTGGTAAGGCGTCGCCTTGGTTCGCCTTATCATTGCCTAGGCGTCGCCTAGGCGACTGGAAGGGTGCAGAGCGCCTCGCCTTGCCTTACCGCCTTAAAAACATAGCAGTGATTTTTCAATTACAGATTCTCTGTCACAAACTAGTACTTGCTGTCTATTTCATTTAGCTCACTCAGTATTATAGCTTTTCTTGGTTTGGCAGCTGCTTGCCTGATGTCTTCATCACCTTGCTCCAGCTAGGACAGTCTTGGTTTTGGCAGATTAGACTTGTACATTCTAGGTGTTGTCAGTTAGAGATTAGTTGATCTGATCACTTCAAATGATAAGATGGTGTAATGTATGTAATGGATAAAGCTCATATATTTATACCATATATAATGGTTAAAACAGGTGTATTTTTTTTTTGTTTTCTAAATTTATCATTGCAGACTCTGGTTGGTGAAACAGAGTCTGCAATGAATGGTCATCGCAGACTCGTTTTGGCAACCAGTGTTTGCAATGACCATTCATTGCAGACTCGTTTTGCCAAACAGTCTCCAATGACTCTCATTAGAGACTCGTGACTAGCAAAAAAAGTCTCCAATGACTTGAGCAGAGTCTCTAAAGCCTGTTTTTTTTTAAATAGTGAAGCTCAATGTCTGCGTGGCGTGGGGCATCAATCTGGCCATCTACGACCTGTTCACCCACACCAGCGACCCTTTACATCATCCATCTGTGACCTGGCTCAGCTTGATCTTCTCAAGCATCTGGCCTTTGCTCGCACTGGTTGCGCGTGGAGCTACAAATTCATTGAGAACAGCCATGACGTGAAATTGCACTGCCAAGTTCTGTTCTTATTCAAGAATAAAGATTCAGGTTTGCCTCCTAATTGTCTACCGAGCAACTGTAAAGATTGGTTCCTTCGATTAAATCAAGCTCCCTGTTAGATTGATTTGCTTCTGCTCAAGCATTTGTCCTGGCATCTTGCTTAGTTTTATAATCATCTATTCAGGTTTATCATTGGTTTAATAACCGCATCAGTTTATCATCTGTCACAATCAGTGCCTAGAAAAACGCCCTTTTGTGCTTTGAACCAATCATATGTTCATCTATACAAGCTAGAGGCCTTGCCATAGTAGCCAGGGGCTTGTTCAAATCTAGAGCATATAGTACGCTTGCTGTCTGCTCTTTTGTTGCATTATATTATGTGACTTGAGTAATAAATCAATGCTTTCACAAGATGTCGACTCTGTATTGTTACTCAGACAAGCTTTTTGTCAAATTTGCAGGTTACATGGTGTGTATGCAAAGCAAGGAGTGAACTTAGGGCAGTTTGTAATAATCGTCAATGGGCCAGTACGTTTTCCTTCTCCATGGCATCTATACCTCAGTTGTTACTTGTTGTGTTGTTATAGTAGCTATTAAGTAGTAGTTTCTTTCAGTATGCAATTATATAAAAGTACAGATAATTTTCTTCTGAAATTCAGTCCCCTATGACTCTTTTTTGCATTTCTTTCTTGTTTCATGCTGTTATGCAGAAGTACAGATAATTTGTATTTTAACGTGAAATGTAATGCAACCATGGCACCCAAGGCCGCCAGCCCTATTCCTTTGCTCTGTATTTCGTGCCTGACCCAATAATTTCTTTTCTGACAACTTGATGATTTTATATTTTCTTGGTTGCCCAGGTGTTTTTTCTTTCTCGAATACGCATGAGAGCTGCACATCTTTGTATTATAGGGAAGAGAGAAAAGTCCATACAAGCCCCCTCAAGCTAGGACCAAGGCAAGAGGGGGTAATACATGAGAGATGTTCTGTCAATACACAAACAAGAAAGGAAGCTAGACCAGAAACAAAACTAGGTTACTTATTCAGAAATAAACAACCTGCCTAGACCTAATTCCCTGACTTTTAGCTCCCGCGTACGTCCAAAGCTGAGCATCTGAGGTTCCCAGGTGTTAGTTAATTTATATGCCTCATTGTTGGATCAACTACCTTAGCATTGGTATTTCATTGATTACTTGAACAAATTCTTTGTAGCTATAGTTACTTATCATGCACAACACATTGCGCTTGCCTTTCTCTTGCACTGCCCCATGTCAGATAACCCTTGATAAGTACAAACGACCAAAAACCTTGAAATAAAATGAATTCCTTGTTTTGTTTCAAGTGTTGATCCATTCAGAAACCTTTTACCATTTTAGCCATGCTGCAGTTCAGTTTTATTGAATAAAAATGAACTCCTTAGTTTGTTACAAGTGTTGATCTGTTCAGATGTAGTATATTATTAATGCATTAGTTGTTGATAGAATGTTCACTCTGCTCTTTATCACCTCAACATTTAACTGTCTTTTTCTTATGCATAGGATCTGGTATGGATCAACAAGTTTTGGTGTTCTAGAAGTCCGGACACATAGGAGGTAATCTGAGATAATAGTGCCATGTCAGTAGGTCAAAGAAGAGAATGCATCACTTTGTAACCTTCGATCCCTATAAACTATATATGTTTGTAAAGCTTTAGGAGTCTGTAAAGGATTTGCCACCTGGGCCAATGGATGGATGGACTATAGTCAATTGTGAAAGCATTCAGATATGTTGTCCTTAGCTAGATATACGAGAACCTGCTGCTGTATTATCTATTACAAATTCATGAAAGCTATTCTTATGGTGTATATGTAATTGAACTGATTAGTGATTACCATTATTTTCTTTCTTTTCTACTGTTCACTCATTTTGACTATGGCATTTTTTCAGGAAGACCATCAGTCAGTGATAGTCTTTATAGAAGTTGAACAAAATTAATAAAGTTCTGGCAGAGGTATGACTTGTGAGTTTTTCTGCTCACAACTTGCTGTTGAGCAATGCATCCTCTTTCTCTACATCTTGCCTTTGACTGTGTTGTGCAGCTTGAGTCTCCCACAACTCTTTTATATTATTTTGATTTGCTTAGTCTTTTATAAGCTGAATAGATGCAGAATTGCAACGATTCCAAAGTTAATTTGTCAAAAGTACAAGCTGTGTATGCCTCTTCTGTCAACTTAAGAATACCTACCTAGGCAGTAAATAACCTTGCTAATAACGAATGTGATCTCTGTCTAATCTGTTAATCGTGAAATAGAATCTATGTATGCACAACGCCCCAAATGTGGAGGGAAATGTGCAGTAATTGTACTTCTTATTACTGGAATATTGTACTGTGGGTCTTTATGCTCTTAAAATGCTGTGCATTTTGTTCCAGGACAATCATGTTGCCCCCAATTCACGGGCCTTGCCAGAAGCTGGCAGCACTTGACATCAGTATCAGAGATTCCTAGAGTGATGAGGAGCTTGTGAGATTCTTGGCAGAGGAAAGCCGAGGACCCCCTTCCACTGGACGTTCTTGCGAGTGTGGATTGTTCTGTGCTTGATCCACGGTGCTTTACTGGTTAGTATTCAGTCTGCGCTCAAGACAAAAATTGCTTTGTTTCTGTTGCTGTTACTGCATTTTTTGGAAAATGCAAATGTTATGATGTATTTATGGTATAATTTCCGTAATTTAATTGTCATGGGACTTAAATACTGTTCTGAACATGTGGTTTGTTTTCCATTTTGAGCTATAAATTTAGGAAATGTTGTATAATTACAAGTATGCTAATAATGCATCTAAAACTAATTGAGCAAAGATTTTAATTTGTTATCAATTGCCGGTGTGTGAAATAGCACACAAAAGGAATCGGTGTAAACCTTATGAACAGATTTTTATTCTTTGAAAACAGAATAAAATCATGAATCATTAATGCACAGTTGATTGTTGAAGATTTTAATACATTACTGGTGAATGTTACGTAAGATCAACTTTTTGCACTTATTGAAACTTTTATCTGCTTCTTTTCAAATTACACCTACTGCCCCTACTGGGAGAGTGTAATTACCAACCTCTTATTTAAGCAAAACGACTGATTAATGTGTATGACTTGTTTGGTTTGAATTTTTGAACTGTTGCGATAAACATTCGAAATGCTATAGATTTCAAATTCTGAGTTTGTAGGTTTGTAATTGTAACCACATATTTCTGGTGTTAACACCAGCCTGGTTTTAATCCCATCAATTTATGTCGTCCTAATGGTGTGATCAATTTATGCCACCACTACAGTCAACTTTCTAAGGGCAAGTACATCGCAATTTAATAAACCACAAGCAACTGTTCAATAAAACCATAGCACATGTTAATCTTTTGAATTCCGTTAATCTATACTATAAAGATTAAACTTTAACCCATCTAAACACATTCAGATTTTTATTCACCCATCTCATCCTAGCCTTAGATTACCTATCCCATTTAAATCTGGCCATGAGATTTAACCGGACCCACAAAGAAATATGACATTACATCTCCTACCGTTCTAATTCCGCCTCGTCTGCCACCAATTTAGGTACTTTTTTCACCGTGGCAGATCAACCCGCCCGCACGACCCACTGCCTGAAATCACGGCGTCGACATTACCTCTGTATCGTTCTTTCCTTTCCATTGCAAAATTCCTTTTCCGCACCTCCCCCAACCTCCACACCCCCTACTACGATCCTTTGCTGCCCGCGGAGGATCGTGATCGAGCGCCGTTCGGGGAAACCCCGCCTCCTTTGAAACCACATCAATTCGATCCTTTTCGCGGTGCCGGGTTCCTGCATCGTCATGGTGATTTGGTTGATTGTCGTCGCCGCCACACCCTTCAGGCAGCAGGCTCGTCTCCGCGCCTCCTTCCCCTTCCTCCGCTCCTCGCCTCCAAGATTCAGATTCGCGGTGCAAGCGGCACTCGAGGGAAGCTGCAATGGCTACGCCACGACCTCGCCTTGGTGGCACGCGCTCCATGATGGCGGCGACAACGGCTGCGTCCCCGTGTGCTCACGACGGGCCTCTACGACGACTCGACGAGTCCGTCTCCTCGACGGAGACGCCAACTCGACATCTGGGCGACCGAGGTTGCTACCCCACCCACTGGCGTAACAATGCGGTTCCGCCATGGATGGTGGTGCCGCGACGATCGCTCTCTTCCGGTCGCCCGCTTCCCCGCCTCTGGTCGCCGGTGCAAGGCCGGTGCCCTTGCACCCTTCTCCGCGGAAGCCCCTCCCTTCCTGGTAGGCTTCCCTCTCCTCATCACCGCACTATTTCCTCCTCAATATTTGTCTTGGCAGTAATTAGGATCCATTCCATTGATTGGTTGTGCTTTCCAGTTCCGTTGTAGGTTCAGGGATGTCGTCGATTGCGCGGCTGGGCGCAGCAGCAGTAGCGGCAGTATAGGCGGCCCCCGCGGCCCCGCGAGCTGGTGTCACCACCGCCCGACCTACCTGTGCCGCATACTGGAGGAGGATATCTAGATGGATTTTTCCTTCATCCACATAAGTTTCACGAGGCTGCTTCTAGCATCAATTGAATTGAACACCTCCTCCCATTCTGCTCCGATTAGGATTCCAGCAGATTGGGAATTCATTTCTCTATAAAGTAGGCACCGAGGTGCGTGCTGTTGGACTCTAATTTTTAAAAAATCAGAGAGAGGTTTTGGATTAACGAGTTTTGTGTTCTATGCAGATTGTAATATATACTACCAGCCTTGATGCATGGACTGGAAGGATTTCTGGGTAGGGTTTGACCTATACTCAGCTGATCTATTGGTGGGGATACATATTGCGCTTGTGTGGGTTATTGGCTCCATGCGTTAGATTAGATTTGGGAAACATTTATTCATTTGCACCTACGGGGCTGGATCTTTGTTGAACAGGTGACTCACTCTGTTTTTAGATATCCATTGCACATTATTTGATCTGAGTTGAATTCATTATTCTGTTTAATTTGTGCGAATCAGTCACATAACCATTGCATGCTCCAAGAATTTGAAAGAGATGATGAACTCGTGATTTGAAAAAAAAAATGTGTTTGAAGCTGAAAGGCTAGGCTGCAGATTTACAGTCCAATAAAGAATTGGGATGCACTTTACAAGGTAATGAACTGTACATGGAACTGTTATTCCGAATTTAGAGTTAGCCATATATGATGTTCAGTTATAATTCTGCAACCGTCATCATGCGTGGAGTAGCTATAAGCTATAACCATTCAAGTTTGATGGTGTCTTGTATGGCTCAGTTGGATTTGCGTGTGGTGGACAAGGTATTTCGACATGGTAGTGGCTTCTGCACATGAAAATGTATAATATTGTATACCAATCAAAAGAAAGTTATAGTCAGTTGCATTTATGAAGCTACATGTGCAAGAAAACTAATCGGAAGACCAGAACTAGATTATACAACCATCTATTATGGTTTTTACTCCTTTGCTACTGTGTTGCTTGGAAAAGATCCAAATCTTCAATCTTCCGGTTATCTATTGTTTTATTGGAGTATTCAGAGTCCCAACTTTTAGAGTTGTTACAATTGAGAAGAGTTTTTTTATAGACTTTCATTTGATTTGGTATACATTCCTATTCCAGGATCTCAAGCTATTCTTATTGTTTGGCGTGCATAATTTATAGGCTTTTGCAGAATACTTGTAACATTCTTTCCTAATATTGCAGCTCTACTGCAATTTCTGCACATCACGTTGCCCAGGCAGCTGACCACAGCATTGTGTGTGCCACTGATTTTTCATTATAATGTGTCTGTTATGTCAGGCAGCAATACTGTAGGAGAGGTGGTACTCCAGCATTTAGGCTGAGTTTGGATGAATGAAAAACTATCAAACCTTTTTATTAATGATATTGCGTTCTGAATCTTCCTTCCTTCAATTTTGTAGGTGCGTCCTGATGATTTTGCCGGAGTCATCCTTTAAACTGCTTATGCACACCCATTTTACAGAACATAATTGACAAGTTTTCCACTACATTTTCTCCAACATGTTGGACTAAGAAGTAAACTTTTATGCTGTACCTCAGACATCCGCACCCTGACACCATAGGTAAGCTACACTGATCATTCAATTATTGGTTGATATTTCAAGATTGTACATAGCGAAACTATCAAGTAACTTTCATTTTCTATCATCGTGGTACATGCTTAGGATACAAAAATGATTAACAATTTTGTCAGTCTCTATAATTAAAAGTCGAAGCTTATATATTGTTTCATGAGCTGAAAACTATAGTTTGTTAGTTTGAAACCATCGTAGGAAACTTTTGGCTGGGGGAGGTGAAAGAGGTAAACAATTCCACACGTCTGTGCTTATTGTTTCACTTGCAACATTTTTAGCTCCTGCTGTTAATAATTCAGAATTATTTCGAATGACTAAACATTTTCATGTCTTGTCCACCTTATGGCATCAGGTGTTAAATTTTCTTTATTGTACTCTATTTTTTCTATAACTTTCTCCATTTTAGCTAGATGGGTTATCTATAGGCATAAGCTAAATCTGAGCTGTGATTTCTATTTAATGCAACAGTATGGTGATGATAGCTCGACTATCAAAATAGTATGGATTAACAAATAGATAAGGTTTGTACCACCAAACTGGTTTCCTTTTTGGGGGAATGGGGGAGGGGAATGTTCGGGAGAGGTGCAGTTTGAAACAAAAAAATTGGAAATTAACAATTTTAAAGTTTGTGTGAATGAGGTGGAGTCAATGAGAATAGACAACATTGGACACATGATGTTGATGTTAAGGTTAAACGAACGAGAGCTCATGTTCAGTGCCTTTTCTTTTTCCTATTGTGTGGTATTGCAATAACGAGTTGGTGTGAGTTGTGGAGCCATGAGGCTGAGCTACATGCATCCTATGGTATTTTTAGATTTTCTGCCCTGAATTCAAACGAACAGGGTAAGTGGGAACATGGTTTCAACTTTTCTTCTTGACTTGTGCAAATTGTCAATGAGTATTGTTCACCTTTCATTTCTAAGGGAAAGATTTTTTTTTATCTGTGGTTTGTTCATGAGATTTTATATTTTTCATGTCTGACTAAAATTACAAACATTTGATCTTTTTACTTTTGTTAATTTCATGTGATGCTTGTGTGGTCACAGTAACTGGTGGATTCTAGCAAAGATGAGATTGTTGTTTGGAGTGTATGGCCAGAGAAAGACAATTAAAGAATAGTTGCAACAGAATGCCGGCATCAACAATGTTGCTGCTGCTAGGTATATTACTTCTCACATAGCTTCGTGGAGTAGGTTGTTGGTTTTACTAGCTGACAGTTTTGGGATAGGTAGCATCAATAGAAGTGAGGTATACTAGAGTCTGTAAACCATTTGTAGATATTAACTGAACACATGAGCTTATAGCATGCACTGATTTCTGTGTTGTTAAGAGAGGCTGTATAAGATTTTGTTGCGATTTTTGACATGCAACTATATGACATTTGAATAGATATATTTATTATTCTTTTCACTCAGTATTTTCCTTTCCCCTGGTAGTTCTTCTTTTAATATTTCCTTCCCTTTTGTATTTATGGTAATCTCCGTTTGTTCAGTAATAATGGGAGGGTTGTTTGATTTGTTCATTTGTTGAGTCAGGCCTTAAAACATGAAGGTGACGATTCGTCTGCAGCCTGACTCAAACTAACATATATGTGGTGGCAGGCTAGAGTACTCTGATTGAAGTGCAAGTACTCCACTGTTTTTCTCCATGGAACTGGTCATTTTCTTCATCTGCATTTTTACATCTGCTGCCCTGTTTGTGCGCCTGCATAATCGTTTTCTATATACTACAGCTAGATTTTCTGATTTTCATAAGATATATAGGTCTTCTTACCTGTTGGATTTTAAAGTAAGTTATGCTCTTGAAAGTTGCAGGAATTTCGATTGTTTTACAGTAACAATACTCCTTGTTTGTGTTAGTAATTCCATTTATGCTGGAAAATTCATCAAATGGAATTTGTAAAACCATTTTATTGGACGTTGCTACTGGTGTAACTACCTCTATGTGTATTTGAATATACATATTAATGTATAATGGGTTAATGATGATATGTGTATTTTCCTTTTTTTCTGAATTTATTTTCCCTGAGTTTTGTCGGAATTCATCATGATGGCTAAAGGATATGCAAATCTTTTGCTTGCCGAAATGCACATGAACATAAGAAGCTGGTATAGTCGCATCCTCCTCTGCTGCTCCTTGGACCGCGATGATGTTGCCATTTAATTGGTTAGTGGAGCACTTCACAGAAGTAGAAAACAGATGGGCAATGGACCACATGAGCCACCGGAACACAACAGGGAGGCCATGACCCTATATATGCAGGGGATCCTCTGATTTTTTTGACTAGCAAATCTGGCTGAAAGGAAATAATCACGGGTACTCATCATTTAGATGTATCTTCCTTCATTTTTTGTGATATGGCCTTGATCATGCATGAAAATCAAATTATACTATTCTACCTTCAAATCATCAAGTGGATACTGTATACATGGAAATAAAATATCCATATACATTGTTTTTTTACTCGTGATGTTCCTGATCTAAGTAACCATATGATTGAATTATTTATATGTTACTCTATTATCATATATATTACTCACTCTGTTTTTACTCGTGATGTTCCTGATCTAAGTAACCATATGATTGACACATATTTAGTATACGATAGTGTTACAGAACAATGGCAACGTGCGTGTCGCACGTGCAGAAAACTAGTATATTTAAATGTGCAACCTAATTTCTGTTACAAGTCTTCACTGCGTGGGGCATAGCCAGTCCCATACTGTAACACACTAGTGAAACTTTGATGCATAGTACAGTAATAAGATTTAGTTTTTCACATTCTCTTATTCGGTAAAAATATCAATTAGCTTGCAGGAAAGCATTTTCTGCTAATTATTCATAGAATGAGTAACTTTCCCTATTTCACAAAGAATAGTTCCAAAGTATTGCCAGATGTCTTGCCATTGTAGCCTACATTCAAGATGACACTACATCAAACTGGCGACTGTTTTCTTTTGGTTGATTTTTTGCTATTGCATTTCTAAGAAATTACCTGACAGATTACTTAATCTTGTAGGTTCTGTATGGCACTTGAAATGGTCGGATGATCAAAAGCCCTATGGTAATGCTGAAAATGGTATCAGAAAAGCAAAAAATGGATACTGGAAACCTGTGGCCTCTTCAAGAATACCAACAAGTACAGCTACCATGTGTGTCAAAATTATTTTGGAGTTTTATGAAGGTCAAGCACTTTGTGGTACGAGAACTGGGTGGATGATGCATGAATATCAAGTAGAACAGAATGATGAAGCTAATCTGCCACAGGTAGCCCAGGTTTCCTCCTGATCATTTCTAACGGAGCCTGTAAGATTCTCCAGAATTGACGATTGATTTTTGGCATTTCTGACAGGATTACAGGTCTTTGTGCAAAGAATTCCTGCAGAGTGACAAAAGTGCTGAAAGCGGATAGAATTCTCTGAATGTAAATGCACCTAATGATAGCTTGGAATCGTACCTCCAATATCTTGCCAAAATAGAAGAGCAAAAGGCAGGCGTATTTTCTCTCTTTCATTTGCTCATTAACATATTGAGAAATGCTATAGGTCCAACACTAACATATTAGTGTCAATTTTAATTATGAAATCACTGAAACCTATGCTGCCTCTAATTTTTTAACTGACGAAATAGGACCCCACATGCCTGATATGCCAATCCAGTCATTTATTGTAATTCGTATGATTTGTTCTTTTAGATGGCTGGAGTCATTTGGGGATCATTCAATAGCATGTTATTTTTCAGAAAATGCTTGCATCTGCTTGATTCCCACTGCCACTAGCTTGTCTTGCATTATAAACATTGATGTTGTGACAAGGCATGGAAGTTGTACTTATAATCTTCATGAATCTTCAATCTATATGCAGCACACTATATCTGCAAACGAGCAGGATACTTGTTCTAGCGTAGGACAGCATGAGCAAAAAAGTGCTGCAGATGATACTGATGGCGATGATGCTATTGCTATGGGGGACTACATAGAGATGAATGACCTGCTTTCTTGCAAAGGGCAGCATGAGCAAAAAACTGAGAGTGCTGCAGATGATATTGCTGCCCATGATAATATTGATATCTGTGACTACATAGAGCTCAATGACCTAAACTCAAAGGACTCAACATCAACTTCAGAAAATTCAAGCAAGCGGTCCATGATTTTTAAAGAGTACTTTGATTCTGATGCATTCCTGAAGGAGATTATGGAAAATACTAACACATATGATGGGCAACATAAAGACCACAAGTTCAGCATAGCTGCACCTAGTAAATCAGCTAATGTGGTCATCGGTCAGACAGAACAAGGTAATCCCTTCGGTTAGCTTTTTTAAACTGAAGTTGCTAAAGAGATCCTTCTTTTGTTTGTTATGTAAAACTTCGGCATGGAGTTGGGATAATAATTTGGAAACACTAAATCCATGTAACATTTCAACTGAGAAGTCGCAATGTAATAACAGACCCTTTTAATAAAGCCTATTGAACTTGAACATAGTTGCATGTTATCTGGCGTAAGTAGGGCATAAATGCAGGACAGTTTAGTCGACACATAGTCCATTACTTCATTATCATTTGTTTAATAGTAAGTAGGGTTTATTGTTCCTTTCAGGCTTACTTCATATCCATGGTGACAATGCCACGGATGCTGGACCTTCACAGCAGAATCTGTAGAAGATAGAGACCAACATTGGGCAAACAACTACACAATCATTACCCCGTACACCGCAGGTTTCCATGCTTTTTGTTTAGTGCCATGATTGTGGCTTAACTTCCCTTAGTGTCCTACATGTCATAAATGCATTTTCTACCAAACATTTCCACACTAGTGTCAATTTCATTTGACATAGTTTTTATGGCACACCATGCTTTTCTGAACATAGCCATTGCAAAGTTAGGCGCCACAAACATAACACATCTTATACTCTTTGTGTGACTAGTGCAGCCTGCGAGGACCTTTCTGTCTCCTAGTAGTGATTCAATATACAAAGGGGGCTGGACTTGACAACACTTGTGCCGGCTTTGCACGATATTTTGTGAACAAGACAATTTCTTTTCTAGGTTACAACATCCTAGATGGTAAGTACCTCTCTGTCTCTTCTAGTTGCACTTAGTTGGGATTGACTCATTTCTAGTTTGCTATTGAAGCTGTAGCTTTGCATTCATCATGGTATGCTTTGGAGTTTTTTTTATTGATTTAAACATAATATGAGTATGTATAATATTTTTATAATCATAAGTTTATAATTCTATCATGATTTGTTTTTAGGTATCAATGCAGATAATTTTTGATATGGAGACACTGGAAGATCATATCTTATTTTTTTTCCTGCTCTTATTGTCATTCTTTCCAAGGTATGGGTAAGCATAATTTTCTTGTGCTGCTATCATTTTCAGAGTATATCTTTGATTTCCAGCTAGATACCATGTTTAAAGGAGAAAGTTATCATGTTATGAAGCGTGTGAGTTTGATGTGTGGTACCATATTCTGGAAAAAGCTAAATCTCTCTAGACAATTGATTTGACAAGTATAATACGAACATGTTCTCTAAACACCTAATTCATTGTGTCGTATCCTAATTAAAATAGACCATTAGATGGATAGATGGAATCGTTCCTGTGCTGCCTTATCGTTTGTTACAGTAATATTGAGATAGGGGTGCTAGCTAATTGGCATACAATATGATGCAAATATTAACTAGCCTATGCATCTTTTTGGTTAGTCTGTTGTGATTATGTAGTGTTTACTCTTTGCAGGATAAATGTGAATCGATGGTATAATGGTACTTTATTTCATCTAGCTAGCTATTGTCAGCTATTGGATTTATTTCTTTTAACTTTCTTTGAAAGAAAATTGAGTGTTTAGGATTTAAGAAAATATCTAGTTAGGTATTGTCCGCTAAGTTGCATTTTCTTTTTGTTCAGATATTACTAGTGACGAGAACTATGATATTGTCAAAAGTGGTCTCAAAGGTTTTCAAGAAAAGGGTCATCTGGTTGCTTACTCTATGTGGTGAGTACCCTAAAGGAAATAGAGTTAGGGATTTTCCACTATTATGTTGTTATTTCTTTATTTTGTTTCTAAAGAAAATCGAGTCTTTTCGAACTAAGGCTTTTCTTTGTTTTGATGTTACCAGTGATGTCATTGTCATAAGTGATTTGAAAGATTTCTAAGAAGTGTCTCATCTGAGTTGCTTTCTTTTTAGGGTGAGTACTCTGATCTTTCATGAACAATACCTGAATGCTTCTTCTCTTATATGCCTACTAGAATTCTAATGAAAATTATTTAATTTCAATTGGAACTTTCTTTGCACTGAAGTATATTAGTTTAATCAAAAAGATCGTGTGAATGTCACTATAGTGTTGATGTCAAATTGAAAGTAGGGTTAAATCATGGTTTATCGTGTTTATGGTAGATATGCTAACTATATTGAGATATTTTAGGACATATATTTACTTATTCTTTGTCATTTCTTATCAGGTTGACATGTTATTTACTTAAATCATGGTTTTTATATTCCATTCATGTGCTTTATACTTTACCAGTCTAAAGGTACTAAATTGCATGTCATTTTATTTTTTACGTCTAAAGGTTGCATGACCCGTGTTACGGAAATTATTGCTATGATGTTTTAATGTCACTAGTATACAATGCTTATAAACTCTTTATATCGTTTAACTTGTAATATATTATAAATATAACCATAGCACTAGCACAGTTAATATATTATTATAAATATAACCGTAGCACTAGCACGGTTAATATACTACTATAAATATAATCGTAGCACTAGCACAAGTAATATACTCTATTAGCATGGATGCTTTGTTGCCCTAGCTCGCATTCCTCTTGATAGGAGACTTATTGGCTTTCATAAACTATGTTAACGATGATATAAGTCATCGCCTTAATATAGTATGTTCTGACTGTTTCCACTCGTCTTGTCTATACTTCGTTGGTTCTAGCCGGTGATACCGTGGCCATCGAGTATAACGATATTGGACGAGCCATTAGACGACGAAATGATGTCTCACGATAGCTCCATTCCTTGTCCATACTCGATAGTTCTCGCTGGTGATACGGTGTCTATCGACCATGATGACATTGAATGAACATATTGTAAGGCCTCATCTCATCGACGTCACAGTTTGGTCCGATTGTTTAGACTCGTCTTGTCTATACTTCATTGGTTCTAGCCGGTGATACGGTGGTCATCGAGTATAACGACAATGGATGAGCCATTAGGCGATGATATGATGTCTTACGATAGCTCCATTCTTGTCCATACTCGATAGTTCTCGCTGGTGATACGGTGTCTATCGAGTATGATGACTTTGAATGAACATCTCATAAGGCCTCATCTCATCGACGTTACAGTTTGGCCCGATTGTTTGGACTCGCCTTGTCTACACTTCTTTTGTTTTAGCCGCTGATACGGTGGCCATCGAGTATAACGACATTGGACGAGCCATTAGGCGATGATATGATGTCTCACGGTTGCTTCATTACTTGTCCATACTCGATTATTCTCGCTGGTGATACGGTGTCAATCGAGCATGATGACATTGAATGGACATCCCGAAAGGCCCCATCTCATCGATGTCATAGTTTGGCCCGATTGCTTATACTCGTCTTTTCCATCCTTTGTTGGTTCTAGCCGGTGATACGGTGGCCATCGAGTATAACTACATTGAACGAGCCATTAGACGATGATATGATGTCTCACGGTTGCTCCATTCCTTATCCATACTTGATTGTTCTCGTTGGTGATATGGTGTCAATCGAGCATGATGACTTTGAATGGTCAACCCGTTCTGATCGTCGTCACAGTTTGGCCCGATTGCTTGGACTCACCTTGTCTATACATCGTTGGTTCTAGCCGGTGATACGGTGGCCACCGAGTATAACGATACTGGACGAGCTGGCTGATGATATGATGTCTCACGGTTGCTCCATTACTTGCCCATACTCGATTGTTCTCGCTGGTGATACGGTGTCAATCGAGCATGATGACTTTGAATGGTCAACCCGTTCTGATCGTCATCACAGTTTGGCCCGATTGTTTGGACTCACCTTGTGTATACTTCGTTGGTTCTAGCCGGTGATACGGTGGCCACCGAGTATAACGACATTGGACGAGCTGGCTGATGATATAATGTCTCACGGTTGCTTTATTCCTTGTCCATACTCGATTGTTCTCGCTGGTGATACGGTGTCAATCGAGCATGATGACATTGAATGGGCATCTCGTAAGGCCTCATCTCATCGACGTCATAGTTTGGCCCGATTGCTTGGACTTGCCTTGTCTATACTTCGTTGGTTCTAACCGGTGATACGGTGGCCATCGAGTATAACAACATTGGATGAGCCATTAGGCGATGATATGATGTCTCACAGTTGCTTAATTCCTTATCCATACTTGATTGTTCACGCTGGTGATACAGTGTCAATCGAGCATGATGACATTGAATGGGCATCTCGTAAGGCCTCATCTCATCGACGTCACAGTTTGACCCGATTGCTTGCACTTGCCTTGTCTATACATCATTGGTTCTAGCCGGTGATACGGTGGCCATCGAGTATAACGACATTACACGAGCCATTAGGCGACGATATGATGTCTCACGGTTGCTTCATTACTTGTTTATACTCGATTGTTCTCGCTGCTGATACAGTGTCAATCGTGCATGATGACATTGAATGTGCATCTCGTAAGACCTCATCTCATCGACGTCACAGTTTGGTCCGATTGCTTGGACTTGCCTTGTCTATACTTCGTTGGTACTAGCCGGTGATACGGTGGCCATCGAGTATAACGACATTACACGAGCCATTAGGCGATGATATGATGTCTCACGGTTGCTTCATTACTTGTCCATACTCGATTGTTCTCGCTGGTGATACAGTGTCAATCGAGCATGATGATATTGAATGGGCATCTCGTAAGGCCTCATCTCATCGACGTCACAGTTTGGCCCGATTGCTTGGACTTGTCTTGACTATACTTCGTTGGTACTAGCCGGTGATACGGTGGCCATCGAGTATAACGACATTACACGAGCCATTAGGCGATGATATGATGTCTCACGGTTGCTTCATTACTTGTCCATACTCGATTGTTCTCGCTGGTGATACAGTGTCAATCGAGCATGATGACATTGAATGTGCATCTCGTAAGGCCTCATCTCATCGACGTCACAGTTTGGCCCGATTGCTTGGACTTGCCTTGTCTATATATCGTTGGTTCTAGCCGGTGATACGGTGGCCATCGAGTATAACGACATCACACGAGCCATTAGGCGATGATATGATGTCTCACAGTTGCTTCATTACTTGTCCATACTCGATTGTTCTCGCTGGTGATACTGTGTCAATCGAGCATGATGACATTGAATGGGCATCTCGTAAGGCCTCATCTCATCGACGTCACAGTTTGGTCCGATTGCTTGGACTTGCCTTGTCTATACTTCGTTGGTACTAGCCGGTGATACGGTGGCCATCGAGTATAACGACAATACACGAGCCATTAGGCGATGATATGATGTCTCACGGTTTCTTCATTACTTGTCCATACTCGATTGTTCTCGCTGGTGATACAGTGTCAATCGAGCATGATGACATTGAATGTGCATCTCGTAAGGCCTCATCTCATCGACGTCACAGTTTGGCCCGATTGCTTGGACTTGCCTTGTCTATACATCGTTGGTTCTAGCCGGTGATACGGTGGCCATCGAGTATAACGACATTACACGAGCCATTAGGCGATGATATGATGTCTCACGGTTGCTTCATTACTTGTCCATACTTGATTGTTCTCGCTGGTGATACAGTGTCAATCGAGCATGATGACATTGAATGTGCATCTCGTAAGGCCTCATCTCATCGACGTCACAGTTTGGCCCGATTGCTTGGACTTGCTTTGTCTATACATCGTTGGTTCTAGCCGGTGATACGGTGGCCATTGAGTATAACGACATCACACGAGCCATTAGGCGATGATATGATGTCTCACAGTTGCTTCATTACTTGTCCATACTCGATTGTTCTCGCTGGTGATACAGTGTCAATCGAGCATGATGACATTGAATGTGCATCTTGTAAGGCCTCATCTCATCAACGTCACAGTTTGGTCCGATTGTTTGGACTTGCCTTGTCTATACTTCGTTGGTACTAGCCGGTGATACGGTGGCCATCGAGTATAACGACATTACACGAGCCATTAGGCGATGATATGATGTCTCACGGTTGCTTCATTACTTGTCCATACTCGATTGTTCTCGCTGGTGATACAGCGTCAATCGAGCATGATGACATTGAATGGGCATCTCGTAAGGCCTCAATTTCATAGACGTCACAGTTTGGCCCGATTGTTTGGACTTGCCTTGTCTATACTTCGTTGGTACTAGCCGGTGATACGGTGGTCATCGAGTATAACGACATTAGACGAGCCATTAGGCGATGATATGATGTCTCACGGTTGCTTCATTACTTGTCCATACTCGATTGTTCTCGCTGGTCATACAGTGTCAATCGAGCATGATGACATTGAATGTGCATCTCGTAAGGCCTCATCTCATCGACGTCACAGTTTGGCCCGATTGCTTGGACTTGCCTTGTCTATACATCGTTGGTTCTAGCCGGTGATACGGTGGCCATCGAGTATAACGACATCACACGAGCCATTAGGCGATGATATGATGTCTCACAGTTGCTTCATTTCTTGTCCATACTCGATTGTTCTCGCTGGTGATACAGTGTCAATCGAGCATGATGAGATTGAATGGGCATCTCATAAGGCCTCATCTCATCGACGTTACAGTTTGGCCCGATTGTTTGGACTCGCCTTGTCTACACTTCTTTTGTTTTAGCCGCTGATACGGTGGCCATCGAGTATAACGACATTGGACGAGCCATTAGGCGATGATATGATGTCTCACGGTTGCTTCATTACTTGTCCATACTCGATTATTCTCGTTGGTGATACGGTGTCAATCGAGCATGATGACATTGAATGGACATCCCGAAAGGCCCCATCTCATCGATGTCATAGTTTGGCCCGATTGCTTGTACTCGTCTTTTCCATCCTTTGTTGGTTCTAGCCGGTGATACGGTGGCCATCGAGTATAACTACATTGAACGAGCCATTAGACGATGATATGATGTCTCACGGTTGCTCCATTCCTTATCCATACTTGATTGTTCTCGTTGGTGATATGGTGTCAATCGAGCATGATGACTTTGAATGGTCAACCCGTTCTGATCGTCGTCACAGTTTAGCCCGATTGCTTCGACTCACCTTGTCTATACATCGTTGGTTCTAGCCGGTGATACGGTGGCCACCGAGTATAACGATACTGGACGAGCTGGCTGATGATATGATGTCTCACGGTTGCTCCATTACTTGCCCATACTCGATTGTTCTCGCTGGTGATACGGTGTCAATCGAGCATGATGACTTCGAATGGTCAACCCGTTCTGATCGTCATCACAGTTTGGCCCGATTGTTTGGACTCACCTTGTGTATACTTCGTTGGTTCTAGCCGGTGATACGGTGGCCACCGAGTATAACGACATTGGACGAGCTGGCTGATGATATAATGTCTCACGGTTGCTTTATTCCTTGTCCATACTCGATTGTTCTCGCTGGTGATACGGTGTCAATCGAGCATGATGACATTGAATGGGCATCTCGTAAGGCCTCATCTCATCGACGTCATAGTTTGGCCCGATTGCTTGGACTTGCCTTGTCTATACTTCGTTGGTTCTAACCGGTGATACGGTGGCCATCGAGTATAACAACATTGGATGAGCCATTAGGCGATGATCTGATGTCTCACAGTTGCTTAATTCCTTATCCATACTTGATTGTTCACGCTGGTGATACAGTGTCAATCGAGCATGATGACATTGAATGGGCATCTCGTAAGGCCTCATCTCATCGACGTCACAGTTTGACCCGATTGCTTGCACTTGCCTTGTCTATACATCATTGGTTCTAGCCGGTGATACGGTGGCCATCGAGTATAACGACATTACACGAGCCATTAGGCGACGATATGATGTCTCACGGTTGCTTCATTACTTGTTTATACTCGATTGTTCTCGCTGCTGATACAGTGTCAATCGTGCATGATGACATTGAATGTGCATCTCGTAAGACCTCATCTCATCGACGTCACAGTTTGGTCCGATTGCTTGGACTTGCCTTGTCTATACTTCGTTGGTACTAGCCGGTGATACGGTGGCCATCGAGTATAACGACATTACACGAGCCATTAGGCGATGATATGATGTCTCACGGTTGCTTCATTACTTGTCCATACTCGATTGTTCTCGCTGGTGATACAGTGTCAATCGAGCATGATGATATTGAATGGGCATCTCGTAAGGCCTCATCTCATTGACGTCACAGTTTGGCCCGATTGCTTGGACTTGTCTTGACTATACTTCGTTGGTACTAGCCGGTGATACGGTGGCCATCGAGTATAACGACATTACACGAGCCATTAGGCGATGATATGATGTCTCACGGTTGCTTCATTACTTGTCCATACTCGATTGTTCTCGCTGGTGATACAGTGTCAATCGAGCATGATGACATTGAATGTGCATCTCGTAAGGCCTCATCTCATCGACGTCACAGTTTGGCCCGATTGCTTGGACTTGCCTTGTCTATACATCGTTGGTTCTAGCCGGTGATACGGTGGCCATCGAGTATAACGACATCACACGAGCCATTAGGCGATGATATGATGTCTCACAGTTGCTTCATTACTTGTCCATACTCGATTGTTCTCGCTGGTGATACTGTGTCAATCGAGCATGATGACATTGAATGGGCATCTCGTAAGGCCTCATCTCATCGACGTCACAGTTTGGTCCGATTGCTTGGACTTGCCTTGTCTATACTTCGTTGGTACTAGCCGGTGATACGGTGGCCATCGAGTATAACGACAATACACGAGCCATTAGGCGATGATATGATGTCTCACGGTTTCTTCATTACTTGTCCATACTCGATTGTTCTCGCTGGTGATACAGTGTCAATCGAGCATGATGACATTGAATGTGCATCTCGTAAGGCCTCATCTCATCGACGTCACAGTTTGGCCCGATTGCTTGGACTTGCCTTGTCTATACATCGTTGGTTCTAGCCGGTGATACGGTGGCCATCGAGTATAACGACATTACACGAGCCATTAGGCGATGATATGATGTCTCACGGTTGCTTCATTACTTGTCCATACTTGATTGTTCTCGCTGGTGATACAGTGTCAATCGAGCATGATGACATTGAATGTGCATCTCGTAAGGCCTCATCTCATCGACGTCACAGTTTGGCCCGATTGCTTGGACTTGCCTTGTCTATACATCGTTGGTTCTAGCCGGTGATACGGTGGCCATCGAGTATAACGACATCACACGAGCCATTAGGCGATGATATGATGTCTCACAGTTGCTTCATTACTTGTCCATACTCGATTGTTCTCGCTGGTGATACAGTGTCAATCGAGCATGATGACATTGAATGTGCATCTTGTAAGGCCTCATCTCATCGACGTCACAGTTTGGTCCGATTGTTTGGACTTGCCTTGTCTATACTTCGTTGGTACTAGCCGGTGATACGGTGGCCATCGAGTATAACGACATTACACGAGCCATTAGGCGATGATATGATGTCTCACGGTTGCTTCATTACTTGTCCATACTCGATTGTTCTCGCTGGTGATACAGCGTCAATCGAGCATGATGACATTGAATGGGCATCTCGTAAGGCCTCAATTTCATAGACGTCACAGTTTGGCCCGATTGTTTGGACTTGCCTTGTCTATACTTCGTTGGTACTAGCCGGTGATACGGTGGTCATCGAGTATAACGACATTAGACGAGCCATTAGGCGATGATATGATGTCTCACGGTTGCTTCATTACTTGTCCATACTCGATTGTTCTCGCTGGTCATACAGTGTCAATCGAGCATGATGACATTGAATGTGCATCTCGTAAGGCCTCATCTCATCGACGTCACAGTTTGGCCCGATTGCTTGGACTTGCCTTGTCTATACATCGTTGGTTCTAGCCGGTGATACGGTGGCCATCGAGTATAACGACATCACACGAGCCATTAGGCGATGATATGATGTCTCACAGTTGCTTCATTACTTGTCCATACTCGATAGTTCTCGCTGGTGATACAGTGTCAATCGAGCATGATGAGATTGAATGGGCATCTCGTAAGGCCTCATCTCATCGACGTCACAGTTTGGTCCGATTGCTTGGACTTGCCTTGTCTATACATCGTTGGTACTAGCCGGTGATACGGTGGCCATCGAGTATAACGACATTACACGAGCCATTAGGCGACGATATGATGTCTCACAGTTGCTTCATTACTTGTCCATACTCGATTGTTCTCGCTGGTGATACTGTGTCAATCAAGCATGATGACATTGAATGGGCATCTCGTAAGGCCTCATCTCATCGACGTCACAGTTTGGTCCGATTGCTTGGACTTGCCTTGTCTATACTTCGTTGGTACTAGCCGGTGATACGGTGGCCATCGAGTATAACGACAATACACGAGCCATTAGGCGATGATATGATGTCTCACGGTTACTTCATTACTTGTCCATACTCGATTGTTCTCGCTGGTGATACAGTGTCAATCGAGCATGATGACATTGAATGTGCATCTCGTAAGGCCTCATCTCATCGACGTCACAGTTTGGCCCGATTGCTTGCACTTGCCTTGTCTATACATCATTGGTTCTAGCCGGTGATACGGTGGCCATCGAGTATAACGACATTACACGAGCCATTAGGCGACGATATGATGTCTCACGGTTGCTTCATTACTTGTTTATACTCGATTGTTCTCGCTGCTGATACAGTGTCAATCGTGCATGATGACATTGAATGTGCATCTCGTAAGGCCTCATCTCATCGACGTCACAGTTTGGTCCGATTGCTTGGACTTGCCTTGTCTATACTTCGTTGGTACTAGCCGGTGATACGGTGGCCATCGAGTATAACGACATTACACGAGCCATTAGGCGATGATATGATGTCTCACGGTTGCTTCATTACTTGTCCATACTCGATTGTTCTCGCTGGTGATACAGTGTCAATCGAGCATGATGATATTGAATGGGCATCTCGTAAGGCCTCATCTCATCGACGTCACAGTTTGGCCCGATTGCTTGGACTTGCCTTGTCTATACATCGTTGGTTCTAGCCGGTGATACGGTGGCCATCGAGTATAACGACATTACACGAGCCATTAGGCGATGATATGATGTCTCACGGTTGCTTCATTACTTGTCCATACTTGATTGTTCTCGCTGGTGATACAGTGTCAATCGAGCATGATGACATTGAATGTGCATCTCGTAAGGCCTCATCTCATCGACGTCACAGTTTGGCCCGATTGCTTGGACTTGCCTTGTCTATACATCGTTGGTTCTAGCCGGTGATACGGTGGCCATTGAGTATAACGACATCACACGAGCCATTAGGCGATGATATGATGTCTCACAGTTGCTTCATTACTTGTCCATACTCGATTGTTCTCGCTGGTGATACAGTGTCAATCGAGCATGATGACATTGAATGTGCATCTTGTAAGGCCTCATCTCATCAACGTCACAGTTTGGTCCGATTGTTTGGACTTGCCTTGTCTATACTTCGTTGGTACTAGCCGGTGATACGGTGGCCATCGAGTATAACGACATTACACGAGCCATTAGGCGATGATATGATGTCTCACGGTTGCTTCATTACTTGTCCATACTCGATTGTTCTCGCTGGTGATACAGCGTCAATCGAGCATGATGACATTGAATGGGCATCTCGTAAGGCCTCAATTTCATAGACGTCACAGTTTGGCCCGATTGTTTGGACTTGCCTTGTCTATACTTCGTTGGTACTAGCCGGTGATACGGTGGTCATCGAGTATAACGACATTAGACGAGCCATTAGGCGATGATATGATGTCTCACGGTTGCTTCATTACTTGTCCATACTCGATTGTTCTCGCTGGTCATACAGTGTCAATCGAGCATGATGACATTGAATGTGCATCTCGTAAGGCCTCATCTCATCGACGTCACAGTTTGGCCCGATTGCTTGGACTTGCCTTGTCTATACATCGTTGGTTCTAGCCGGTGATACGGTGGCCATCGAGTATAACGACATCACACGAGCCATTAGGCGATGATATGATGTCTCACAGTTGCTTCATTTCTTGTCCATACTCGATTGTTCTCGCTGGTGATACAGTGTCAATCGAGCATGATGAGATTGAATGGGCATCTCATAAGGCCTCATCTCATCGACGTTACAGTTTGGCCCGATTGTTTGGACTCGCCTTGTCTACACTTCTTTTGTTTTAGCCGCTGATACGGTGGCCATCGAGTATAACGACATTGGACGAGCCATTAGGCGATGATATGATGTCTCACGGTTGCTTCATTACTTGTCCATACTCGATTATTCTCGTTGGTGATACGGTGTCAATCGAGCATGATGACATTGAATGGACATCCCGAAAGGCCCCATCTCATCGATGTCATAGTTTGGCCCGATTGCTTGTACTCGTCTTTTCCATCCTTTGTTGGTTCTAGCCGGTGATACGGTGGCCATCGAGTATAACTACATTGAACGAGCCATTAGACGATGATATGATGTCTCACGGTTGCTCCATTCCTTATCCATACTTGATTGTTCTCGTTGGTGATATGGTGTCAATCGAGCATGATGACTTTGAATGGTCAACCCGTTCTGATCGTCGTCACAGTTTAGCCCGATTGCTTCGACTCACCTTGTCTATACATCGTTGGTTCTAGCCGGTGATACGGTGGCCACCGAGTATAACGATACTGGACGAGCTGGCTGATGATATGATGTCTCACGGTTGCTCCATTACTTGCCCATACTCGATTGTTCTCGCTGGTGATACGGTGTCAATCGAGCATGATGACTTCGAATGGTCAACCCGTTCTGATCGTCATCACAGTTTGGCCCGATTGTTTGGACTCACCTTGTGTATACTTCGTTGGTTCTAGCCGGTGATACGGTGGCCACCGAGTATAACGACATTGGACGAGCTGGCTGATGATATAATGTCTCACGGTTGCTTTATTCCTTGTCCATACTCGATTGTTCTCGCTGGTGATACGGTGTCAATCGAGCATGATGACATTGAATGGGCATCTCGTAAGGCCTCATCTCATCGACGTCATAGTTTGGCCCGATTGCTTGGACTTGCCTTGTCTATACTTCGTTGGTTCTAACCGGTGATACGGTGGCCATCGAGTATAACAACATTGGATGAGCCATTAGGCGATGATCTGATGTCTCACAGTTGCTTAATTCCTTATCCATACTTGATTGTTCACGCTGGTGATACAGTGTCAATCGAGCATGATGACATTGAATGGGCATCTCGTAAGGCCTCATCTCATCGACGTCACAGTTTGACCCGATTGCTTGCACTTGCCTTGTCTATACATCATTGGTTCTAGCCGGTGATACGGTGGCCATCGAGTATAACGACATTACACGAGCCATTAGGCGACGATATGATGTCTCACGGTTGCTTCATTACTTGTTTATACTCGATTGTTCTCGCTGCTGATACAGTGTCAATCGTGCATGATGACATTGAATGTGCATCTCGTAAGGCCTCATCTCATCGACGTCACAGTTTGGTCCGATTGCTTGGACTTGCCTTGTCTATACTTCGTTGGTACTAGCCGGTGATACGGTGGCCATCGAGTATAACGACATTACACGAGCCATTAGGCGATGATATGATGTCTCACGGTTGCTTCATTACTTGTCCATACTCGATTGTTCTCGCTGGTGATACAGTGTCAATCGAGCATGATGATATTGAATGGGCATCTCGTAAGGCCTCATCTCATCGACGTCACAGTTTGGCCCGATTGCTTGGACTTGCCTTGTCTATACATCGTTGGTTCTAGCCGGTGATACGGTGGCCATCGAGTATAACGACATTACACGAGCCATTAGGCGATGATATGATGTCTCACGGTTGCTTCATTACTTGTCCATACTTGATTGTTCTCGCTGGTGATACAGTGTCAATCGAGCATGATGACATTGAATGTGCATCTCGTAAGGCCTCATCTCATCGACGTCACAGTTTGGCCCGATTGCTTGGACTTGCCTTGTCTATACATCGTTGGTTCTAGCCGGTGATACGGTGGCCATTGAGTATAACGACATCACACGAGCCATTAGGCGATGATATGATGTCTCACAGTTGCTTCATTACTTGTCCATACTCGATTGTTCTCGCTGGTGATACAGTGTCAATCGAGCATGATGACATTGAATGTGCATCTTGTAAGGCCTCATCTCATCAACGTCACAGTTTGGTCCGATTGTTTGGACTTGCCTTGTCTATACTTCGTTGGTACTAGCCGGTGATACGGTGGCCATCGAGTATAACGACATTACACGAGCCATTAGGCGATGATATGATGTCTCACGGTTGCTTCATTACTTGTCCATACTCGATTGTTCTCGCTGGTGATACAGCGTCAATCGAGCATGATGACATTGAATGGGCATCTCGTAAGGCCTCAATTTCATAGACGTCACAGTTTGGCCCGATTGTTTGGACTTGCCTTGTCTATACTTCGTTGGTACTAGCCGGTGATACGGTGGTCATCGAGTATAACGACATTAGACGAGCCATTAGGCGATGATATGATGTCTCACGGTTGCTTCATTACTTGTCCATACTCGATTGTTCTCGCTGGTCATACAGTGTCAATCGAGCATGATGACATTGAATGTGCATCTCGTAAGGCCTCATCTCATCGACGTCACAGTTTGGCCCGATTGCTTGGACTTGCCTTGTCTATACATCGTTGGTTCTAGCCGGTGATACGGTGGCCATCGAGTATAACGACATCACACGAGCCATTAGGCGATGATATGATGTCTCACAGTTGCTTCATTTCTTGTCCATACTCGATTGTTCTCGCTGGTGATACAGTGTCAATCGAGCATGATGAGATTGAATGGGCATCTCATAAGGCCTCATCTCATCGACGTTACAGTTTGGCCCGATTGTTTGGACTCGCCTTGTCTACACTTCTTTTGTTTTAGCCGCTGATACGGTGGCCATCGAGTATAACGACATTGGACGAGCCATTAGGCGATGATATGATGTCTCACGGTTGCTTCATTACTTGTCCATACTCGATTATTCTCGTTGGTGATACGGTGTCAATCGAGCATGATGACATTGAATGGACATCCCGAAAGGCCCCATCTCATCGATGTCATAGTTTGGCCCGATTGCTTGTACTCGTCTTTTCCATCCTTTGTTGGTTCTAGCCGGTGATACGGTGGCCATCGAGTATAACTACATTGAACGAGCCATTAGACGATGATATGATGTCTCACGGTTGCTCCATTCCTTATCCATACTTGATTGTTCTCGTTGGTGATATGGTGTCAATCGAGCATGATGACTTTGAATGGTCAACCCGTTCTGATCGTCGTCACAGTTTAGCCCGATTGCTTCGACTCACCTTGTCTATACATCGTTGGTTCTAGCCGGTGATACGGTGGCCACCGAGTATAACGATACTGGACGAGCTGGCTGATGATATGATGTCTCACGGTTGCTCCATTACTTGCCCATACTCGATTGTTCTCGCTGGTGATACGGTGTCAATCGAGCATGATGACTTCGAATGGTCAACCCGTTCTGATCGTCATCACAGTTTGGCCCGATTGTTTGGGGAGTG